>CM042753.1:9710038-9737538 GCA_022496165.2 Catalaphyllia jardinei
AGTAGCTGTAGTACTTCTGGAACCTGTAGTAGCTGTAATAGCTGTAATAGCTGTAGTAGCTGTAGCAGCTGTAGTAGCTGTAGTAGCTGCAGTCCCTGTAGTACCTGTAGTACCTGTAGTAGCTGCAGTAGCTGTAGTTCCTGCAGTTCCTGTAGCACCTGTAGTATATGTAGTACCTGCAGTAGCTGTAGTAGCTGTAGTAGCTGTAGTAGCTGTAGTAGCTGTAGTAGCTGTAGTAGCTGTAGTAGTTGTAGTAGCCGTAGTACCCGTAGACGGGCAGGGCTCGAAATTAACTTTTTGGAGTACTGGTCCATTGTCCAGTGCATTCAGATTTTCACTGGACAAAATGCAAGTTGTACTGGCCAGGTGCTGGAGATCTTAACATTTTCAGAAATTGTTAGTACTAAGTTCTTGCAAGCTTTGTCATTGCGATAAGTTTTCCCTAAGTCTACACCGTGTTTCATTTCAAGTCCACACAGATTTTTTTCAAAAGTAGTGAATGACAGCTCTACTTTAGCCGCAAAGTAAGCAATCTCAAACAACTTTTTGAGTTTATTTTGAACCTCCTCGGACACAATCTGGGAAGCTCTTGCTAAAGGAGCAGCCGCTGGGGTTTTTTTGGGCACGGCGGCGTTTGACCACATTGTCGTGACCAGTTGGGATATCGTGGAATCGAATCGTATCGATCTTTAAATTTGTACATCCCCCGGGGTACATCCTCCAGTAACAAAGCAAGTTCAGCGATTGTTGTAATCATACAGAACACTCTGCAACGACCATGGGGATCGCTGAGAAAGACATAGGTCCTATCTCGACGGTTCTGGATATCATATGGAAGACAGTAGTCGTAAGGAACGTTTAATATTTTCTTCAGCGATCGCATGCCATTTCTAATAGCCACTAGTGGTTTGCCCTGTTTGTTTATCAAGAGTATGCACGAGGAACATTCGTCAAGATTAAAGTGCACCAGGCTACTCTTAACGATCTCGAGCGATTTTACGTAGAGTTTCTACATATTAATGCGACTCGTTTGAAAACGCATATTTTTTCTCCTGGCGCGTAAACAGCCACGCTAAAAAATTTGAAAATGCTGTTCAAGTAAAGACATTTGAAAACGGAGCCCTATCGCTTTGATTTTCTTTTTTGACATTTGTAGGAAGTACTCTTTTCGACATACCTTAAATGTGGAGGAAAAGCATGATCAAGGAACAGGAGATAGATATTTAGTGGAATTGGAACTAGTGGAAATTTCAAGTGGAAAATCTGTGCGATTCTCTGAATATGTATACAGGCCTTGGGGAACAAGTGATCTTTGTAGCCCTGTGGGCATTGCATGGAACAAGAGTGCCGTTATCAACATCATTCATACCACAGGAAACAGTCAGGGAAGGTGGCTTCTCCATTTACTTAACCACATGTCAAAAATTCACAACAAGACTAAGGATTTCAAACTTAACGTGGTTATTACTGAATTTGATGGCGTAGACATCGATTTAAAAGCAGCTCTGAAGAAAAGTGCAATTCCACATTACCAGCATGTTAGGCTACCAGGGAAATTTCAGAAGGCCTTGGGACTGCAACTGGCTGCTGGGATGGTTAAAGATCCTAATTCAATCTTGTTTGTAATGGATCTTCATTTGGATATTCCTTATCATTTCTTTGATGATGTCAGAAAGGTTAGTAACAATTCTAAAAAATTCCTGGTGATAACCCTGGGCTTGGACAACCTTTTAAGGGGTTTTCATTTCACGACTCAGGTAAGCTTATTTTTGTATGTCTCCTTCACGCCAGCAACACAACGACATGACACGAGGAGAATGTTCTGTCGTTATGTCTGCAATGTGGACATCCTGACATAATGACACAATAGCAACATAACGACATGAACGTAACCACTTAAGGGAAAAAATTAAAGCGTTGTTAGCGATATACCGAAATACATGTAGCATCACAACGGCATAATGACGTAACGACGTAATCGCTCATGTTGAAAATGTGAACATAGACCTGGCGACATAAGGAAAAAATCATATTTTTTTCGTCTATTTTTTGGGCAAAAATAAATACTTTTTAGTCAACGGCTTTTGGCTATGTTATTGGACTGGACCGGACTACAGATCGGATCACGGACCGGATCACGGACCGGACCACGGATCGGACCACGGATCGGATCACGGATGAGATCACAGATCGGATCACGCATCGGATCACAGAAAAAAAAGAAAATATAAATATAAAAAAAAACAATAAAAAAATCAAATCGTGTATAAGATATAAGCAGTCGAATATTTAAGTTAGAAGCTGATGTTTCGGCGTCATCTTGACACCATTCTCAAGGCAAAGTGAATAAATTACCTAATGCGAAGATTTGATTTGCATAATAACAAAGGATCACAAATTCTCAAATGAATACCTTTACACGAATAGAGTCCGTTTGCACGATTAGAGATAGTTTAAGATATGATTGATCATCGCAGTATGTACACAGTTGTGAGATTGAAGCCTGAAAAAAAAAATTTTACGACTGCTTAAGTTGATCAATTATATCTTATTATATAATAACCAAATCAATGCGCGCGCTCTGATTGGTCAATCAGCTGTGGGTTATTGTGCCGGTAAACCCACGGAAAAATCGCGCGTCTTCTGAATTATTATATAAAAGCAATAGACCACAAGTTTCTGTGGGTTATAAGCTGATAAACCACTTGGGATGTTGGTAGAACACTCGAAGAATTCGTAAACCACTCGCCTGCGGCTCGTGGTTTACAAATTCTTCTTGTGTTCTACCAACATCCCGTGTGGTTTATCAGCGAAGAATTCGTAAACCACTCGCCTGCGGCTCGTGGTTTACAAATTCTTCTCGTGTTCTACCAACATCCCCTGTGGTTTATCAGCTTATAACCCACAGAAACTTGTGGTCTATTGCTTAAATATCATTCTCCGCAGTTCAAATATACGAACCCTCATATATTTACTTGTATTCTTCACCCTCTACGGGTATATTACGAACTCACAACGTGACCAGCTCCCAGTTGACTTGATAGCGTACCTGGCAGAGCACTGCATTGGTATCGCAAAAGTCACGGGTTCGAATCCCGTTCAGACCTGATTTTTTTTTTTCAGGCTTTAATTTCACAACTGCTTAAGTTGTATGGATAACTGCGATGAACAGCCATATCTTTGCAGTCCAAATATATGAAACTTCATACATTTACTTGTAAGATAATAATAGATAAAAATAAAAGTGCAGAACTAAAATATGTTAAATGAAAATAAGAAATGTTGCGTTACAAGCCGAAATATAGTCTGCGTGACATAATGGAGCGCGGCAGAAAGTTGTTTTTCAGAGAAACTTTCATACGAGAGTGTCTTGAAGTACGTGCCGCCATGGACGAAGTCAATCGAGAGGTAGGTATTATTTCATCAGTCAGTTATTTCTTTTTTAAAATATAATCTCATTTGCTACTTTTCCTTTATTCAATATCACTTTAGTCTCCTCCGCAGCCGTGTTTTGGGATGTCACGCAACGCTCCCCCGGCTAATATCATTTTAGCACATGCGAGAGAAGAGGAAAAATGAGCTGAGGAGTAAGATTTTTAAATACAGCCGACTACTGAAGTGCACTTGGCCAGTTTATGTAGTCCATGTCGTACATATTAATACTAGTTTCTTCTATGAACTTGTTATTTTTTTCTTTAGCTGAATTTGATTCGTTACAGGCTAAGCGGTTTACACTCCACAAGCATATTGAAGTAACGAAGTGGTTACACAGGTTTTTTGCAGATCAGTTTAGATCTGAAATCATCATGTTTATTGTTCTAATGGTATAAAAATAATCCTTATAATTTGATAACACGCGCCTCAGCTCTTAATAAGTACATTCTCTAAACGTAGTGGAAAAATGATCATTCGTTGATGGAAACAAATTGTTCCATTATACAGGAACCGGCCATTACTTTTCTCCGCAGAGCGCATTAAATTAACCAGAACGGCACCAGAGGCTAGCATCGAAGTCAACATATTATATTGATCAGGTTAGAACTAATTATGGCAAGTTCAATTTACATTTTTCTGGTCCTTCTATCTGGAACAATTTGGATGAAGAGATAAAAAGTTTAACTTTGCGTTTATTTAAACAAAACTTGACTAAGCAATTCCTTAGTTCTTATGTTTAATGCTAGCTTAGTATTTTTCTTTAGTATTTTACTTCAAGTTATTATCGCTCTTAATTAAACAATGCTTTGTCATCAACTGGTACTATTACTACTTAAATTTCTTTTATATTTATATCTCTTTTTTTTTTCTTCTCCCTCTTTTTTTTTCTTTATTATTTCTACAACCGATCTAAGGCATAATAATCTTTGTAACTACTCAGCTCGTTTAGTTTTTACTATTCTGAGTAGTTTTTTGCTTATTTAAGTTTAAGTTATTTTTTTTCTTGCTGTATATTATTTTTATGTACAAAGAAAAAGAAACGGTTGTTGTTAAAGGACGTGTTGTTTCCCTTGTCGATTTCAGATCTAGACTGATCTGCAAAAACTTATGTAATCATTTTGCTCTTTAGTTCAACTTGTATTAATGTGTACGAACGACATGGACCACATAAATCGGTCACGTACACTCAGTAGTCGATCGTGTTTTTAAAAAAATCTTAATCCTCTCATTTCATTTTTCACCTCTTCTCTCGCGTGTGCTAAAATGATATTGAATGAAGGAAAAGTAGGAAATGAGATTATATTGGTTCTCCACTTTTATTATTTTTTTATCTATTAATATCTTAGTAGATATGCCAGAGAGCAACCATTCAAAACAAATACTAATTGGGAGCTTAAAAAACAGAGTCATGTTTTGTGCACGTCACTTTTTTGTGGTCAAGTGTTCCAAACACCGTCAAATTTCTGATGTAAATATTGCTTTTTGCTCACTGGCGGTAACAAAGTTCGGAAAGTTGGCTCACTGGCCGATGTTGAGTTTACTCTCGTGTGGCTCGCTGGCCTATAGTTTGCCACAGTTGTCGTCTGTTTTAGCTTTGCTTTGATTGGATTCAGTTTACAGAGGTTTCTCAGTTTCTTTGATTGCTTTATGCCCGTTGGCGTTGTCTAGATTTGGCACACGCTCGCCGAATTTGGCACATTGGCCGAGCTTGGCTCGGTGGCTGGCTCTTTTGGCTCGCCGGCCAATTGTTGAGCTTGCTAGCTCGGTAAAGATACCACAATGGCACTTAACTAAAGCACACTCACGTAAAATTGACAATAAAAACAATAAGACTTACAAAAGCAGGTGAAAATTACGTTTTTCTCACCTAAAACTTGATCACAACTCCCCTTAATGCCAAGGCGTCACAATCTCGGCGCTCTACGATTTGTTTGTGTCAAGGCAATCGATCTCTTTTCACTACGTCATTGGAATCTCAGGAATCTTACCTTACAAATCTTACTTTTCGCACGGCTCCATAATGCTGCCGCCTCAACAGCCTCACGCCTTCGCTCGGCTGACTTGTTGGCATATTATTATTATTATTATTATTATTATTATTATTATTATTATTATTATTAACGAATGTTTTATGCCCTGGCGTGATTGACATTTCTTTTTCTTACCGAAGATTTTTATGTACATATGCTATATATATATATATAAAATGCTTAACATTTTGTCAGTTTTTATCATGTTTGTATGAATTATTATTATTATTATTATTATTATTATTAAACTTTTTTTCTGTGATCCGATCCGTGCTCCAGTCCGATCCAGATTTTGTCGACACCGTGCACTAACATGTCATCAAAGCTTTGCTTTTCGCATTATGTACTAGTCAATTCCAAAACCGCCCATCCCCCCCGGGCAATCCCCGGGCATTTGATTCGCGTTAAGCTCCGTACAGTGGGGAATTTGACCCAAAATGAGGCCCGCCCGGTGGGGCATTTGACTTAAGTGTCAAAACATCCGTCTGCAGAAGCAAAAGGATTTCGCAATTCTCTGATTCAGCACGTGACCCGCGTTCACGGGTCATTGCTCTTGTTGATTCCACGCGGATTTTTCTGTTGTTGTCGTTTTATATAGTTATATCGTGGAATATGCCTTTGTTTAAAGTGTGGAGCGAAGACAAGCTGAACAAGAAATTCGCATTGGCTGAAAATTTTGCAGAACTTGTTTCCACAGTTGCTTTAACATGCCTTGATGGTGGGGCATTTGACTGTCTAAACTGGCAATATAGCGGGGAATTTGACCAAAATTTTTCAAAAAAGTCAAATGCCCCGGGGTTTGCCCGGGGGGGGGGGGGCATGGGCGGGTTTGGAATTGGCCGGTACATCAGAAATAAAATAAAATAAATAAAAAAAGGGGGTCTACGCCGCTCAACACCTTAGTCATTTCTAGAAAAGGAATGACTGTCTTTACTGCAAAATGCACTATTGAGATGGTAATTAGGATGGTATTCGCCAGATTCTCACTCTGATCGATATCACTTGTATCACGTGTAGTTCACGAAAAAAATCAACTACCGGTATTTACTGTAAAAGTCAAAAAGCCCTGAACACTTTGATTTGATTTTGACATGTCGATTTATGTAGCTATCAATCCGATGCGAGATAGAATTCCTACAAAGCGGTCTCTAAATCAGTCACGAAACTACTTTTCGATCGTTTCGCCTCCCAAAAACCACTGTTACCCTGTAGTTTTCACATTACAAAACCTTGTATACACTGGTTAATCTCTAAGGAGAAAACTTTAAAAGAAATTAACTAAGTTTCCTTTGCTCAGTAACTCGCACTCTATATAGGGAACGTGTTAGTAATTGCTCTAGGAAATTCTCAAAAAAATTCTTAATTATCACCAAAACTGTTCTAATTTCTCTTATTTTTATTTATTACAGTTTAATGACAATAACAACATCATTATAAGGAGTCTACAAAAGAGTCATAGACCCCATACAAAGGCAGACCACCTAAAAAAATATATAAATAAATATAATACAAAAACGTTAAATAAGAAAATTTTTGTCGTGAAAAATGCACCGATTTTAAATCAGTTGGGCCGAAGTATTTAAGATTCTTTCAGTAGCAGGAGTTGAGCAAGAGGTTCAGGCGCTTTGATGTTACCAGCATCCGCCCTCCTGGAGATATGGAATGCATTTGTCAAGTGAGAGATCGCTGAACTGGATTGTTTCTGGCGCAAAACTGTCTTGTTTCAAGGGAATAGGGAGGAAAACACAGGGCTAAGCCAAAAAAGGCTATGAATGTTTTTAAATATCCCTAAATGTTGTAAATATTGCGGAAAATTCTAAATATCACCAACACTTTGCCATTGTCAGGATGTTCACACAGCAGAGATACCGACGTAACGTCCTTCGTGTGACGTTATGTTGATGTCGTTGTGTCGCTAGTGTGAACTACAGTCTTGGACAAACTAAATGGAACGTCTGAACCACCCACCCCCCCCCCCCCCCCCCCGTCCCCTTTTCAATAGGGAGCTTCAACAACAACGTCGGCGACGCCGAGGGCGACGCGCGTATAAAATGTGAACCTAGACCTGTCTCAAAACTAGCTCAGGCTAATGATATCGGATAATGATTACGTTCAATTTCAAGAAAAAATATGAAAAATTAGCCATCGTTCTCCAAAATACGCAGACCATTGTCATTTCACGTTATATGCAGAGGACAGCTAAGAAATGTAACAAGAGTTATCGCGCATGTGCACAACCATTGTGCTGTTAATTAAAGCTTTTTTGGTGACGTTTACCGTAGGTGTCGTGATTTGCTAAGGCTCCGTAATGATTCCAAAATGGCGCGTTTTTTGCTCCTTCGCGCATTTATCATTGCTTGGGGAGGGGGGGGGGGGGGGGGGGAGATATGGGGGTTAAGTATTCCTTTTAATTCTGTCCAAGATTGTAGGCTCAACCGTTTCACTGATGTAAACAAGCTGACTCTGATTAGGGACATATTGAGAGAGAGCCATTCTGATCTTTTATTTTTGATGTGATCTGCACTAGAAACGCCGACATTTTCATTAACAGAACTATTTCAGTTTGAAAAAAATTGTTCATTAAGGACATGAGCTGGTCGCAGAGGAAGTATTGTGAGAGGGTCAGCTTATTCCCTAGGAGGAGGGGATGGCTTGGAATCTTAATACTGCTTTTTGTTAACAGAGGGATGGCTTATAAATAGGCGAGCTTGTTACACCGTGCTTTTGGTCTCACGCCCTCGCCGGAGGAATTTGAAAAAGGAGGTTTCACTTTGGAGACGCATCCAATGGTTTCCGTCCACACTAAAATGCAAAAAGACGATTTCAAATTCCTCCGGTTTGAGGAGTGTTTTTGAAAAGCTTCCTTCCTTCGTGACAGATTAGTGTGGACGGTAGGCCTAACCTTAGGAATATAGTTGCGCTTAATTCCGCGATAAACTTCAGTATTCCAGCTCATGTATCTCGCCTTGGTCCCGAGTAACATCGTTCCTTAAGGTGGCCGTGTACTGACATATTACTCTTATTCTTAATTTTGCTGCAGCATTGTGTTCAAAACAGGATTGCATACAATCCCTTACTTCTGCGACTTCTGTGTGGAAGAACGCCACATCAACCAAGAGGCTACTGGGAAATGTATGGCTATGGAATGCTGGGGATTTACAAGAGTGACTGGGACAGAATTGGAGGAATGAATGTAGAGGAGTTCAAGAGTAAATGGGGAGGAGAGGATTGGGAGATTTGTGATCGGATTTTGATGGCCGGTATGGAAATTGAAAGGCTCAAGATGATGCACTTATTTCATTATTTCCACTCAAAGAAAGGCATGTGGGCAAACTCCAGTGACGCTACTCAGCTGCTTGACCATACTAAGAACTACTGGGTGTGAATAATGTATGAAACATGAGAGACATGATTTTCTTTGTTTTAACTTGATGAATTGTTAATGAGTTTGAGAAGTAGTAATGACATTCCCGCTTTGTTTGCAGAAGTGTAAGAGCTGTCGTAAGCTGCTATTGTTTTCTCATTGTAGCAGCTGTTATTGTTTTGGGGCTAGGGGCATTGTTTCTGTTGTTTGTTTTATTGTACTCTCAAAGGGTAGCAAGCCATTCATGTTGACCTTACAAGAGCTGCTCCATGACCCTTTGTTTTACTTTCATCTGACATGCAAACAAACAATGTTGAACACACGAGGGTACTCTCAACCTCGGTCCCAGACTCTCTCTCTCTTCTTTGCCTCCCTCCGACAAGGAGAGAGCCTGGAATAGACGCAGTGTTATTTGTCAGTCTCGTCACGCAACTCTCTTACCCCAGCCTGTCGAAGCAATCCAAGAAGAGCACAAGCCAGGCTCAAAGGGCAGCTTCACATAAAAAAAGAAGTTAAATTGAAATAAATAAATAAATAAGAGTACTGTATTTAAACAAAAACAATTATCTTAATTATTACAAAGCCACGTTCGGAGGTACAGCCTCATTCGGACGGCACACCTTGAAGTGTTTGTTGTAAAGTGACCAGTTTTTTTTTTCTCTGACTTAAAATGTGCCTTTTCTACGAAAGGTTTGGTTAATATAGGTATATGTTGTTAGATTACAAATCAAGTTAAAATTTTTAAGATGATTTCCGCAGAAGATTCGAGCAATAATGGCAAAACTAAAGTTGCCAAAAAAAGTGGAGAAGAAATTATCGAGATATTAGATCTCAAGCTGACCCGCCGAGAGAAAATTAAACTTGAAGTTATCCACGTTTCAATTAAAACAGACGTTTCGCGTTAGTCAAAAACACAGTAACATACGTGTTAAGCATTCTTTCGAGGTTTGACATTAACTTTTCCGAGAATGCTTGAAAGTTTAATCGTTTTAAATAGTATTGTAAAAGTTACCGCGCTATGAGTAGATTTTTGGTAAATAATTTTTGCACTTATTGCTGGAACTTTGAGCGGAATCCGTGTTAATCATTTTGTTATTTATTCATAACTAAAGAATTCTTGCGTTCTAATTTTCAGTGAAATAGGTTGTTTCTTTCTCTTTTTTTTGCATTGTCTTTTTTTTAGAGGTTTCATTGCTATACCACTACCCGCTGCACTGGTTGGACAACCCTGTTTTTATGGGAGATAATTTTAAAATGAAAAAATCGAAATTCACAAGCGCCTTAAATCATTAGACAAGAAGAGCACTGTATAAATCCATTAAAAATAAATTGTATTCTCTCAGTGAATGAGTGGGATTACTTAAAATATCACACGCATTTTCTAGAGCATAATCTTTGGCTTTTATCTCTTGTATGGGGATCGAAAATTTAGACTAAATCCATCGGTGAGGTAGTCATTGTGCGCATGACTGAAATAACGTTAGAACTGGGTGAGCATTTAATATGCCAGGCATCAGTGATGTGTCTGGGAGGCTCGGTGGCCTCGTGGTTATTTTGGTTTTATCAACTGAGTTGATAATGTGAATTAGCCACCGTAAAGAAATTCAGAAGCTGACGTTTCGAGCGCTAGCCCTTCGTCGGAGCGAATCGAGGAATTGTGGGTTGTGTGTGGTTTATATACAGAAATATGGAGCTACGCTATTGGTTGGTGCCTGGCAACGTAAAAAACAAAATAAATTAGTCAAATGAAAAACGTTGGTTGATACCGTGAGGATTAAGAGTGCCGATTTGAAAAATAAATTTTTGTTCGAGAGTTTTGCGGCTTTCTGTCCTTCCTTGATGTAGGGAGAGGCCGCAGACTGTCATATGTTGCGTAGAATGATTCGGCAGATTAAAGTGTCTAGCGACCGGTTTAGATGCGTTTTTGTCGTCTTTCTCTACGTCGCGAAGATGTTCTCGAAATCGGTCGCCTAGTCGTCTACCTGTTTCGCCGATATATAACTTTTTGCAAAGGGTGCAAGTTATACAGTAGATGACATTGGCTAAGGTCCAGGTAAAATGATCAGTGATCTTAATGGATCGCTTGGGTCCCGACAATTTTTCAACGTTGCAAATGAAAGGACATGTTTTGCATCGTGCGCGTGCACATTTAAAAGTACCGGGTTGTTCACTCGTTTGAAAAGCACTTGTGACTAAAAAGTTACCTATGTTTTTGTCGCGTTTGAATGAAATTAATGGCGGTTGCGAAAAGATTCTGCCAGTATCGGGATCATTTTGAAGTAATTTAAAGTTTTTTAGAATGATGGATTTAACTGCGTGGTTGTGAGGGTGAAATGTGAGAGTGAATGGAATTCTATTGTTATTCTCCTTCTGAGACGTTTGTAGTGCTGACTGCCGATCAATTTGTTGGGCGCGACGATGGCCTGCTTCAACAACAGAGGCAGGATAGCCACGTTTGTCGAAAAATTCGCACATTTCTTCTGATTTTAAGGAAAAATCAGAGTCTTCACTACAAAGGCGACGAAGTCTAAGAAATTGAGAATAAGGAATGGAATTCTTGAAATGTGATGGATGTGAAGGTGAATACAACAAATAACTATGAGAATCTGTGGGTTTGTAGTGCACACTGGTGCATAAACCGTTGCCTTCGACAAAAACCTTAATATCTAGAAATGCTAAAGAAGTATCTGAAATTTCCCAGGTATATTTAAGAGCTGGATGAAACGAATTAACAGCAGTTATAAATTGATCGAGTTCCTCTTTGGTGGAGGAAGTGGCGCCGATACAGTCGTCAATGTAGCGACGGTAGAGGACAGGTTTGGGGCCGTTGTATTGATTGAGAAATTGGTGTTCAATGTAGCCTACGAAAAGATTGGCGTAGCTGGGTCCCATTTTGGTACCCATGGCCACACCATTGATTTGTTTATAATAACTGTCGGCGAATGAAAAACAGTTTAGTGTTGAAACTAGTTCAGCCAAGCGGAGCAGTATTTCCGACCTTGGTTCCTTAACAGTACGTAAATCAAAAAAATGTTTGAGGGCTAGAAGACCTTCGCCATTAGGGATGACGGTGTAAAGAGATGTAATATCCATAGTGAAAATAAGTTTGTCTTCGCCCAGGAAATTGAAATCGCGAAAAATTTGGAGTGCGTGTTGACTCTCTCATGGTTAGTGCGCTCGACTCCGGAGCGGTCCGGGTTCGAGGCCTGGCCGGGGACATTGTGTTGTGTTCTTGGGCAAGACACTTTACTCTCACGGTGTCTCTCTCCACCCAGGTGTATAAATAAGTACCGGCGAATTTAATGCTGGGGGTAACCCTGCGATGGACTAGCATCCCATCCAGGGGGGAGTAGAAATAAACCTAGTCGCTTCATGCTACAGAAACCGGGATAAGCTCCGACCTGGTGGGCCACAATTGGCTCGTATGCAGACTGCATCAGTGATGTATAATAAACTACTGTTGAACCCAGGTCTTGTGTTCTTCCTGGTGTTCTACGTATTATATACACGGAAATGATATATATTAAAACCACTCGTTATCACTTGATGCTACAATCATGATATCAAAATACTGCCCAATCATTGGTGTTATCATTTTCGTGGCACAATAGGTTACAATAGCTAAAACCACCCTTTGTTACAGCTGTAGGGACTGATAATTCATTTTATTTCATGACGTCAACTTGAGCAAGACAGCAAAACGGAGAGTGAATTTCCTGGCGTTTCCTGAGGTAAAATTCCATAAAATTCGGCAGACTGGCAGTAAATATTATGCACGGGTTTTCCATCAGTTAATTAAGTTACTGGACTATCTACCTAGCCACGTATCCAATAAAAATTACTGAATATCTCTGGGTTTTCAGCTGGGTCTAAAAACCCACTCGAAGGATAACTCAAGCTGATTTTAATACATGTTTTACAACAACATAAAAGACATTCCAAAGGCGAAGTTTCAAGGAATTAAGTTGGACTTATGGCACATGTCGGAAAATATCTCTGAATTGTATTCGTATATTAGGAATTCGACCTTTTAACTGTGAGGGATTTTTTTTCACCGCATATCTTCCATAAGAAAAATTGCTGTGACCTAAATCTTGGCGAGAGTCCTTGCATATCTACCTTCTTTCTTTTCCGTGATTCTGGACTTAATCTATTGAACGGTTTTGATTTTTTATTTTGATGTATTTTGAATGGCGTGACACTGAAAACCAGCAATTGAGTCTCAGAAAAACTCAAGTGAGCCAACTATTAATCGCCCGTGCAAAAATGACGCAAGTAGCCCTAAGAAGAAAGGAAAGCAACTTCAGCATTTGAAAGGCGTTAAATTACTTCGGCATGCGTAGCAATAGTTTGAAACTCTGTTCAAACATAAAAACCTACGGCAAAAATGCTCTATAAAATGAGCGTGCGCTAAATAAATAACCACGCATGTCCCACGCGTGTTTTTCTGAGTTTCTGTGGCGTCAGTGTGATCAAAAAAAAGCTAAGAGACCAATTTCGATATATTAAAATTCAGCCCAAAACAATAGACCTCATTACGAGACTCTGGGTTTATTCCCCAGAGCCTCGTTCTGAGGTCTATTGTTTGAGACTGAATTTTACTATATCGAAATAAGTCTATTTTCTCGCGTTCCCTTCGGTGAATTTTTTTAAAATTTGGCTCAGTTGTAACCATATGCAAATCCTATAAAATACCCTATTTTTTGTTAAAATCTGTCAGAGCAAATCTAATATATTTAGAATAATGACAAATTACAGAATATTGGAAAAGCCGTCTGAACAACGCTGACGTTTCAACATTTTAAACTGTCAGGCAATATCATTTCCATGATGTGGTAAAAAATGAAAAAATTCACAGAGGGAAAGTTAAAATATCGAGGAGTCTAGGCCAAAATGAGAAACATTTGTGCCTGCCATTAGATGCGATGTTGCCAAGGTAACGACCTTCATCCAAAAATTGACAACCAAAACATAAGCCTTATTTCAACAGTACCCATGCTGGTAAATCTCTACGGGGGAAAACGTTAAGGGAAATAAACTAAGTTTCGTTCTTCAAAGACAATGTTCGTCATAACACTAGGGAGCCTCCTTAAATGATTTCCTTATCTGACTTAATTCAACCTTTGTCTTTTGCTAAAATGAATAATTTTTCATCAACAACCGGGCTCTTACAGAAAGATATTTCAATGACAAAGTCCATGCCATGGATTCTGATTGAAGAGTCGATCCCGGTAGAAACTATGTTACGTGACGGCGCCAGTTTCCGTAGACTCACAAGTTTAATAGGACTAAAATATTTACATCAGCCTTCAAATCTCATGCTTAATATTCGTAAAAGCTAATTTGTAAAAGTATATATAATTTTTTTACGAACATTATTCTAAGCAGGAAGCTCAAATATAAGTAAAAATTTGCAATTGCGTGCTCGTTCATCGTAAACAAACTCCGTGCGACTGTTTCGCGTAGTTCCTCTGATTAATAAGTTCCTCTGATTAATAGTAGTTCCTCTGATTAATAAAGTAGACAGTATTTACATTTCCGTTCCCTGTTTCGTATCTCAAAACTCACTCGCTCGTTCCTCGCTCGTTCGCTTTATTGATACTTTACAACTCGTGAATAAAAACAGTACGCGCGCTCTCTCTTCCGCAGAGGCCTCTATAGAATAGAAGAGAATAGTTAAATAGAATATAAAAGAATAGAATAGAAACTTTATTTAAGTGTCCAAAGCCATCTAGCTAGGGAAAAAAGAATCCCTTACTAATTTGGGGACACCAATTAGAGAAAAATTTACAGAATAAAAACTATATACAGTAATGTCAAGAGAAAATGACTCTTGGTAATGTGTAAAAAAAATCTACAGTTATCTAAGTACAAGATTTGTTATAAAAATATATAGAAGTCAAGAGGAACAGAGGCTACAGCCTGCGCAGCCATCATCTAAAAGTTCACTTATATGGAGTGCCTTTGAACGACACTAGAGTTGTAACGTCCCTGATACTCTTGGGTAGTTTTGTCAATAGCCTAGACCCTAGATATCTAATAGAATGCTTGCCGTAGGTGACTGTTTCATAACTGTGTATAGAGAAATCTACTTGCCTGAAATTGTAATTACTATTTGGTTTTTTAAAGATGTTACTTATATATGCAGGGCACAGTTTGTGCTTTACTTTATACATGAGGGTGCACAGGTCCTGGCGTCTATTTAGTAGAGTAGGCAGGCTGCCTTCTCTTATAATTGTTCATAACTAGAATTATTGTCGCTGAAAATCGCCCCAAGTCCTCTTTCTTGTAAGCTTTCGAGTATCGCTCGCTTTGCAGAAATCAGTGCCATACTAGGTGACAATACCTTTTGAATAATATTACCTTAGATTTAATAGGAATTAAATTACGTAGTCTCATTAGAACGCCGATTTCGTGTTCCTTTGACCGTAAAGGTTTCTTGGCCGTAGGCCTTATATTCAAGAATTTCCCATAGGGAGCCTCTGCGGAGGAGTACTTTCCATGAAGTATCCTCTTTTTCTCAAAGTCACCAAAATTATACTTCTTAGTTAAAAATGCTAATGAAAATATCCGGCGAACCTACCAAATTTTGCTTGGCTAAACAGGTTCTTATCTTTTGGGGTATAACAATGGGAAATTTCTGCCAGCAGGTTCTTAAACCGCTAGGTTCTTACATACCGGTTTTTACTGTATCCAGAATAATCAAGGTCTCGGTAAGGGTTATCAGCCGAAGCCGAAGGGTGAGGTTGATAACCCTTTATACCGAGACCTTGATTATTCTGGATATCACAGAAACCGAATCTAATAATTGTTTTATTATACATTGAACGAAAAAAAATGGAAGTCATGTTTTTGGTTTTTCACTAACGGCAAGCAACACAAAGCGCGCGAACTTGACTCGATTACCAGTGACCTTGAGTGTCCTGGACATGATTCTTGCATAATCTTCAGTTATGACGTCACGGGCGCTGATTTGGAAAATTCTTGCCCCGTCCTGTCCCGTCCACATTACGCACAATGGGACGTGGGCTCTGGGAACGAGATTGCATTACGCAGGAGGAATTTGAAAACAGAGGTTTCACTCTGAAAACGCATCAAATGTTTTCCATCCACACTAGAAAACGGATAAAATGTTTTCCGTCCACACTACGCTGGAGAAATTACAAAACGCAACAATCACGGTCGGCAGAAACGCTTGAGTGCACTCGTGAGCATACGCATAGCAAGGTTTTAGTTAAACCAACGTGGCTAAATGGCCAACATGATCTCCTCTTTGAATTAACCATTATCGTTAATTCTCAACTTCCTTTGAATTTACGATTATAGTTAATTTAGAACACTGTTTCCCAGGCTATTTCAGAATAGAACAAATAAAAAAATATCGTGTTATTTGGACTGGATTTGAACCAAGAATTAATTACCCGGCGCTTGCAGGATCGGCTACTTACCACTAGGCCACGGAAGAACAAGACGACCGGAAGAAATTTAACTAAATATTTAATAGCGTTTTGCATAGAATATCACTGATGTACAATGATTAGGCTTAAGCGCAGATATTAAATGGTTAGCTTTTTGTTAAGGTTTGGTAATCGACCTTTTCCATTCACTTTCTGAAATTATTTTTTAGCGAGTAATTATATATGCTTCCTACAGGGTGTAGTATAAGTGTATGAATTATATTGTTTCAAAATCCCGATTTGTCCAACCAGCAACGTGATGGCCTAATGGTTAGAGGAGAGGAGCAGAAAGCGAAGATTCGTAGGTTCGAGTCCTGTCCGGATACTGATAATTGTCCTTTTTCAACAAAAATGCTTACTTCCCAGAATTCCTTTCAGACTGTTAGTGATCTAAATTAACTATAATCGTAAATTCAAAGGAACTTGAGAATTAACGATAATGGTTAATTTAAAGAGGAGATCATGCTGAAATGGCAATCATCATTTCGGCCGCCATTTTGGATTTGTGTTTGAGGAAGACTCGGGCAGACAAATCTCGTGATTATCGTGACATCATCGTTTTAGCCAGAAGATTCGAAAACTCCAAACTAAACTGGATATGTGGAGTTCAGAGACTTAACAATATTCGGAAGAGTTATGATACTAAAAATCTTGGGTCTATCACAATTAGTTTATTCGGCTTCCAACCTTATAGTTCCTCAAGGAACGGCGGATTTAGTAAAAACAAAATTGTTTAGATTTCTTTGGAGAAACAAAAAGGATAAAATAAAACGATCTGGCCTTTATCAAGACCCAGATAGAGGAGGAATCCGCATGACTGATACAAGTATTATGTTCAAAGCTTTAAAACTTGCATGGATCCCTAGATTGATAAAATCTGTTAACAGTAACTGGTGCACCATTCCGAACCATTTCTTTAAGAAAGTGGGTGGCCTAAACTTTCTCTTAAAGTGCAACTACGATACAAAACACTTCAAAGATTTACCAGTCTTTTATAAGAATATCCTTGATAATTTCAATGATTTAAAAAACCTATATGATTATGACCAAAAACAAAATTTAATATTATTCAACAACAAAGAAATACTTATTGGGGGGAAACAATTTTTTTGGAGGGACTGGTTCATGAAGGGTATTATCTCTATTAAGGACTTATTAGATGAAACCGGCAATCTGTTAACTTTTCAAGCATTCTCACTTAAATACTCATGCAGAACCAGCTTTCTACAATACTATCAAGTGCTCAGCGCCATTCCTAAGCACCTCCTGTCCATAGCCAAACACCCTGATACCCTTGATAAATCGTTCTTTACCAGTCAGGACAATATATTTCTTCTGAATGATTCAGTACAAATTAATCTTTGCACGGCAAGGTCAAGAGATTTCTATAAATTGCTTGTTTCCAAGACTCACACCCATGATCAAACGGGCCCCACACGTTGGAGTGAAAATCTCTCTATAAATAAGGACTTGAGGACCAGTATTTTCAAGTCACTGAAAAACGTCTGTAAGGAAACTAGGCTAAGAGAGTTTCAATTTAAACTAATTCACAGAATCGTAATAACTGGGAAAGAACTTTTCAAATTCGGTATCAAAGCTGATGATGAATGCCTGTATTGTGGGAATAAGGACTCTATTGAGCACACTTTTATTGACTGTCCGTTTACTGACTCCTTTACAAAAAAAGTTATCCAATGGTTCAATGAAGCTAATTGTTGTCAGATCTCTCCGACGACGAAGGAACTCTTGTTCGGTATTATTCCGAGCTCCAAAGAAACAAAGCTAATCTATAAATTTAACTACACTACCCTAGCTATGCGCCACTACATCTACTCAAACAAAATCAATAGTAAGGGCATCTACATGCACGAATTTATCAATAAGTTATCTCTCAAGTACAATTTGGAAAATATCAATTAAAACAAATATCTAAAGTGAAAATCGATTAACGAAAAGACATCCTCTGATATAGTTGTAGCTAAAACCCTGTGAATTCCCCTGCATCCTGACCAGTGTTGCAATATTTAGAGATTTAGGTATTGGAAGTATCGTAAGTAAGGGAGTATATGTGTTAGTATTAATAGAACTGTAATGAATAACAATAAAGAATGGAAAAAAAAAATAAAAAAAAAATAAAAAAAAAATAAAAAAATAAAAAAAGGAGGACGGAAGGCCTAACAGGAGAAATAAAGCTCCGTTTTCAAATTCCTCTGTTTTCAAGAGCGTTTTCGAAAAGCTCCGTTTTCGGTGGACAATTTCTCCGGATTAGTGTGGACGGAAGGCCTAACCGGAAAATTATAAAGCTCCGTTTTCAAATTCCGTAGTGTAGCGTAGTGTGGACGGAGCCTCACTGTATACTTTCGGCCGATCAGAAAAGAGTTAGAGAGTTCAATATACAATTGCGTTCGACGAAGTGGAACGCAATCCTAATTTTGGGCTGTGACTCTGAAGAGTTGGTTGCCCCGTGTAAGATTATATTCTGGAAAACCCACATTCCTGTAAGGACACAAAAATGGCCACCCCGCTTAAGTTTTGCAGGGGCATGTCACGGCATAGTTATTAACTATGTCACGGCATAGTTATTAACTATGGTCACGGCCAGTAAACTGGTACCGTAACGGAGACATGTGATAATACATGTGACGAGCATGTGAGCACGTGAGCAGGCCATGTAGACTTTGGACTTTCTTTCCATGTGCTCTCGGCTCGATCTCAGAGGTAGCGTTGGACACTTATGCCGTGGAATTTTGAGGCTGAGACCAGAGTAGTATTACATTCAATAGTATGATGTTATTTAAACGTTCGTTCGGGCTCACGAGGAGCTTGTTTATTTTATATGTTCACGAACACGATTGCCTAGGTTTTGGTAATAAAGCTTGTTGTTTGTTGTTGCTGTTTCGAACTGTGGAAACAGCTGTAATTCCCGGGCTGTATTTGATTGCATTTGTTGATTTAGTTCCAATTTGCGACAGAAAAGGTCAGTCGTATCCGGCCGAATATTATTTGGAATCGGTGGAAGAGTACTCTGAGGGCAAGATCCATAAGAGTGAACCTGAACCAGGGAACGGAAATGTAAATACTGTGTACTTTGTTAATCCGGCCAGGGGATGTACTCTATTCAGTCGCACGGAGTTTGTTTAAGATGAACAAGAACTCGATTGCAAATGTTTACTTATATTTGAGCTTCCCGCTTAGAATAATGTTCGTAAAAAATATACTTCTACAAATTAGCTTTTGCGCTTAAACATTGCAAGTTAATGTGAGAATATTTAGCACGAAATCTGAAGGCTGTGAGTCTACTGAAACTGGCGCCGTCACGCAACGTAGTTTGTACCGGGACCTCTTCAATCAGAATGGCATGGACTTCGTCACTGAAATATCTTTCTGTAAAACCCCGGTTGTTGATGAAAAAAGGTTGGTTTTTAGAGGTTGAAAGTCAGCTAGGTAATTCATATAAGGTATCTGTATAAAAGTTTATACGGCGTCGAACGCACTCTCATAATCTTTGATTACTACTAGTAAGTAACAATTATTGTGCTTGCGCTTATGTTCGCGTCGCTAGTGAAAATTGAATCTTTATTCGTATCCAGACAATTTCGTCTGTCGCGAAGAAAGCTTCACGTGTCTTTGTCAAACTAATTTACAATTAAACAAAGGAAATCACAACCGTGAAGGGTTTTGGATATTTGCTCATAGATTTTTACGATTTTGTTTCTTCATTTTCTCCTTAAGTTTAAGTTTCAATTGAGACAATATATCAAACACTCAAGACTGTGTTTGACCGCATTTCACCAAACATCTCGAAGTTCGTCAAAAAATACTCCGCTGCACGTGGTATTTTCAATTCTCTCCTCAGTCTAGAGGAAACAAAACTCACTGTTTCTCTTGGGGCCAGTCATTAAGTGTTTATTGATTTATTTGGGAGATTACAATGATTCCTCCTTTCCTTAAGAGATAGAAAACATGTACCGTGTTTCTATAGTTTGGGAGAACGAGAAATGCTGTGGGAACACGAGCCGCAGGCGAGTGTTTCCACAGCTTTTTCGAGTTCTCGCCAGTTCTATTTCTTTCAGAAAACACCGCAACGAAAAAAAGAAAACAGCTTGCATGTTCACTTTGATCATCAAAATGTAAATTATCTTTGCTTACGCCATCATTACGTCAACAGCTCTTGTTAGTTTTGTGTTCCCATCGGGTTTTACTATAAATCTACTAGCGTTTTATCACGAATGCCGTTCTCTGATTGGATACACTACTCACTATCTATTATTTGATAGATATAGTGAGTAGCGTAGCGGTGTGCACTTGTTAACAAAATAACGGGACTTCTTGGTGTTTTCGAGGTGTTTTAGAAGAGGATTTAGATAAAGCTTTGAACGACTAGTAGATTTATACTAAAACAATTAGGTTATTCGCTCTCGATTTCTATGCGTGATAGTTGACTCGGGCTGTGCCCTCGTCAGCTATCACGCGATAGAAATCGAGAGCGAATAAACTAATTGTTTAATAGAAACACGATTTTTAACCAATCAGCGGGCGAATATTCTTAGAGTCAGTTATCACAGACAGAATATACATGCGGTCTAGCAACGTCAGACTGTCTATGTGTTGATCAGTTATACTTAAATTATGAATGTTGTCGAGAGAAACTGGCAAACAACAAGACCCTCCATCAGAGAAAGAAACGCGTTTATGTTCAACAATGACCTTTTCAGCGATGTGAAGTTTGTTGTCCACAGATCCGATCGCGAAAGTGTAAGTAAACAAGTGATTCCTGCTCACAAGTTTGTGTTGTCGATTAGCAGTCCTGTGTTTGAAGCCATGTTTTACGGTGAGTTGGCGGAGACTACAGACTCTATTGAGCTGCCTGACTGTGAGTACGACAGTCTGTTGGAGTTGTTTCGTTATATGTACAGCGATGAAGCGAACTTGAACGGCAGTAATGTGATGGGAGTGTTGTATTTGGCGAAGAAATACATGGTGCCTTCATTGGCTGATAAATGTGCAGAATATCTGCAAGATATTTTGGATCCGTTCAATGTTTTCAGCATCCTGCCATCTGCGCAGAAATTTGAAGAGAAAAGTCTGGTGGATCAATGCTGGGAAGTGATCGATGAGCAGACAGAAGAGGCTGTGAATTCAGATGTATTTAAAACAATCGAGAGGTCCTTACTTGAAGCAGTCGTCATGAGAGACAGTCTCACGATTGAAGAGATCGAGCTGTTTAAAGCTGTTGACTTGTGGGCAACAAGGGAATGTGAGAGGCAAGGTTTAGCCGCAGTTGGTACAACGAAAAGAAGAATACTTGAAGAGAAGGTAATTAACGAAATACGCTTCCCGACACTGAAGGAAGAAGATTTTACTAGTGTGGTGTTGGACTGTGAAATTCTAACTCCAAAAGAAATCGTCCGTATCGTCGAATATCTAAATTCAATCCCTAAACCTCCTGCGGGTTTTCCCGAAACAAAAAGATCTGGTTCTGTCCGCGAAATTCATCGATGCCGTAGATTTGGATCTTTAAGTGCCACAGGTTGGTTCTACAATGGTGAGAAACGTGATGCTATCAGTTTCTCGATAGACAGCGAAGATATTGTGCTACACGGAGTGTGCTTATTTGGTAACGAAAAGAGCTCTTACTCGGTAGACTTGTACTTGAACACTGAGAGTACTTCAGTTGTGGTGTCGAAAACTGGAACATTTTCTTCAGAACTGTTACAGAGCGACCAATGCAGCTATTATGGTTTTAAAGTGTTGTTTGACAAGAAAATCAATTTAAACAAAAACACCAAGTATAGCATAAGAGCTTCAATATTAGGGTCTCCATCACGATACGGGTTAAACTGTGTAAGTTCTGTTCAGTGTTCAGGGGTAACATTTACATTTGAGAATTGTCGACACCCTAACACGAATGGAACGACTGTTACTCAGGGTCAATTTGCGGAATTATTGTTTAGCTTTAATAAGTCAATTTTAAACCATCCCTGCGTGCCGACTCCAGCCAAGGGTTTGGAAAATAATATTGGATATTGTACGCTTAAATATTAGATATATTTTATGATTTAATCATGTTATAGATATTTTACATACTGACATACTGAGATTTCTAGGACTGTCGCCACTGGAATACTGGTATACGGCCCTTCGGATCAATTAACTGCCAGTTTTTGGCTCTGCCTCGGTGTAAGAACCTGTGAAACTCACAAGTGACGTAAAACAACGAAAAAAAAGAAGGTAACATAATAGACCCTAACCCTAACAATAGCTACAAAACAAAGAAAAAGTTCACAGGTTCTTACACCGAGGTAAACCCCAGTTTTTGCGGTTGGCCAGCAATTCAGTATTAAAGCTAAGCGTTCACGTGTTGTTATTAAGTACAGAGATTAAAACACATGAACGAGGATTGTCTCCGAGAAGATCTAAAGCAGTTAACGTTGAATCATATCGTGCTCCGTAAACGCAAGCTTATAAAACTGGTATTCTCTTTACAATTCAGTGGTAAACAAGTATTTTCCCCTGCGTCACAAGCGCGTCAGAAGACCGCGCCAACCTCCAAGGTTTTACTTGACGCTATTTAACATCGAAACAAACTACTAAAGAAAGCACATAGGACGAAAACTGATGAAGACTGGAGATTGTATAAAATACGCAAACACAACATATGCACTATAAAATCAGATCTGCTAAAGCCAATTTCTTTACAACTGCAATTAATGACAATGTTAATTAACAATCGCAAAATCTACTGGGACCATCTGAACACGCTCATTAAATAAGGAAGGAATGCACAACAGCACATAACTCTTCAGGTTGGGAACAAAGGAGCTGACGTCTCATCCAAATAAAGCGGCTATAAAGCATTCAATATGCCATTTCCAAGTTCTCTTTGCCTCTGTTTCAAAACGAATGCGAAACCTTTCATATGAAAATGAGTTGTGCACGCAGTTTCATTTTCATGCAAATCAACTGAAAGTCATTTTCATAAGAATGGTTTCGCACTCGCTTTGAAACAGAGGCACAAGAGAACTCAGAAATGGTTATTTGGCTCAGTTTTGTAAGCCTCCAGGGTACGCTTGATCTTCAGAAACTGAGGTCTTTTATTATTAAGATGAAGCCAGTAGGCAAACATTATTATACCACCGATAACAAGCTGCTTTGTTATGGAGCAAATAAATTCGATGTCTACGTCTGAAGTGGTCTCCTTCACAGCCGTTTTTTGGGATGTCACGCAACGCTCCTCCCACAAAACGGCTGCGATGGAGACTACGTCTTAATAAGCCGCGCGTCTTGACATACATGTAGTTGCGGTCAGTGAAATCGCCGATTGTCTGACCAGCATTATCAATCTGAGTTTTGAAACTGCCACCCGGACATCTGTAAGATTGCTCTCCGGCGTAAGTCCAATCTTTAAATCAGGAGATAAATCAGCGCAACTAAATCATCGGCCGATCTCGGTTTTGCCGGTTATTTCAAAGATTTGTGAAAGACACGTCCATGTTTCCTTTTTCTCGTGGCCCAAAAATTTAGACTCCTTATAGGGATCCAATCTGCATACTTGAAGAATTATTCCTGGGTCACTGCTCTTATTGACTTTAATGACAAGCTACTTCTTAAATGATGGATAGGGGACGATATAAACGGCCTTCTAATGCTAAACCTAAGCAAGGCCTTGGACCTTATTAATTACAATCTTCTTTTCCAGAAATTAGAAATCTACGCCAAAAGTTAGACAACTTGACTAGTTTAACTCGTATTTATGGATGAGAAAGCAAGCCTTAACCGTAAACGGAACAACTTCTGGTGTCCCACAAGGGAGCATTCTGGGCCCCTTTTCTTTATCACGCTTATTTGAGTGACAGCTTTTGAAATTGATGACCTCTAGAAATTGATGATTTTATTTTCCGTGAAATTAACGTGAATTTAGGAAATTATTTTTCGTGACCTGAAGGTTTTGTGTGACCCATGAAGAACTTATTCCTCGATATACAACGTTTAGATGCAGGACACCACGCAACGAATAATTTAACTGCTTGGCTTGTTATTGCCGGATCTCTTGATCAAGAAATGCTCGTACCAGACGTCACTCTAAGTGTGATAAAACCAAACTGATCGCAAGGCTTGTACTACAGCAGAAGGGCAAAAGTTACCGGCCAATATTCCAACTAGCAGAGCTAGTCTTCTTCAGGGCCAGTACTTGATAGAAGAAAATGGCCCTGAAGAAGACTAGCTCTGCTAGTTGAAATATTGGCCAATACATTTTGCCCTGCTGTCGTAGCATAGTACCAGCCTTGCAATCAATTTGGTTTTATTCACCGATGCTTCAAAGAAGAAAAACACTTACCTCACCTCGCCTATCCTCTTCGCTCTCTGTTGCGCATAAGGCCGCAAACTAAGAAAAACACTTACTTGGTAGAAATTCAGTAAATGATGTCGTAAAATTAAAAAAAAGATGGTATTTTTACCTGAAGCATTTTAACCCAAAACTATTTCAGGAGACGAAAAGAAATGATTTTGGTGTCTAAGAAGGAGTAAGAAGGAGCTAAAATAACTGGCCCTGATTTGACATGTGGGGACAACAATGATAGCACTGTTACATGTTCAGAGAGCGGCATATCGTCTCTTGTCTCAGATAATCATAAGACTATTCGACGAGCTAAATATTTTCAGTTTTGGAATGAAAAAGTCTTATGTAATACAACATGAAGTGTAAGACTGACTTTTTGAAGGAAAAGAACCCCTTAAGACACAGCATGCAGGAGATAATTTCAAAACGGACATGCAAGATCTTTAGCAGTTGCAAAATTAAGTGATGTTTGTTTTAGCCTTATTGGGTTTTCTTCAGTGGACTTCCCCAGTTATCGGTCACTTATAATTCGTAGCGAAGACGTTCCGTTTGGTAAAGGTTTTCTTTCTAACTGCCGCTCGTCAACTCCGATGTCGAACGTTATTGTGGGTGATAGGGCTTTTACGGTTGCTTGATTGAATTAACCTCTAGGTGTTTCAGCGTGGTGGAAGGAAACAGCACAAACACGTCATGGTCATTTTAGAGTACTGGCCTAATGTCCAGCGCCGAGAGTTACTGGGGATAAGGTAACCCCCCTCCCCGCCGGGGGGGGGGGGGATAATTCCCTTTTATCTCAAGTTAGCTATATGTATGTGCAGCCGCAAAGGGTATGATTTGTATTCTGTTTTACTCTAAAAAAAGGCATAGATTTTAACCATTTTGGTCTCTATCTCTATATCTCTTCGTGCCATAAGACACATAAGGCTTTGACATTCTCTTTCCATCCACTTCGGTTTGCTGCTAAAGCTCTGACAGTCGTCCATGATTGCCACCCAGCTACTCGTCCTTCGTCTTCAACCATTCTCCTCCATGTTGTTTTTGGTCGCCCTGGTCTCCTCCTCCTCTCTGGCCTCCACTCCAATGCTGTGACACAATGCTCCTCTCTGTTCTTCCTCATTATATGCCTGATCCAATTCCATCTTCGGCGTCTGATCCCATCACCTGTTCTGTTCACTCCTTTGGTCTCCTGGATTTGTTGGTGTGAGATGGTCCGCGGCCATCTTATTCTCAGGTATGCGTTTAATCCATTTGTATTGGAAAGCGTCCAGCTCCTTTGCTTTTGTTTTCGTGAGTTTTCCGGCAAACCATTTTGGTCTAAAGTGGCAAAATTGTAGCCATTGTCAAGTGTTTACGTGAATAAAAGCCATCTCTGGTCAGTTGCGGTCAGATGGTAGAGCCGTGTACTAATTTAAGGTGCATCCATTTTTGACTCAAGTCTGAAATGACAGATTTTGGCCGGTTTTAAAAAGGTTTCAATCAGCTCTGGGTTTTAAGGTTTCGGCCGCACACCCACCAAAAACTTCGGGAGCACCTCCCCCGCGCGAGTAACATTTACACATTTTGTCTCTAACAGAATTTAAGGAAAACTTTCGTGTGCAATGCCCGTTTACAATATACTATGGCCTCATAAATGCTATTCCAAAATCTTGGAAACCATCTCTCCGAAATACCGCAACCCCGGCCAACAGATTAATACCTTGAGCCCCAACTTCTACACAGCACTTCTGCGCAAAGTCAGCATATATTCAAAACTACGTTATATAATTGAAAAAAAAAATACCTACCACCGACAGCGGAACCCATAATTCTAAATCACGGTTTTACTAAAGAAGACATCCAGGATGTTTACTTGCTACCATTTCGTATCTTAAAAGAAGCAAAACTCATAATTTTTCAACTCAAAATCATCCACGGCATTTTACCCACACAATCCAGTTTGTTTCGCGCTGGTTTGACGGACTTTGATACATGTCCTCTATTCTCACTGCATAATTAATTAGCTCATAGCGGAAGTTTTCATCATGCGTTCGAATTCCCCCGTTCCCGAGCATACTTATTGCGGTGTTGATGCGTTGCGGTCTTAGAGTATATATTTTGTCGCCCCGCCTGAAAAGTGGTCATTTTAACCGTACTCCGGGACGACGGCCAACTTTCGCGTCTGTTCCTTGCACAGTCAACCGCCACCAGCATAGATGGCGGAACATCGTCTTCCCCGTCCACCCGCTCCCGTCGCTGCTGCAATTGTGGAGCATGCTGCCGTTGAGCCACCACCAGTTGTAGAAGAACCGCCTGTGGTTGATCAGGTTATCGCACCGCCCCCGGCTCCAGTTCTAGCGGCGGACCCGGCCCCGGCGGTTGAAACCGTGGAAGAGGTAATTTTCCTAGTAATTTTGCTGGCCCAGAGCCAAGTTTACGTTTTTTATCATGTTCTACCCACTGTCTGTCGCTTTAGTGCCTGCGTTCGTCTCCGGTTCATTTGTATTTTCTTTCCCGGTTCTGTTGCCTTGGGTTTGTTTCGGTAAACCTGTATGCTCCCTTTTGTTTTTGGAACTATTGTTTCATGCTCTGTATTGTTTTAGGGCTTTTGTTTCCTCGTGTTTTTGCATGCCCCCGTGGCCCTCTGTTGCGTTTTTTCGCTTCCGCAATTTAAGTTATGTAAAAAAAAAAAAACGAAGGATCCTTGGTTTTAGTTCTTTTTGCATACGTTTTCCACTAGTCTAGGCTATTTCTTGTTTCGTGGCGTTTCTAGCGCCGTACCGCCGGTTTAGGCAATTGCGTGGGCGTTGCTTTGGTATTCCACCAGTGAAGGCAACGTGTTGTTGCATGGCTGTTATTGTATTCCGCTGGTGAAGGCGACCTGTTGTTTTGGCGCT
>CM042753.1:9742602-9753326 GCA_022496165.2 Catalaphyllia jardinei
ATCTTTTGCGATGGGGTAATGAGTATGCAGTGAGGATATTATACTATGTAACTTAGAAAGCCAATCATTGCCCCACCTGCTGATCACATGCTGTGAGTCCATAAAATTTGGGACTTTTTCACTCGCTGGTGGCGAATAACTTCTCACCAAAATATAGTCTTATCAGATAAAGAAATCCTATACGGTTGGCTTCAAAACCGTAGCGCAATTAACTTTATAGCCCTTAACCACTCTCTAATAATTGCAAAATGTCATATTTTCGCTTCAAGCATACGCGTTGGCTCCTTAGACTTTGATAGCTTTCTTTTACGCCTAAAAGACAAAATCGGTATTATTCGTGCGTTGGCTGTTAAAAACAAAGAGCTTGATCAATTTAAAGAAACGTGGGCTGTTTTGTTATAGTCTAGTATCTGTACTGTGTGCGTGCGTGTGTATTGCTTCAGCGAATGTAATGATAACCTAGTCCAGTCCCTGAACTCTCCTTTCTTCTCGCCCCATATAGGGGCTGAACCCAGGCGGGCGAAAGAAGAGTCCAGGATAACTTGCATGCGCATGCTCAGAACGCCGCCATTTTCCCCCCAAATCGGGTGGGAAAACCATATATGGAAATATTTTCCAGATTTGGCTTGTGGCGCGATTTTCTGAATGATAATATACAATCAACAATTTATGCATTCAGATTGATTAAAAACATGTCAATTAATCCCAAATCAGTGGATTTTCACCAGTACCGCGCTGTACCACATTCGATTTGTTTTTCATCACAATATCAAAGATAACGAAAGAAATCTTTGTCAAGATTTGTTGACACTCAGCCGTAAGAAAAATGATGGCGACCGTACATTTTACCACAATACCTTGCGAACCAAACTAAGCCCACTGGGCATATAGAAAAGATATGGTTTAACGGCAGTCGTTCCTATACTAACAGCATTGCTCTTGTCGAGTTTGAATGATTTACAATTTTTCTTCGTGTTTTTATACGCTCTTTTAGAGTTTTCGTATGCAAAGCATTATAGGTAAATGTACCAGTCGCCATCTTCTTCCTTACCGTGGATTGAAAACACCGACTCGGACTTGAAAGTGCACGCGCTGCATTATGCAAATGAGCTACTTGTACGCGTCAGACTTTCCTTTCAAAAACTTTTGCAAACTCGCTTAATATGCAGAAACAATAAGAAAAAAAATTGGGAAAAGAGTAATGACGCTCACTCGTTGTCGATGCGATAAAAGTACAGACTACGATAAACCATGGCCATATTTCGATAGTTACGTTTTTACCACAATATCAACGTCAAAGAAATTGCGCGAGCGCGAGCTGAAAAAGGCATTGCACGACACATTGACGCGAGCAGCGTGGTTGGGACCTAGTAATTTTTGATTGGTTCGTTCTGAGCATGCGCATGCAAGTTATCCGGTTTTCCCGTGTAAATGGTGCATAGGGTAGCCAATTTGGGCTGTTATCGTAAAATGTTATTCATTTTGGCGCGGGCGACTGGGGATGAAGCCGGGCCGAAAAATCCTGGTACCTATTCGAAAATTCTCTGAACGTCATCCGCCGGTTGCAACATGTCCGTCGGCTATCGTTCGCGTTCGCTAAACGAACGCGTACGGCATTATTTTAAACTGTTTTGCCACTTTCGTTCACACGATGTTTCACTCCATGAGCAAGAGCATCTGTACAGCTAAGTTGTGTCCGTTTATATAATGTATCGTACGCGAAGACGAAAAATTCTTTGGTGGTTTGTGTTACTCGTCTTCACCATTGTTGTGGTAGTATTTCTCAAAAACCCCAAAAAGCGCCGAGATGGAGGAATCGTTAACAGCTCATTTCCAAAGGGCTTTTTAAACGTCGCAATTTGGGAGGACATGTGTGGCGATGAAATGCTTTCTCTTAAAGAGTTTCCTCTTTTTCCACATGGCCCGTCGACTCGCCTAAGGACATCTAGTTTGCAGATGCACTTTACAAGACGATTTCAAAATTTTGGATTAAGGATCTTTGGATATCTCTCTCCTGGTGAATCTGGGAATTACAATTTTGATTTAGCTTCAAGTGCATCGTCCGAACTGTGGATAAGCTTGGATTCGAAACCAGAAAACAGCAGACTGATTGGGAATGTAACCACTGGGATAAGTTGGTTACATGAGCGAAATATTGCATTGTCAAAGGGAAATCGGTACTATTTGGAAATTTTACATAAACATGGCGATCACTATTTATTTAGAAGTAATTATCTCCATCTGAAATGGAGGTTATCACATTGGAAAGAACATGATCTAAGGGACATTCCGGCAGGTGCCTTAATTGCTTTCGAGGATGATCATGACTTGAGCACATCTGATAAAATGATAACAAATTTGCTACATAGTGAACAACTTGATCGTAATAATGAAGTTATCCTTCCAGTGCATATTAAACTCCATGATCCATCATTTGCAAATGAGGAATCAAAACGTCGAGTGGAATTGCATCACCTTCCGTTCATGAGTGAAGAAGACACTCATGATTTGTTCCCTTCATGCCAATACAGTCCATCATATATAGTAAAAGAACGTTTACGGAGATACCAGTCGACATGGGAAACGCACTACTCCTCAATTTATCCTTTTGACTATTCTGATCTAAGGAGAGGAGAGTATCCAGGTGACAATTTTGTGAGCCTTGGTAATGACAAGCTGGATGAAAATACTGCCAAGGCAATAGCTTCTCAAGTCTGGATGCAGATACAAAGCAAACATCCTGGGTAAATATTAAACTATAACTCCTTAAAGTATTGTCAAACCTGTACCAAGCTAAAAACAACATATTTTATACATACACATCTATTAGGTAACTTCATGTATAGTTTTTCGGAGGACTCGTCTGAAAACAACCTCTAGGTTATTGGAGCCCTCTGTGGCTCTGCTGACTTAGCAGGCATTACACCCTGCACACAAAAACTTGCATACCATTTCTACAAACTGAGTCTCATTCGCATTCTTCTTGATAGCGCCTACAAGATCTACAACACTTGGTTGGGTTTTCATCCTGAAACTTTCCAATATCCTTTTCCAGTCCATCTAGTTATCTGTGCAGGTGTGGTATACAAGTTTGTGTGTGCCGGCTGTAATGCCTACTATGTTGTGAAACCACCTGGTATTTTTGTACAGTTGTTTGTGAGCACATGCTCAGTGATAGGGCCTCTCAAACACTTACAAAATTCTGAGGAGTGCTGCACTTCATGTTCTAATGACTGTTTCAGTATCCTATCCACCTGTAATGGGCAGGTAGGGTTAATGAGAAGTTTCAAAGGGATGTGCCACTAAATAAGGAATACATCTGGACTATTTTCATGCACTTGAATAGGGACAGTCTCCTGTCTGCAAAACAACAAGAAAAAAATATAGGATTCATTTTTCTTTTTTGACATTGTAGGAAGTACTCTTTTCGACACACCTTAAATGTGGAGGAAAACCATGATCAAGGAACAGGAGATAGATATTTGGTGGAATTGGAACTAGTGGAAATTTCAAGTGGAAAATCTGTGCGATTCTCTGAATATGTATACTTGCCTTGGGGAACAAGTGATCTTTGTAGCCCTGTGGGCATTGCGTGGAACAAGAGTGCCATAATCAACATCATTCTTACCACAGGAAACAATCAGGGAAGATGGCTACTTCATTTCCTTTACCATATGTCAAAGATACATAAGAGGACTAAGGATTTTAATTTTAATGTAGTTATTACTGAATATGATGGCATAGATGTTGATTTAAAAGCAGCTCTGAAGAGGAGTGGAATTCCACATTATCAGCATGTTAGACTGCCTGGCAAATTTCAGAAGGCCTCGGGACTGCAACTAGCAGCTGGAATGGTCAAAGATCCTAATTCAATCTTGTTTGTTATGGATCTTCATTTGGATATTCCTTATCATTTCTTTGATGATGTCAGAAAGGTTAGTAACCATTGTGACATTTTTGAGTATATGACCACAGGCTAACTTGGCAACTGGATCTAATTTCATGTGACAGCAGGCTCAATTTTGTGAGTCTGTTCTCTGCCCCATGTGACAGCAGGCTCAGTTTTCTGAGTCTGTTCCCTGCCCCATGGGAAAATATGTGATGTCTTTTTCATATAGTGGTTAGCTATTGTTTGTCTTTGTCATATAGTGGTTATCTATTGTTATTTTTTTTAAAAAAATAAACAATAGAAAAAAATGCACAAAGTACCAACCACCCCATGTGACAGCAGGCTCAGTTTTGTGAGTCTGTTCCTTGCTACATGTGACAGCAGGCTCAGTTTTGTGAGTCTGTTCTCTGCACCATGTTCACTGAGAGGAAGACCATGACTGGACTCTCAAAGTGGCTGGAAATTGAGCCTCATGTTGTCAAAGGCTCCCAGACATTTCTCTTCATCGCAGTCTTCTCCAGTGCACTAAAATTGTTTTTTGCCTTGTTTCTGATATTGTGAGAGGATTGAATAACAGCAAGTTGGGAAGCTTACAGACAAAAACCACCCATGTGACATTTGGGAATAAAATTGATATTTATAGATGAAGCCAGGGGAAGGGGGAATTCTTGTTTGCTGGTTGTGTAAATACAGGCAATAATAAAATGAACATAACTTTGAGCTATGGATTTGCCTGAAATGTCAGTCATTTCCTGCCAAGAGAAAGCTGAGTGCGGCTGACTTTTCAGGCTAGTATTGGATCTTTTTGCAGTAGTTTGAAGCACAGGATGCGATCGAGTATTTCTTATACTAATGATGCCATACAAGAGACAGTGATTTAAATTTTATGTCAGTAATTTTGTACAGACTGCAAATTTGAAATTTTACAATAACTGCAGGGCTGTCATTAAGGGCCGTAACCCGTAACACCTGTTACGGCTGAGTTCACTCGATGTTACGGGTGATGGTTGCTGTGTACATAATCGTTAATGAATATTCACGGAACAATGATACAATAAATATAATAAAAAACAATATTGTTGCCTTGTGTTGTCTGTGTTCTTGATTATCAGATGAGTTTTAGATAAAAGAAAAAACTTTTCTGCTAAAAAACCTTGCGAGAACATCCACAATTGACACGATCGTTCCGAACTGAATTCTGACGCCATTTTCAGCGGCAAAACTTGTTATGCAATGCACAGTGCCTACTATAAATGGGATTCCGTTGACCTTTTCTTATCATGTGTAGATTCCACGTGCGAGCGTGCGAGTTATCAAGTTCATCTTTATTTATATCTATTCATAGTGGAACCGGCAAAAGTTTATCTTTATTCATGAGCAAAAGGAATCAAGGCAACCTGGAATCGAGAGTTTTTTGTCCAAGTCCAAACGGACCGAAGGAATTGGAGGATCTGATAAAGCAACCAGCGAGCAAAGACCTGCAAACCTTGCTTCAGTTTCGTCAGCTGCTCGCATCCAGCCAGTCACATCCACATTTGCATTACTTTTTGATCAAGAAAATAAAAAATTCTTACCCCAAAGTGCAGGAAAATGCATTTCCGAGGGTCTAATTTCAAAAATTTTCTGGGGGGGCATGCCCCCAGACCCCCCTAGAAGCTCAGGATCTTCAAGCCTTCGCTTAATTCATGTTACGGGTGACATTTAGTAAGTTACGCCTGCTTCAAAACTTAATGACAGCCCTGAACTGTCTAACTTCTCATGCGCTGATTGGCTCATTTCTATCATCAACAAGAGTACAGATGGATAAGATTTTAAATTATGCAAGCTTTCAAAAGTTCATTGTTCAGCTGTCAAACTGCCAACTTGAGCAATGGGATTTTATTGACTTCTCAGTGGCAGATCCACACCTTGAGCTAAAGGGGGGGGGGTCTTGATTTACTTGCCCTGCTGGCCTTTTTCCCTTCAGTCATTTCTTCATTTTTTTCCCAAAATAAGGGGGGGCCCGGTCCAGGCCCCTCCCTCTCTCCCGGTCTGCCACTGTTTCTTAAGTAGCCAATCAAAAAGCAAGAAAAGCTGTTGACAATGTGTGCATTATTTTGAATAAAATTTATTTTTAATTAGGTTTGTTTATGGCAAGTTTACAGTGTCTTTTCCCCTTATTTATTCCTGGCATTTGACCATTTTTGGGTCTTGTTATTGTAAAAATACAAATTGATGTCAGTTTTTTGTATGTCTGTTCTTTTTATTGAAGATAAATTTTGTCATAACATTGTCAAAGTTTATTGTGGAACCACTCGCCTGTGGCTCGTGGTTTGACAGCCACATTGACAATGTTATGATTCAATTTATCATCAATAACAGGACAGATGCATAAAAAACTGACGTCAATTTGTTAATTTATTGTGACCTCATGAAAGTGGTGGTAATCTGTGGAAACTCCCTAGATCCAGAGTTGTTTTCGTGTGGACACTTCACTACTGCTTGCACTTGCTTTGGTTCTGTGGTGTTTATTTTAATGCATTTGATTGAATGTATACTTAACAGCATTGTGCTGTTCTCTTTATATTTTTAATAGCATTGCATTCAACACAGGATTGCATACAATCCGTTGCTTATACGTCTGTCATGTGGAACTACAGCACATCGGCCGTTTGGGTTTTGGGAAAAATTTGGCTATGGGTTGATAGCAATGTACAAGAGTGACTGGGACAGAATTGGAGGAATGAATGTGGAAGAGTTCAAGAATAAATGGGGAGGAGAAGATTGGGAGATTTGTGATCGGATTTTGATGGATGGCATGGAAATAGAGAGAGTGAAGATGATGCACTTGTTTCATTATTTCCATTCCAAGAAGGGCATGTGGGCTGATATTCATAATGCTGTTGGACAGGTGGACTATTCTGACAATTTTTGGGTGTAAGGTAAATATTTACTCTTCTTTATTGACTTTTATTCTTCAGTGTTAGATCCAGGGCTACTTAAAAGAATAGGACTGTGAAATGAAGGTGGTTCTTTTCTGTCTGAAAAGGGAGGCCGGCGTGAAGGTATCCTCTGTCTTGCTTGACTTACTCTTGACTTGGATTAGTCGACCGAAAAAGAGAGAGTCAAGCTTGGCCCTTACAGTTTGTGACGTGGTATCAACTAGTTAAAAAAACTCCCCTATATTTAATTTTTTGGCAATCACTGTGCCCCAGAATCAGGGGTTTCAATAAAAGCCAGTTACCGGGGGTCTGAAGCTGCCTGTAGGACCTCTTACAGCGAACTGCAAATTCAACACAACAATGACCACCGAAATTTTTAAATGCTAGTAAAACAGCATGGGTTTTTAGTGCCCAAAATGCATGGAAATCAAAGTTTCAAGCTTCTAGATTTCAGTTTTTTCTGGGGGGGGGGCATGCCCCCAGACTCCCCTAGGGGAAAGGGGCCTTATGGCCCCTTAAGTGGTCACAGCTGCCTATTACACCTTCAATGGCTGCTTATAACTAAAGTTATTGAAACCCCCTGCCCAGAATATTCTTGATCATTCCGTGATGGTTTGTGTGCAAAGGAAGGGAGGAGAGTGGGAGGAGTAACTGACTCAGTAAGAGCAGATAAGAGCAGTAGAGTGACAAGTAAGATGAGCAAGCTCATTGCCAGGGACTCTTATCATCCCGACCTGAAGATGAGGGATCCTGGGAATGAGGTTAGTTTTGTAGGTTTGGGTGAGTCGGATACAATGTTTTATATACCATGCCATAGAAAATAAAGCCAACCAGAATGCAGGAAAGCTGTTGCATATTCGTCAGTATTCCACGGAACAATTCAACTCTATCACACCCAACCTTCCCATCTGACCACTGTTTTCTATGGCATGGTGTAAAATAGTTGTGCAACCCTTTCTCGTGTATGCAAGAAAATGCAAGTGACTTGTGGGATTTCCCATGGTTATATCACAAGAAAGGGGTGCATAACTAGTATTAATTTTTTTTTTTAATGACAAGTGGTAATTATTTATGAATATTTTTGGACTTTTTTCAGAATCTGGTCAACATGATGGAAGAACTCTTAGTTGTAATGGGAATACATGTATTTTTATGTGACTGACTGTGAGAAATAGTTAAAATTCAAGAACACAGGATTTCTTTAGATTCTGTTTCATTGTTTGCTTGCAATGCTAGCTGATGTAACTTGATTATGAATGCTATTTTTTTGTCTAATTAATCTTCTTGTGGAAGATTCTCAAGACTTTTTGCTTACCCTTTCTTTTTAGATCATGCACTTCTTGCAGTCTTCTTATAAATATTATTGTAAAAGACATTTAAGAAAAAAAAAACAGTAAAAAGTAATAGCAATATTTGAAATGATTTAAATTATGAAATTTACTTAAGTACTACCTAATTTGCAAAACAAAAAAATCAAAGTAGTCAAGGTTAGAAAACCTCATGGCTTTGCTACTTCTGTGTGTGATTTGGAACATAGACCTCAGTGCTTCCAGGTTACACTTACTGTTATGCTTGAATTGTACACAAACTTACCGACAACATACTGAGGTAGATCCAACATTTGATGAAAGGGTTTCGGAAAATTGACCCTCCTTTATGGGGATGGGATCCAGGGGCTTCCCGTCAGCAGATTTTGTATCTTAGGTCCTTGGAAACGTTATTTATTTATTGTTGGTTGCTAACACAATATATTTTGCAATATATTTATAAGAATTGAGACCAATTTTGAAATTAAAACTAAAAGGACATTCACTGTGATATATTTGACTGTATGATTTCTTATGTGCTCTGAAAAATTACTGTTACATTTCCTGAAGGATGGAATAAATGAGTAGCATTCTCCAGGTTGTTCAGCAAATTTTTGAATGACAGCATCATATTAGGCTATTTATAGTGAATGCTCAGGGAATGCCCTATTGACAGAAGCATGAATTTGTCTTGTAATTTTACCTGATAGAAAAGTTTAAAAGGAAGCACTTATTTAATAGATTGGATTTTAGACCATTTAATACCAGGACAAGATTCTCACCCATCAATGTTATTTTTGCCCTTTTCAAATTTGTCTTTTCTTTTTTTTCAAAACAAAAGATAACTAATAATATTTGTTAACAATGTTTGACCACTAAAAAGGTTTTGTCAGAAACGGCACGTGATGAAACAATTTTTACATTATTTTATGTTTCCTGACATTGTCAAATTATAGAGATGTAAACTATTTTATGATCACCTAATTGATTAAAAGCCATCGAATCTTATCCTGTCTCTAGTATCTGAGCAACATATATAATGTGACGTAATCACTTTCCAAAAGTAAAATATTACTCTTCCTTCTAAGGTTTTAGTTTCATCAGATAAACTTGACATTTCACATTGTGTTAGCTTGACAGGGTTCTTCTAATTGTAATAGGCCACGTTAGAATTCCCATTGGCCAAGCTTATGCATTGCGTGACATGACTATGGTGGCCCGAGAAGGCTGTCGCGTAGGTCAAAATGTGCTTGTCATAAAAGAAGCATTTATTTCATTATGTCGGATCTCTGGAGCAATAATTTTTCGTTTCAATAGCAAAACTCAGTGACAGATGTTTCTGTTACTTTACGGCTGCCATGTTTGTGTCCCTCCGAAGGACACAAACATCGCGTCTCCATACAAAGCTCTATAAATTTGGGTGGCACTCTTCTGCTAATAACTCGTGAATGAAAAACAGCAGACACCTGATTCTTGGCGAGGTTGTTTATATATCAATCATTTATCGTATCCAAGATTCTTGACTATCCATTGAATGGTGACGATTTTAGTTTTGATCGCATGACTGGTGAAAATACGAGAATAAAACCAACTGAAAAGCTGTGCGGACGGCTAAAAAGGATAAATTTGATGCCCAATATTTAATATTATTGTGTTCGCAAGTAACGAGAGAACGCATCCTAATTTCGTTTGCAGGAGTGAGAAATCGAGATTTTTTGTGAAGACTGCAAATTGGCCGCCCCTCGAAGTTTTTTCAGGGGCCTTGGGCCTCGTTTTTGTGTCCGCTGGACACAAAATGAGGCTAGGTCCTTTTTGCTCTGTTTTTTGGCTTCTTTTATTCTGTTCGAGGTTTTGAGGTTTTCTTTGAACCGGTTGTCACTGATTGCGTTCGACAAAAAAGGGAATGCAGTCCCAGTGCAGACTTGACTGAGATTTCTTGACCTCAGGCGAAAAAGAACTCATCACATCAGTCATCGCAAAGCACGTGTTATTTTCAAAAGATAAAAACGTTCGCTGGCTAAAAACTTTTAAAAACTAAAATGAGCTTTCTGCTGTCAGTCTACAGCCTTCGACGGATAAAAATGAAATGCGAAATGATAAAATATATGCAAGAAAAGGTGAAATGAAAACAATAAGGACTACAAAAGCAAAGTATAAACGTGTAAATTGGGTGGCTATTGTTTAAAAAGGATGCTATACTGGCTAGGAATCGGCTTAGAGTTATTGTCTGCATGCTTGGTAGCAGAGGTGTGCCAAGCCTCCAGTGTTTTTCTAACACGGAAAGAGCCTTTGTCAATGACACTAGCATTGTCAAAATCTATGTGATGATCGAATAACCACGCATGTTTCGCAATGTTTGATCCATTCGCACATGTTTTAACATTCCTAATGTGTTCCTTCTTGCGAGTTTCAAAACATCGGCCGGTTTCACCTGCATAGCACCAATCAACACGAATTCTCCGAAGGCACGACATTCAGGTTGTAAATAAGCTCTTGAAAACTTTACAACAAAAATTTCCATCTCCCAAATTCAGACCATCAATTGAATATCAACCCAATGTGGTTTATAAAATACCCTGTGCCGATTGTGATTGGCTTTTAAAGGCT
>CM042753.1:9753726-9771226 GCA_022496165.2 Catalaphyllia jardinei
CAAGAGAGAGCACAAGTGACGATGGTCGGAAATAGATCGTGTAATAAGTCACTCATTACTTGTGGAGTTCCTCAAGGTTCAGTATTGGGACCATTGCTCTTTCTCTTGTATGTCAACGATATTTATTGCAGCTCAACCAAATTGAAATTCTATTCATTTGCTGATGACACAAATGTTCTTTATAGCCCAAAGACCTTAAATCCCTTGAAAAAGAAATAAATGCTGAACTAAATAATGTGTACCAGTGGTTAGTATCAAACAAACTAACCCTTAATCTCAAAAAAACAAATTTTGTAATTTTTCGCGCCTATCAGAAACCGCTTCCCTTTCTTCCTACAATTTACATTAACGATCACCTAACAAATTCATTAACTTACCTGGAAAGTAAAGATTACGTGAAATATCTCGGTGTCCATATCAATTATAAACTATCATGGAAAAACCATATTGACTCTATAACAATGAAACTTAGCAAAACTATCGGACTACTGTCAAAGATACGGCATTTTGTTCCCTTCCATACTCTTGTTAGTATATACAACAGCCTTGTTGTTCCTTATTTACGATACGGCTTAATTGCTTGGGGTCAAACTGGCAAAACTCAATTAAATAAGCTTCTAATCCTCCAAAAACGTGCTCTCCGTTTCATGTGCTTCGCTGACAGGTGTGATCACGCCATTCCTTTGTTTCTTCGTGCACAGACTTTACCTATTCACTTTTTGTATTAAAAACTGCTACCTGAAACAATGCATGATGTAACCAATGATGTTATCCCTTCACAGTTAAAAGATTTGTTCATCCCCACAGTAAAAATTCATCCATATAATACGCGATCTTCAGCTTCCGACAACTTTTATATTAAAAAATCAAACCTTGAAGTTAAACGGAAATCCTTTTCAGTAATTGGCGCAAAACTGTGGAATGAGATACCAACTAAGCTCCGAACACAACCAAAACTCATTTTTAAAAGGAAAATTCGTATGATTTTGTTTAATATATTAGAATCTGAAGACTCCTACGAAGACTTAGAATCCATCATCTCAAAAGTTAGAAAATACTCTTAATAGCTATCAGCTTTGTTTCGTCTATCTTATGTTATTCATTTTTGTCTTACTTATCCTCCTCTCATAACATATTGCGTAGTCAGCCTCAATTAATTACATAGCTGTTTCCGTAGACTCAACCTGTTCTGATATTTACTAATTTTTTATTCATATGTAGTTTAAAGTGTGTACTTCCTGGCCCGCCTCGATTAGCGCAGCTATCTGCGGAGCCAGGGGATTAACGATTACCTACCTGTAAACGAATAAAAGATTGTTGTTGTTGTTGTTGTTGTCACGCAACGTGTCATCAAAGGTCATCAAATTGTAGTTCACCTGGAGTTCAGTAGTAGATGGGACGTTCCAGTATGTTATATCTGTTCGCAAAACGTCAACCGTTCACATAAACATAATGTTTTCAGCAACAGACAACTATTATCACAGGCGCCGCAGAACGCACTCTTAATCTTTGATTACTGCTAGCTTAATTTCATATCATAGAGCCGTCTGGTCAGGGTTCAGAGCCACCTTAAGTTTCCGAAAATTTAAGGTGGCTCTGAACCTCACAAACAGAATTCTTTTAAACTTTCCCAAAAAAAATGCGGCTTATTATGCTTATCAAATATTGATAAATTACGTATAATAATTCTCTATGCCGTTTTTGAATTAAAGCTGTAATTAAAGGTCTTTTTAGCACTTCATACTGTTGCTATGTTAACCTATTGTCGAAGTTGACCGGGAGTGTGTCCCCAACGAAAAGAAAAATGCGCCGATGATGTGGCCAGCGGTTGCACAGAAAAGTAAAATGGCGTCTGAAAAGCACATCGAAGAAACATCTAACCTTTAGGACATTGTTCTGGTGCCTGTGATGTAATTCGCGGACACAAAAAGGCTTAAAATGCTTCTTAAATGAAACAACTACTTGTGGTTGACGTCAAACGTGGCGGAAATGTCGCTCAGAGATGATAAATTTCTCTGGAAGGATGCAGCTCGTAGAATATTGAACCTGCAGCATTCCTCCTCTGCGGGGACACTGAACACGAATCTTAACGTTATATTGGATGAACTTAATTCTTTAGACTATGCAACAAGTGTTGTTGAGAACGAAGAGGTGAGATCACTAAAAATGTAGCCAACATGTAATGTATACTGAACAATGCAAGTTTCTGTTTGATGTGATATGATAATGATAATGGGCTAAACTTCAGAATGCCCGGCCACTTTATATGTGTTTTCAAATGCTGCTACCGCAGTCCCACAGTCGTTATAATTAACATAATAACTGTAAATAAAAACCACGAATATAGCTCGTTCTTTCATCCACAGCGGGACTGCGGACCGCGGTAGCACTTAAGTTTAACAATTATATTAATACTTATTCATCAACTGCGGGACTGGGGACCACGGTAGTATACTTATTCATCAACTGTGGGCATGCGGACTGCGGTAGCACTTCAGTTTAACACTTAGTTTAATACTTATTCATCAACTGCGGGCCTGCGGACCGCGGTAGCACTTGAATTTAACACTAAGTTTAATGGGTTTCGACAAAACACTGATCCCTGGTCAACAGACCCCCTACTGACCCCCTTACTGACCCCCCTACTGACTCCCTATATAATCAATGGGAAAATGAAACTTAGAAAAGCCCAGAACTATCAATGGGATCCGATTCAAGTTCATCAATAAATTTAGCTTACCTGAAACTTTCAAGATGGTGGTCACATTGCAGATTTCCGACTCCGTTCTCATTTGACTGAAGGATTTGTGACGAAAAATAGTACACAGAATAAGTTGGAATATCAGCAAGCATGGTATTTGTACCCACTACAAAATTAAGCAATAAAAATAGCGAGGAAATTCTGGCAAATTAACACAGACACAACAAACCGCGAGCGACACACGATTACATCAACCGGAAGTTTTTTATGGCAAGCTTGTAGTCCCAGGTCCCTCGCCTTCCGCATGCACAAACTACGTTGTACAAACTTCATGCACCAAGGAGAAAGTATTCCACCGGGCTTGTCCAAAAGGTTAACACCACAGCTGCTACAGTTCTCAAAATGCGAGACCTAGGTGAGAGGCCTGGAGCTACCTTATGAAATTTGTCTTCCAGTTGAGGTTTACGCGAGTGTTCATGGTACAAGCAGTCTATTGCGATCCTTTCGCGAACCTGTTTATTTGTCAGCATTTCTCTTTGCTTCATTTCCCAATGCTTACGAAAGCAACATTTGATGATATTAAATCTTATTCTGTGCCTGATTTTCCATCGACAAAATCTCCACTTAACAGTACATGTACAAGAAGAACAAGAGTCAGAAATCTGCAATGTGTCCGCCATCTTGAAATTTTCAGGTAAGCTAAATTTATTGATGAACTTGAAACTGGTCCCATTGATAGTTCTGGACTTTCTTCCCATTGATTTTATAGGGGGTCAGTAGGGGAGGTCAGTAAGGGGGTCAGTAGGGGGTCAGTTGACTGGGGGTCAGTGTTTTGTGGAAACCCAAGTTTAATACTTGAAGAAGCTAGTGGTAAAAGGGGATAAGTGACGTTTTGGTTGTTTCTGTTACTCTCGCTCCAACTGTCGCTCCAAACTAGCTGAATTTTTGCATGCAGCCTTCATTTCAGTTGAAAAAATTGCCCTGTAATTTTTTTCACTGGCTTGCTCTTGGTTTTCGAGAAACAACGTATGCAAAAAAACCCTCAGTTTTCCAAGCGGCATCTTTTGTAGGTGTATTGTTGAAAAAACAACAAAAGAAACCTTAAGCACAATTAATTTGTTGAGCAGCAAACAGGCAGACTTTTTTATATTGTATAAGTCAAAATCAAATCCCACAAAATCTTGACTGTCTCGTTTTAAGTCAAAGGAAAATAGCATAGAAAAGATCTATCTTCATGTCTTTGTAATTGAATTGTTGTTTTTACTCGCTCGGCTATCAGTGAGTTTAAGCATGGCATTTACGGCAGACGGCAAATGGCAAAGATGACCTCTGAATTTGTGTTCTTTTCTTCTAATCCTTAATTAAATCACATAAAAATAGAAAAATGTCTCCTACTATTCACCACAAATACAAATATTTTCACTCTACTGTTCAAAGAGCTAAAGACAAACAGTAAAAGTTTCCTTTTTGCCGTTAGCCGTTTGACGTAACTTCAAGCTTAAGCAAAGCGCGCAAAGCATCGATTATTCAGAGCTTACCTGTTAATCAAGCAGAGTTTGCTTGTTATTTCCACCGATCTTCGAAGCTTATTCGAGGAATATTTGCTCCCGCCTGGTAGGAGATTGGCGTCATTAAGCCTTTGACCCTCTATAAGTCACCAGCATGCCTCAAAGAACCGAGGTGTGTTTTTATTCCGAGATTATGGCTTAACTTAGCCGTTGATCGAGGAGCAAGTGAGCCAGGCGGTAGAGTCTAGAAACGCTTCTTCTTCCAAAGCAAAGCATTTGTCATGGACTTAGGGCTCATTTGCTAAACTTCGGCATGTGTCAGTTTTGGAAATTAGAACTGCTTTCTAGACTCTTATTATTTTCTTGAAATCAGCCATCTAGCATCCTTTGCTGCCAAAATTTCTGGGATATCCCATAATAATCTTTCATACTTAAAGCCAGCGCCATGACTGTTGTGTGTGTGTGTGACTTATAACGTGACTCAAACACAGCCAGGAACTGGTGAGAAAGGCGGCCAGGCAGCAAAGTTCTTGAATTTGACCTGTGTTAGGTGAAAAGTTAATTTAAACCGATTCAACCTGATCGCAGGTTGGGAAGAAGAAAACTTCAGCTCAAATGTAAGTTTTGCTTTGTATTTCAGCGTTCCTTTGCTGATAAATTTTCCATTTCATGCGCTTTTTTCTGCATGAGCAGCGTGTTAGCTTAAGGCTTCCTCTTTCTGCGTTGTCAGAATTAATCATTTCATGGAACGAGCAGTTTTGTACTGGCCAAAAAAATACTTTCACCTAGAAACATTTTATAAATCACTAACGTAGCCGATTTGCAAAACGTTTTACATCTTTTTCTAGGCACTAATCATTGACTTGATTTAGGTATCGATTCGTGCAATAGATTCTAACGTATCCTGACCTTAACTCTAACCTAATCCGAAGCGCTAACCTCGACCCGTAACCCTGAGCCCAAACGCTAAGCCTAACCTTGTTCTGTAAGCCTAACCTTCAATGCTAACCCTAGTTTCAAGCAGTAACCCTAAACCTAACTCTAATAAGACTGGGAACTCTTAACCCTAAGGGTTGAAGTCAGCTGCGAAGTTTCGACCCTTTTTGGCCTTGTTCGATTTTAGCAAAACATCCAGGGGACGTTCTTGCATGCAGCCTTTCAATCGAGCTTACATGTTGTGAAATGAACTTCTCGCTGCTCTCTAAGTGAAATCAAAGTCCTTGTGGTGGCAAGGCAGTAAATGACCTGATATCAAGAGTGTCTAGCTTGCACATTGCGTGAAGTAAACCTTTGTCTGTAATTTGAGTGAAATTAACGTCTTTGTGGTCACACGTTAACCTGAAATCAAAGTTTTAACGGTTTTTACCAGTAATCGACATTTTCGAAAGTTACACGTTGCGAAAGATCAATATTTTGCTGGATTGTAATTGAATGTTTTAAAGCGTGAAACAACGCGGAGAAAAGTTTGCCATTTACAGCAGCTTGAAACTGGTAGTAAGCAATGTCCTGTAGTTTTTCCGCTAAAGTTTGCCTTAATTTTCGAGACATCGCGTAATTTTAGTTTATGCAAAAATCCACTCAGTTTTTCCTAGTGGCGTGCCTTTTTTGCATACGTTATTTCTCGAAAACGAAGAGCAAGCCAGTGAAAAAAATTACGGGGCAATGTTTTTTAACTGAAATGAAGGCCGCATGCAAAAATTCAGCTAATTTGGAGCTAGAGTAACAGAAACAACCAAAAACGTCACTTATCCCCTTTTACCACTAGCTTCCTCACTTATTCATCGACTATGGGACTGCAGACCACAGTGGCACTTCAGTTTAACACTTAGTTTAATATAGAAAATGGTTTGAACCCAGGAGTATCAGTAGTTCGTATGTTGTAGTTTTTTAGTTGATGATGTACAGCAATGTGATTGTTGACATCACCATTTCTTGTGGCGCGTTTGTGTTCAGTCTGTCTCGTGTTAAGGTTTCTGCCAGTCTCACCAATGTAGGAAGCCTGGTAGTTGGGGCATTTGATCTTGTAAACAGCTCCCTGTCTGTTGTTGGGTTCTTCTCGGTCTGTAATGTTGGTCAGTAAGTGCCGTAATGTACCTATTTGTTGGTTGGTGGGCTACACGGATGTTGTAGGGCTGTAAGATCCGTGAGATGGTCTGAGAAGTGCCCTTAATGTAAGATATAGTCACTGTAGTAACAGGTGTCAGGTTCTTGTTTTTTGCGTCAGTTTCAGTAGGTCGGAAAATGTTTCGTCTAATAAAGTCAGCGTCGTAGTTGTTTTTTATAAAAACACATTCAGGGTATTTGTTTTTGTCACGTAAGCTGTCTGGTGTATCGCAAACTAGTTGCGGTTGTCTCGTCAAAGTCTTTATAGCCATGGCTTTGTGTGAAGTTGGGTTTTAGGATGATTTGTCAAGTAATCTGTCAGTATGCGTCGGTTTTCTGTACACTATTGTTCGCAGTTCGTTGTGTTCACGGTGTACCAAACAGTCTAGAAAAGGACATTTTCCATTCTCTTCGATTTTTTGGTAAACTGGATATCGGCGTTCTGTTTGTTAATGTGGTCATGAAAAGCGTTGATTTCTTCTCTGTGAACGGCGGTAAAGGTGTCGTCAACATAGCATAACCAGAGCAGTATTGTTTGTCGGCAAGTTGCAAGGGCACATTCCTCTATATGTTGCATCACAAGTTCTACGATAACAACAGAAACAGGCGACCCATGGCTGTTCCATGTAACTGTTTGTAGTGTTTACCATTATACTGAAAGTAAGTTGATATAAGGCAAAGGTTCAGTAAGTCCATAATGTCTTCTGTCTGTAATGGTAGTTTAACTGTGGATTGTTGTAGAGCGGTCTCGGTACAATGTAATGCCAATTGAAGTGGAATACTGGTGAACAGTGATTTCACATCAAAAGACTCAAGTTTGTAGTCATCAGGTATCTGTACTGTCTTAATAGGATCAATAAAGTTCTCCGTTGATTGTAGTTTGCGTCTTGATTTGTCAATTAATGGTTGCAGTATGTTCGTCAAGTACTTAGACAGTTGATATGTAGGGGACCCACAGAATGAGACTTTAGGTCGCATAGGTATACCAGGTTTGTGCAGTTTCGGTAGTCCGTGTAGGTGGCTGTGGTACTGAGCACCTCAGTCGATTGTAACGTTGAGTGTCAATAGCGTCAGTCTTTTTAAGCGAATGATCACACAATATAAACTACTTAGTTTAATACTTACCCATTGACTACGGGACTGCGGACCACGGTAGCACTTCAGTTAAACACTTAGTACATACATATAAACTTGCTAGCTGACTGTGGACCACAGACCACGATAGCAGTAGATTTAGAGGGTGTGAGTGGCCAAGTATTCTTAAGTTGCTCCTGATAATGATAATTTATTTAATGTCAAAACTACACAGGGGGTGGTCTCCCAGTCCCCAAGCCAGAGGCTCATGATAAAAGTGTTTGACAGTATTAAATTATAGTTCTATTATGTATGAATGTATACAAATGAAAGCTAATATGTTTTACATGTTCATGTACATTTAAGATTTAGTGTAAGTATTTTATACAACTAAGTGAAGCAATGACAAGAACAACAACATTATAGTCATTTTTTTAATCCTTCAGGATGCTTTAGGTGTGTTGTCTAAATGTTGCACACTTGTTTACTCCAGTGGTAATGATGAATTTCTGGTCACAAAGTTCTGTCAGCTTATAGTCAATCTGTTTGCAAAACAAAAGGTATGTACATATAAGCCTACTAAACAAATGTACATTAAAAAGACATTTCTTTTTTGAGCCTAGTAATCAAGCTTACCGAGCTCAACAAGCTTTGAGCAGGGAAAGGGTGCATAAAGATTTTTTAATTTATTTGGGTTATTCACAGTCAATACTGGACTTTATTGCAGGTCACAGTTAACCAAGAAACATTAAATGACCTTCTGAGCTTCCTTATTGATTGTATCAAGACATGTAAAAAGTGGACACTGCTGAATATTTTAAGAGCTTTAGGATCTACCCTGTATGAAAATGGATCACTTTGTGCACAGGTATTTATTGATGTGTAGTCTTCAACAGAGAATTAACTTTGCCTATGAGAACAGCCATTTTGAATTTTGTCACACCCTTCAAATGAAACAAAAATACTGGTTTGCAAATGCCATTAAACAAATCGTGATGTGATGAGAGAAAAACAATTGCCATCATGGTCCTAACCCATTGACTCCTGTGCCGCCTGTAACTGCTTGTGACTAGTCTTGGCCTTTCTTCCACTTCTGACGTCATCACTTTTGACCAAAATTGGCATCATCTATATTTGACTTCTGCAGGAGGAAAAGATCTTTCCAATGATGCCTAGATCAGAGTGATCGGCCTAATGGAACTTGAGATATGCACAAAAATGCACAAAGAGATAAGTGAAAAACTTGGAGCAAAATTTCCTGCCACTACACCTAGCTGCTCCATGGTAAAAATTGGCCACCTCCATGACTCTTTCTTAGAAGTTTTTTAACTGCAAGCAAGCCCAGTAGAAGGTCAATCATTGCACCAAAATGAAAAGAAAAGGAGAAAGAGGAAAGGGCAAGCTGTCGGCAGTGGCAAGAAGGGCTAGCTGTCGTGTTGCAAATGCACTTTCGACCAGATTAAGGCTAATTTGGCCGAGATCCAGCCTCAAAACCACCAAAATGTCCAAAAAACGCATTTTTGGCAAAAAGGTCCAGGAGTCAATGGGTTAAGGTACACGGGATCATGTGTATTAACAGCATCTGCAGTGGACTGTCTGTCAATACCCTTGATCAATAAACCCTCGATGGATACCCTTGATTGACATTTTGATCAGCACTTGATCGATATACTTATTGATACTTGGTCGACATTTGATCAGCACTTGATTAACAGTCAGTCGATAATGAGCCAAGTGTTGATTAACTCATGTGCATAGATTGAAAGTTAGTTGACGTTCAACTGACTGTCGACTGAGATCTAGATGGAGTGTTAATCAGATGTCAACCAGGGCGTCAATGGAGTGTCATCTGAGGGTGTCGATTGAGGGTATTGATCAAAACTTTACCATAGATGCCTTTTGGTCCAAAGCCAGTCAGGGAATTCTTTGGCTTATGCATTTAATGGGTTATGTTAATATTGTGTGATGTCCAGTCAAACAAGATTTTCAAGAGTAGTAGGGTGTAGCAAAGCATTTTGACTTGCCAAAGGTATCAATTAAATTCTGTTGTTGAAGAGGTCTGTCAACCTTTGAGTTCAAAGGTACCTTGTTGTGGCAATCCTTCAATTGAAAGCTGTTGCCGTAAGGATATTTACCACCTTAAAAGTCTTGGAATTTGAAAATCTTAAGTCCTTGAAATATTTGGTCATCATTATCTCAAAATAATACTAAATGATTTACTGAAAAAAACCATGCATTTCCAAATTAAATTATATTTTTTTAATAAGTAGTCAATAGCATGTCCTTTTAATAGTGCAACTAGCAAAATTGGAATATGATCATTGTAAATTCTTGAATTTCTTGTTTAAGCCTTAAAAAAGCTATGAACTTAAATGTAACGGTGATATTGTCAATGGGATATGTATGCATGAGTGTGATGGTTTAATACAGCAACAGCTAACAGTTTTGCCTTTCTTTAGTTTGGCGACAGCCTATTGGCTAGAGATGGTGTTCTGGTACGTCTGTGCAGAGATGAGTCACAGGATCCTGATGTTCTCTGCAGTGCTGTGCAGTGTGTGGCAAATGTCTGCATGAGGTGCTTAATCTTGATCAGATGAGCTTTTCTGTTATTTAGATAGACACAGTTTAAGCAGTCTTTGTTAGAAGTTATTTTAAAAATTGCCTAAAAGTATGTTTTAAAACTCCCTATTTAGTAGAAAACTAACAGCGTTCCATCGATCCTAGTAAAAAAGAGAAATTTTGAGCAGAAGCTGAACTGATGAACCAATTACATTTAGAATACATGTTGTGGTTTGTTTTTTTGGGGGGTTTAAATTTTTGAAACCAGTTGAAATTTTTGAAACCAGATAGAAATTTTCAAACCAGTTTATTTGTCAACTATCTATAAAAAAGGGAAAATATCTCTTTACTTTCCTCTATCCTACATGTATTCTCTCCTATTCTCACTGAGTTCCTCCTGATTTATTCTATCCCCCAGCTATTCTACCCCTTTCCCCAAATCCCCATTAAGCATGAATACTAATTAACAGCAGGTTTTCTTTTTTTCTTTTTATTCGTACTCAATGGGATTTGAACCACCAACCTCTAGATCTGCTTCCGACTGTCATTACCAATTGAAATGGTTTGAAAATTTCAACCCAGTTTGAAAAATATGAGTCGATTTGAAAAATGTAAACTGGTTTAAAAAAATTTAAACCAAAATAAATTCACAATACATATTATGCCAATGACACCTTACATGCATCCATCAGATTCATCACTAAAAGTTTTTAATGACCTGTAGCCTTAGTCTCTACACTAGAAGCAAATTTGTTACTTTATGGGTGAATTCTGTCAACAACAGGCAATTTCACCTGTAGCATCAAGGCAAAATCACTCATACTCAGCCGTAACAGTTGTTACAGCTTACAGCCCTTAATATCCAATGGCAGTATTCTTTTAGTAAGAGTTGTAGTTGTGTAATGTTGGTATGCCAGACTCTTGACTGAGTTGTTGGGGTTGAAGCCTTGGCTGGTCACCATGCTGTGTTCTTGGGCAAGATACTACTTAAAGGGACACAGTCAACTAATGCCCATGCGCATTACATACCATCCCATAGCTAATTTGCATATACCAGAGACGCAATAAATACTGTTTTTAACCAGATATGATAAAAGTAATGTCATAGGACGAGCAAAAGGACGCTCAAAAACGGGTTTTTCAGTAAATGATTGAAAATAAAGCAAAACACTGAGAAAAATAAAGGGGATTTTTAGATGAACTTTGATTTCAGGTTGAGGTGAACTTTTTTCAAAGTGAGAAAAACTAGTGTCCAGGTCAGCGCAGTCACAAAGATGACTGTGTCCCTTTAATTAATTACTTTCATAGGACCTCCCTTCAACCAGGCGTACAAATGTAAAACTGGATGCTGGATGTAGCTCTGCAACAGACTGGCATCTCATCTAGGAGAAAATAAATATAAAATCCTACTGTTTTACTTACTTGTTCACAAGAAGAGAAGTAATAAATTGTGGTCCAACAAGCGTCATGTGCTAATAATATTATTAATGCTTGCTGTCCAACAAGCATCATTTTCTAATTAATGCTTGCTTATACTGTCATGTTGTGCATTAGATCTTCTAATGGACTGTGCTTAGAGGAGAAATTCATTACACCGGCATTCAATCTTCTCATGGATCTGCTTCAAACATCCTCCCCAAACCTTTGCGGAACAGAGATTGAACATTTTAGGGTCAGTAATTGTTTTCATTCGAATCCTGTTGCTTGTCTATCCCTATCATAATCTTAATATTAATAAACATGGCAAATTAGTCAATTTTGATTGGCTGAGATCATTGCAGGAATATCCCACTTGGTATGTTGATGTATTTTCTTGGTATACACACTTGTATTTGCTCTTTTAATGATTTAGTTGACAGGCCACTTGCCTGATTACTTGCCCATCTGGCAAGTGCGAATAAAAACACACTTGCCCATTAGGAAATCCTACTTGTCCCCGACAGCCAAATGGCACTTTTTTCCAGCCCTGCTGACTAACTGGGTTCAAGGACTGAATGACGCCATTGTTGCTTGTTTCTTTGCTTTGTATAGAAATGTTATGATGAAGGGCAGGAGTGTTGCTATTATTACATAGGTCTTATTCCCAAGATAATCCTTCACAAGTTATTTACACATTGTACCCAATTATTTCATGGATAATGTTACCACACAGGTTGTGTGAATGTTCTAGTAGGGGAACAAAATGCTTACAAGGCCTCTTGTGCATTGCTTAGCTATTATATTTGTGTAGGGAGAATGATAATCTATGACAGACATAGCTCCAGCACTCATTGCTGTTTTCTGTCAGCAAAGCTCCTGTGAAAGAGAAATTATTTCCCAACAATCGCTTTTTTGATGAAAATCAGCACTTATATCCTGGTACAAATTATTCAGAGATAAGAGATATTATTTATTATAATTGCTTTTTAGTATATTCTGGAGTAATGTGGCTTATATCATTATATAACGAGAAGCAAGAAAACAATATCAAAGGGCTGAATCACCTTTTTTTCTGTCCTTCAGCTTGTCAACACAGTTCTGCGAGCTCTTCAACATGTCCTCGTACTCGGTTGTTCAGGGCAGAATCAAAATCTTGGACCTCTGTTGGCTTCACTTAAGGTAACTATCATTAGCAATGATTCAATTTAGCTAGCTGTGTACTAGTTTGAAAGGATACTTATTGGAGAGGGAGTGCTTCCCACCCAAGGGGCCGGGGGGGGGGGGACTCATGAATTAAGAATGGGCAACTTTAGGTCCTTGTTTTAGAATACACATCTTAATGTGGCAATGTAACACAGCAATTGACCAAACAACTTCAGATACATTTGTTGAATGTTCTATACTCAGCAATGTATATTTTTATTTATATTATTTTGTGAATCTCCCTTGGAATGTATAATTTTAAAGAATGATGTAGTTAAAACTACTGAACCACAGTACTATGGACAGTAGTTTCCATGTGCATAGTGTTAAGAATGGATACCTATATTTATAATAGGGTTTGGCAAAAAGTCCTAGCCATGAAGTGTATCTTGCAATCTTGATATTTTTCCACAAAATCGGGAAGTCCTGATTTGTTGGTTTGTTTTCATCAATGATGTCTGAACATTGCAGAGACCATAATGGTTGGATGTTGTCTTTCAGTAGCATTTTAAATGAAACTGTTTAAGGTTCTATTGAGGCCTTACACTACTGTAAAATTAACATTAAAATTGTTGAAAATCCAAGCTTTTGCTGATCTACGGCATTATCAGGGATGCCGTAGATCGGGGAAAGCTTGGATTTTAAATGATTTTAATATCAATTTTACAATAGTGTAAGGTTTCAATAAAACCGTTAACGTCATAGAGACTGAACATATAATGTAAAAAGTCAAAATGTCTTGGTCTCCCAAAGAAAAAAGCCAATCCTGCCATTTCATTAAGTCTCACATTTACCATTAATTTTTCCACCCCTAATGAGTGTCAAAAAGTGAGTTATGGCAGTGGGCAAATTAGGTAAATTTGCAAAACATGCACAACATGGTCAAAATACAAACTAGTGAGTAGGTGTTTGATATACTTGGCAGCTGTTATTATCTGTCCTGCTAAGTTAAAATGATTCTTTTGGCAATATTTAGAACTACATGTTTTGCGGAATGCCGGGCTACAAACCAGTATACACTGAGAAGAGCTACAAGCAATTAGAGGATCAATCAGGTAAAACTCTAATTTGGCTTTGTTTTGTATTACTCTTGTGTTGTTATTTCTTTGTAGGCAACCAGCTTACCCAAGTTTTTTTGTAGTAACACCAAGAGAAGATGAAGGATAATGGAGTTTTAAAATCCCTCATATAAGCATTATTCCCAAGGTAAAGATCTCAGAAGGGTTAGAGTAGCCAATACTGTGGCGTGGTTCTGCTCACCTGGTCAGCGCCTTATATGCATTTTGTTCCCCTACTAGAACATTCACACAACCTGTGTGGTAACATTATCCATGAAATAATTGAGTACAATGTGTAAACATAACTTGTGAAGGATTATCTTGGGAATAACGCCTATTTGATAATAGCAACACTCCTGCCCTTATCATAACTTTTCCATACAAAGCAAAGAAACAAGCAACAATGGCGTCGTTCAGTCCTTGAACCCAGACAGTCAGCAGGGCTGGAAAAAAGTGCCATTTGGCTGTCGAGGACAAATAGGTTTTCCTTATGAGCAAGTGTGTTTTTATTTGCACTTGCCAGATGGGCAAGTAATCAGACAAGTGGCCTGTCAACTAAATCATTAAAGGAGCAAAATAAGACTTGCTTAGGGCAAGCAATATTTGAGAGATACTTGTCCAAAGAGCAAGCTGGAATTTGAGTTTTTTTCATGCCCTGTTCAGACCATTAGACCACCATGATTGCCCACTTTAAAAAGGAAGATTTGACATTCCCTCCACAGGAATAGAGCCAGATGATTTATCCTCAGTCCATTTGAACACAATACCTCAGAGGGATCGCACATACTCAATTCTCAGCAAGAAGAAAAAGAGGCATTCTAACAACAAGAAATCTAAACAGACGGCATCACCTTCAATGCCAAAGCAAATAACTGTTGGTAGCTCATCAATGGATGCCCTGACACCCACATTTGCAAAATGCAACTTAAATTACACTGCACCCAAAGATCCTTCTAAAATGGAAAATCAATCTATCAGTCCTGGACTAGGAAATCCACCTAGACATGCCATACATTCCACAGGAAACAATGTTAATCAAAATAGAGACAGTGCAGCAACATATGCTAATGCTTTTGATGGCTCTGGTGCTGAGTCATCAGGTTACCACAGTGCATCAAGCTTGTCTACTGCAAGTTCAGACTCAGAGTATTCTGACAGTGAAGCAGGACAGACTGCAAGGCTGAGGTATTGTACCAACAGATGTGTAACTAGTTTTTTTCTTTGGTTATTTCATTGTTAAATATACCCATTCCTTCAGTGACTAATCCTTGAAAGAAAAGTTTATTTTTTTTATTCATGACATGTACAGCAATAAAATACCAGATGAGCTTTCACTCAAAAACATGATATCATCTCATGTGAAAATAACATGTTACCTTTACACATGAAAAGATACTGTTGTGTGGTTACATATTAAATCACGCCTATCGTGGTCTTTTGCAGCAAAAGTGAAATGGGTCAGGACTTAGTTACAAAATAGTAAATTGGTCATGCTGCACCCACAAAACTTAAAATTATCAATATTAATATTAACTCCTGAGGTGGACTCCATTATAGCTATGAACTATAAGGCTGGAGGTTTCTTGTGGAGATCTCCTCGTCGCTTTTTGGGTATTGTCGAATGAATATCTTTTGTTATTATATATGTGGCACATAAAATGATGATGAAATACTAAATTTCTCTTCTTGTGCTGAAAAATGTTTCTCTTTTTCACTGCACTCACTCTTGAAATATTCAACACTCGAGAAATTTGGTATCTCCATCACAGTTGATAGTGGGTACTGGTTATGAAGCCCAGCGGACATCAAAGGGGCAAATTAAAATGCTAAAATTTATGTTTGAAGGTCCATGACCGTGCGCAATCTTTTGTTTTGCTTTTATACACTATACATGAATTCTGTAACCAACTTGTTTCTATTGGTTAGTTCCTCAGTACAGAGTAAACAACTATTGTGTTTTGTGCAGGGTCAAGGTTAAAAAAGCGAACATAAACATACAACAAAGAACTTTGTCAGGTTACATAACCATTCCCCTCTATGCAGTCATGTAATATCTTCCATTTATCTCCATGATACTTAGCCTGCTCTGATTCTTACATGTATTTAGTTCATTAGTTAGTTCTTCTCGGCTGAAACTAACGCTGATGTTTGCTTTCAGATCGATAACATCAAAAGTTCGGCTTAATGTACTTCTTTGTCTTCAGGCAGTTATTAAAGTAAGTAAGAGGACAGTATATCACACACTCAGGCATTTTTGTCGTTGATTATCGCATGTTCATGTTGTTGAGATGTTGCAAAGATAAGTCAGAACATGTCATGATGATAACACAGTCTAACATACAAAACATACTTTAAAGTACTATTAACTGTTTTCAGGAGAAAATTTCTAAAAATGTTACTAATCAGAGGAAATAACTCACAGTTCCTGTAATTATTGTAAATAATAAGTAATAAATTAAGAAATACTTAGTGTTGAGCTCATTCAATCTTAAGTTTGTCCCGAATATCACTATTCATGTTTTGTTAGAGCACCGACAAGAAGGTTCTGTTTGGTTATTGGTCATCGTTTGTTCCTGATAATACAGTGTCGTCATCTTGGTCTCTATTTACTACAATTCTAAAGGATCCTTCTCCAAAGGTTGGTGATATTTAGTGCTGTCTTATTTCGCCTCACAAAACTTATCTCAGTGAAGTTCCAAAGCAATTTAGTGATTCCAAGTTTGCAAGTTTACTCCCACACATTACTGTAGCTTGTATTAAAAAAGGAAAATACTTATTCAGTAGTTTGAGTTAATATTAACTAATTTATATGTTGTAAATTCATCAGGGTCGTGCGGGAGGTGTAGCAGTTTTGATGGATTTGTTGGACGGCTCAAGACAGTTTTTAGTGGCTGCTGAGGACAGGTATGGATAGAAACTGTAACAAAAACCTTAAGGTAGTTTAGACATGTAATTTGTCAAGCTGAGAACTGCAACAAAAATTGAGTACCAGTATACTAGGAAAGGCCGGCTAACAAAGTTGGCAGAATGTTGACAATGAAAATTGAACAGAAACAACTTAGCAGAAAAAAATATACCATACTGTTGACACAAATGCAAACTATGACTGCTCCTCAAGAGCGGCAACCCATCCCTTCTTGTTTTAGTCACATACTTCGAGTTATGTGTAGAGATGGTAGTGCAGGAGGTATACTAAAGAGAATAAGCAAAGTTCCCTGCTGGTTTTTAATCCATTGTTAAGAGATGGCGATTGGCATTTGATGTGAAAGGCCTCTTTTATAATAGCAGGATCCAATTATCGTCAAAATCTAACACCGTGGTGTTATTCTGAACTACATTGATTACGTAATCCTTGTTGCTGGAAATAGTTGGTGCGGTGATGTTATTTAAAGTGTCGGGTAAATTGAAGTATACCTTCTGTAACTATTTAAGCTGCTAATTTTGTATACATTTTTAGTCTGATGATGGTATAGTTTATACCGAAATATAACTGCCATTTCAAATCTTGTTTTCGTTCATTTGTTGTCAAAATTTAAAGACATGATGAATCTACTCGGTCTATCGTTTATCTTGTATGTCCTGAAATTATCGTCAGGTTCTGGCTTTTAAGAGCTAATTTCTTGTTTCAGAGAGCAGCATAGTTCTTCACCATCATCACGTCCATATACCTCGTTCTCTGTAAAGCTGAGTGGAATTGTTCACGAGCTTCACAGATGTCTCTTACAGGCATTAATGGCTGAGACATCTGGTACTACCAAGGCACAGATACTCAAGGTATGCTTTGAACTTTAATTTCATGTGTTAGAAATACAACCAATCAGATAATTACAGGGAAACTGTTGCATATTCGGCTGTATTTTACCCAACCTTCCCAT
>CM042753.1:9773726-9780623 GCA_022496165.2 Catalaphyllia jardinei
AGCATCTCTATCACTACTGGGTTAGCCTTAAGACTAGTAAAAGCAGGCCCAAGGAAAAATAATGCAGTTAGTCAAATTTCAAGAATAGTTGGTTTCATTAAGATTTGGTTTTAATTTGCAAGTCATTTTCACTGATCCGCGCCACCTCTGGCCATCCTCGACTCCTGCTGATATTTTATCATTTGTCTAGTACTGTTCTACAAATTCACACTTCATTTTTTGGGATGTCACGTTTTTGATGTCACGCAATGCTCCCCCTAAAGAAGTGTTGCGTGACATCCCAAAAAACGGCTGCGGAGGAGACTACTTTTAGGTATGTTATGAAAATTCCAAAATACCCAATAGTGGGTAACGCATCCCAACAGGTTTTGAATGAATACATGTATGACTGGTTAGAACGGGTTGGCTGCCTTATTCTGGAGTGCATCTGTAACTTTTGTAAAGCTTGACCGTCTTCTAAGCGTTATGTTTTGTCTTGATGCAGTTCCAGTGTGGTGGAATGTCTCAGGAATCTGGCGTGTTCTTGTTTGAAAGACGTGGATATATCATTTACACTGTCTGCAATGAAGGTTGGAACATTACCATGATGCCTTTTCTTGTTCTCCATCTTTTCAGTGACTGTATTTTAAGAAATGTTTCTTCTTTTTCTAACAAGCGACGTGCAAATTGAAGGATATGGTACAATCTGTTTTCATCCCACCTTTTTTATCACATTTCACTGTCCCTGCTTGTTTTCATTCGTTTATTATTTTTATTTTGACACAAACCTTGGTAATTTATAAAAGAAACTTCTAGTTGCTACGTTTGTGGAAAATGTTCCATTGTTTATTTGTTGTTTAATTGTGCAACCACAAAAATTGGATGTTGTGGAGCTAGCTGTATGAATAGTTTTTTTTCCTTGCGAAGGCTCAGTAAAAACGTTCATGGTTTCATTTTTTATAGTTACTTGAAGAACTGGCTCGTGCAATGTACGCTGAATTTTCAAACACTCACACTGGCAGAAATGCAGTTTCAAAAGAACAGGTAAGTTTAGAAAGGTCCTGACGATACATTTGATGTCTCGGAAAAGTATTGCTGACAAGCACCTATCTATCTAGCGACCTCGTTCCCAGGGTCTCTCATCTTACCACTATATGGATGAGAGACCCTGGGAACGAGGTTGTCTTTCTAGAAGCGTGATGTATCTTCAGTTGTGCCAGCGTTACAGTTAGAGCGGTACAATGTCGTGCCAACTGTTGTCACGCAACATTCCTCGCTTCAGTGAGGTGCATGGGAATGTGCCTTGTTACATGACGATGAGTCGCTATTCTTAGCTGACTGAAGTTGTCACGCAACTAAATAAATTGCGGCTAAGCCACCACAGAGTCACACATCATACAGTTGCCTTGGATAACTTTTCCAGAAGATAACGTACTGGCCAGGCGTATTATGATCTTGTTGAAATCCATCATTTTGAAAATGGTGCAGATTTGGCGAGAAATAGTGTTTGAACGTTGAAAGTATTGTAACCTGTAAACTCAAGGTATCTGTCAAACAAATTGATTAAAAAATTCCAGGTCTGTGAAGCAGGTTAAATTAAGGTAATTTCTGTTTCATTTACAGTTTCTGAGCGCAGCTTTGTGGTACTTTCTGTACTTGACGTCCGCAATAAAATTACCCATGAACCGTTATAGAGTAAAGTCATTATTTACTAACAACTTGTTCTCAGAATTGACCTTTTCACTGCATTGTCTAGATTTTACAGTTCTGGCTGAAGCTGTTGGACGGTCCATTGATCAGTACGATACAGGAAGGAAGCTCTGTTTCTGCCCCAGCTTGCAGTGCTGCTGTTGACTGCATGTCAAACATTGGAGCTGTTATCTTTAACGAACTGCCTGTGAGTATTAATTTGTATTTTCTTATCCTACTGTGTTGGCCGTTGCTGTTGTTTGTCGTTGTTCATCTCTGTCTTTCTTCTTTAAGGTACACAAGCGTATTCTTTGCATCACTCTTCTCCTTGGTTTGTCAAATGATGAAGACAAGAATGTCAAGGTAAAGTTTACACAACTTGATCATCGTCGTTTGCTTGTTATTGAAGTACATTATTAATGGAAGAGCCCACATCAGCCTTAGCTGAGTTTCATGTGGGTCTTCTATCCTGGAGGAACTGGATTAACTTGGAGTGTTGGTTTTTGTGGAGGGAGGAAAACCTGAGAACCCAGAGAAAAACCGTCGAGCAAGGCGAGCCGAACTAATAACAAATTCAACCCACATATAGCACCTGGTCGGAATCAAACTCGAACTACATTGGTGGTTGACGAGGGCACTCTCCTTACCGCACACACCCTTTCGCTCCCAACACTGCACTATCCTTGCTCCCCTATTAAGTATTTACGGTCAAACCTCTTTACAGTGAGGATGCTCCTTCAAACCGTGAACATTTTTTTCATGATTATTCACTGAAAACTCTTTATAAAAGCCAAAGAATTAGCTGCTTTATAGAGAGAACAACGGTAGTCCTTTGGCTTATAAGATGATCCCCCATGTCATTGGGTAATCATCAAAAATTAATTTCAATTGTTGATGGTTTGAGTGTTCTTACTGTGATAAGAATACCAAAACACCAGAGTGTCTGTGGTGTGAGTATTGTACCAGATTTGGATTACAAAACTTGGTTTCTTTTGGAGCAACTAAGTGAACTGTCCCTTACACATTTAACAAATAGAGAAGCCTAAGCCGTGTATTACACTGCGATAAAACACGACGGGCATTTGAGAAGACAAGGGGAATGTAGAAAACACGAGCCGCTAAAATTTCCATATTTCTCGAGTGTTCTCGAATGTCCAGAGTGTGTTATCACAGTGTAATACACAGCTTAGACTTCGTCATTTGCTTTATGATATAGATTTTACTAGCGCAATACAACAAAACACGCTTTTTCTATGTTTTAAACTCTGATAAAACATAAGCTTTTGACCAATCACAGCGCGCGCAGGGTCCTATCTATATTATAAAGAGGAATAAGGTGTTCGTCTGTGACTTACTTTTAATTCAGTAGGTTTGTGTACCCTCATTGTATACTCAACAGTCATAAGACTGACTGCGTATAAATTGTCTTCATTTTAGACTACTAAAAGACAGCCATTGGTTTCTTTGTTTTTCTCATCTAGGCCTCGTCAATCCGTGCCCTGGGCGTGTTTGTTCTCTACCCTTGCCTCAGAGATGACGTGCTGTTTGTAGCGGACACAGCCAATGCCGTGCTCACTGCCATGACAGACGCCAAGATTATGGTCAGGATGAAGGCGGCCTGGGCTCTAGCCAATCTCAGCGACTCCCTGGTAACAAACATGTAAGTGAACAAACACTATATTAAGACCGGTCACACTGTAATATTGTATTATTGGAAGCAAATGACATCGTGTGCAGTACTTCCAGTCGACTTAGCCACGTCATAGCATTTCTGACTTCTGGTTTAGCAAACACTTTCCGAGGTTAAAAATAAGAATATCTCCCATTTCACCCAACCCCTTGCACGTCTGGTTAGTGGTTTTCTCTCAGTTTTCTACCCTGAAGACGTCGGACGTTTCGTGACAGCTTAGCATCTAAAAGAGACAAACGTACTTTAATCAGAAGTGATAAAACACCTTTAACAGCGTTTTCTTTACTTATATTGACAAACGGCGTTGAGGTCAGTTTCATTTTTTTTCATATTAATGATCTTGCTTTGGACAGGTCTTGTGGAGACTCGGATTTTATGGAGGATTTTTCAGACATGTTACTGTTAAATCTATTGAACACTTCGATCACAGCGGCCGACGATAATGAAAAGGTTTGTGTTTCCAAAGCTTTGCATAATGATACAAACTCAGGTTAGGGTTTATTTGTTCTCGATAGTGGAGTACTTAGGACGTTTTGTCATCCACCTGTTCCTTTAGACAAAGCGACTTAGTTGCATTTTCCTATTGTTTTTGAAAAGCGTTTCCTATTGCTCAATTCACCTTACAGTATGATGTTGTTGCACTGACTGTAAGGCCCGGTTCATACGTCGCATTTCTGCCGTGTCGAATGCAATTCAAACAAAAGATAATGAAGCAAATCATCTCATTATCTATTGTCTCAATTGCATTCGACACCGTAGAAATGCGACATGTGAACCGGGCCTTAGGCTCATTTTTTCACTTGAGATTTTCAGTCCGCTTTTATGGGCGAAAAACAGAATGTGCCTTTTTCCCACGTCTGATGTGAACTGTTTTTAAACCATTTTCGTTCCTGTGAAACATTAAAAATCCCGCCTTTTTGTTGGTTGTTCTATTCCTACCTCGTTTGATAACGTTGGGTCAGTTCATCCGATGTTTGCTATGTCATACTCGTTTCAGGTGAAATCAAATGCTGTGAGAGCTTTGGGAAACTGTCTTCGCTACACTAGAACGTCATCTCTAGGTAAGGGTAAAAAGACACTCTTGTTGACCTAGCCGCTTGGAATGGCGTCTGAACGTTTTCTAAAGCTGCAGGGTTTCAACAGATTTTTTTCATCGCGTAAAGAGTTGCACGATGGAAACAAACAAGGCATACATGAGAATTTAAAGTAAAGGTCTAAAAGTCAGGCCAATCTGTTTGAATATTCTACGAGTCTTATGATGAACTGGTTTAAGATGGAAGAGCTTAAACCAATCACATCCTCGGATTCTCATTTAAATTCAGACTCGTATCATTAATTGAAAAGGATTTTCGCATGCATTTTCCTTTGTCTGTTTGTTTGTGTATTCCGTTTTTGAGAAGCTATTTTTGGGGGAACAGGCAGATAACTGTGGGAAATATTTTTGATTTAAGATGTGGTGGGAAGTGCCATTATATTTAGATAGTGCTTGTTTTAGATTTCTCACGGAGACAGCGGTTTTGTTGGTTTCTCGTTTCAGACAAGGCTGGTTTCATGGAAGCAGTGGAGAAAGCGGTTCAGGCGCTGGCTAGGAACGTGGGCTCTGGTCTTATGAAGGTGAGGTAGTGGTTTCGGTCAAACTGTCTGACTGGTTTCGTGACAGGTTACATGACGACGTATGCTCGACCCTTACTGCTCTCTGTAGTTATATGGAACTTGATCCCCTTTTAGAAGGGATGGTATTTCTGTACCAGTGCCCGGAGTCGTGGTGCAGTTTACACAATACTCTATCTTATCCCTTTAGCTTGGGCCTTGAAGAAAGATTTGCAGTACATGCTACCGTCTTTGATTTTATTCTTTTATTTTGGTCGCATTTTATACACGAGCCTCTGGCTCGAATACTGAGGGCAACCTCAATCCCACGTAATGACTTTAATAAATTGATTGATTGATGGATTGATTGATTGATTGATAGATATAACTTCTGTTGACAGGTTCGCTGGAACGCTTGTTATGCGATTGGTAACGTGTTTCGGAATCCTTTTTTACCAACTGGTACAGCGCCTTGGACGGTTAGTATTTATTTTTCAACATCTGTATTCTCCTTGCAATATCAATGCGTGGCCAAGCATGCAGGTAATAAGAACAAAGATAGCCATCAACCAGAGGACGTTATCTTGATGAACCACCAAGTTGTCAAAATGAACATTAAAAGGAATGTGCGTTAATTAGTAGAGAGAATGGACATTTCAATCTAGGTTATGAATTATTTAGTTGAAAAGGAAACGAAACTTGGTTTTGTTAATTTTATCAAAACTAGAATACCGGGTATATGACTTGCCTAGCGATGACTTGTTTCCGAATCTTAAAAAGTTTCCTGCTTGTGAAGGATGTACTACCATTGAGAATTTTGTGATTAGATTATGGGGTGAATCACAGCGTTCTGATTGGTTGGGTGTTTATAAAGAAGCGGGGTTTTTTCGTGTTCTATGCGCCCTCAGCCGAAAGCAAGCTATTTATAATTCGTATTTTTGTTGGAGTGACAATGTTTCATGCATTAGAAAAAAAACGGAGCTTTTTTCTGTTTTTCCTCTTTAGACTGAAATTTACAGCGCACTGGAAAATATCATTCGTGTGTGCAAGAACTTCAAGGTGAGTTAAGTGAACTGTAGCCTCTTGGGGTTGTCACGCCTTCCTTTTTGGGAAAGGAACGCGTGACAAGCAAAAAGAGCGTCTGTGCATGTGGATGGTTAAGTGAACTGTTGTGTAACTGTTGTGTAACTGCAACACTCTTGAAACACTTGTGTTTTTATTTCAGGTGCGAATCAATGCTGTCATACCGTTGTCAGTTCCCCCAGAGAGGCGTTACTATGGTGACGTGACTCTTTTTAGTCACGTGTACGCAACGTTGATTGATGCCTTGAAAGAAACCGAAAACGTGACTGAGTTTTGTGAATTCAAGTACAGAGATACTCTGCGGCAGCAGGTCAGTAGGAGTCCATGCTCTTTACATAGACTTAAATACGGTCCCCCGTGTATTAAACCTCCTAGGGATACTGGAGTGGACTTATGTATTGTGGGAGGGATGTGATTGCTTCGTTGCTGTATTTGATTGTTTCTAAGTATCGGTTTCTTTTGATAGCTCTGTAATTCTTTGTGTCACATGACGCGCTTGATGACAGCAGAAGACGCTGCTTCTCTGGGCACTGTGCTGGAGGAAAACCACGACACGTACAAAGAATACATCGCAGATTATATTCGACAACTTAGCACTCAGGTGAGAAAAAGTGATTCCTTCCATGTGTTTTAGCCCTCTTCCGGCCTTCTCCCCTCCCAGTCGATCCCCTCTTCCTCCATCCAGATATCTCACTGCGTAGGACTCTTCTCTCTGATGTAAGGTGTATATGAAGTAATTCATATTTGAACTGCGGTTATAGATCCAAGTGAAGTATGATCCTCGCAGTAAATTTTCCAATTTAAGCAATTTGAAAGAAAAAGCCTGAAAAAAATCAGGGCTTCAACGGGATTCGAACCCATGACCT
>CM042753.1:9787243-9797243 GCA_022496165.2 Catalaphyllia jardinei
ATATCTCAACCACTGAGCTTCTTATGTAAGTAGAACACGCTTCATAAAGGAAGCTAAGAGCTTTGAAGCCACTTAAAAGTTTTATACTGCAAATATTTCTGGCGTTTAAAAATTTCGGACGGTATATTTTCTGACACTGACTCTTTTTTTGTCCGAAATTAAAATCGTCCGAAATCTTTGCAAGTAATGTATTGCGAAAATGAATTTCTGTCTCGAACGTTACTTTCCAGTGCGAATAATGCGCTCACAATACTCCCCCAAAACTTCCCTTCTCGATAAAAAACAATGATGCAAGCCGGGCTGATACTACGTAGAGAGCTTAACGGGGCAACGACACGATAGAGTCCAAACTGAAAGCCATGAATTGCAACCGTGGACAGCTGTTTCGACCTTATTGGGTCTCGTTAGCACGGTGTAGCAAGTTGTGAAGTGATCAGCTGCTCGACTGACATTTTCGTTTGCGGTCCTTTGCAGTATTATGTTTGTCCTTTGCCATAACAATTCAACAAAAAAATGCGCCGAAAAAGCGTGAGAATACAGTTTGCATCAAAAGCTGTGACGTGCTTGTCCGCGATTGGTTTCAATTTTTAATCCATATTCATGACAAATTGTGACTGACTTTCTTCATTTCAAACAGTTCGTGGGCGTGTGAAGACGTACACCAAGTGTTGGAGAATCTGATGACAAACCTTGCGACGAAGGACTGAAGCTGAACCGTATTGTACTTCGTTAAACTTCAACTTGTTTACAGCAAAGGTAAGCAACGGCAAGTTCTTGCGATTTTGCTTTAAATTTTGTCTCTAAGCTGGAAGAGACGAGTTTAAATTGCCGCCGTTTAAACTTCCACGTGGCTTCGGTGTTTCGCTTTGGGAGTCGACTTACGCTTCCTCAATGACTTTCCGTTGTCTTTGTAAAAAAGAAATCAAAAGAAAGAAAGAATTAAGTCTAAATGTGCATCTGCATCTGTACAAAAACATTCGGGAAGTTATTTCTTTTGTTTGCCAAAGGTGAATTTGAATTCTTTCCAAAGCATTCACACTATGGGTTCAATAGTCAATTTACTCTATAGTCTTTTGGAGTAGGACATCAGATTTGCAGAAATAAAAGAGGGATGTTAAATGCTAAACAAGGACCTTGAAAATGTTTTTCTCTGTCCCGCCGTTATCACAATTTCAAAGCTGTTTTCCCTTTTCTTGGGACTGCAAGTGGGTTCGTCATGAGATACAACCGGGTTGTATCTCGTAACGAATCCAAAATATTTCTTTCTTTTTTTGTAATGATCCTAGCGTGTATTGCCGATCACACATTTGTGGCGTTAAGTTTTAAAATTCCTAGTCCTGCAGCTAAATTTGTTTTTCTATTTGATTTACAGTCTGAAAATGCTGAACATAAAGAACAAAGAAATCTGCTCAGAAATTCAGTGGATTGTCAAGGATTGGAGGAGCGTGGTAGAGATAAGCCAAGTGTATTTAACACTTAATGACTGGTCCCGAAGGGAACAGTGAATTTTGTTTGACGAAGTAGAGGGAAAAATTGGGATTGAAATCTGATGTCCTACTCCAAAAGACTATAGAGTAAATTGACTATTGAACCCATTAAGTGATTTGTTATATAGCAAAACAAAACAAAAGCAAATTTTGAAAACCGCGTTGAGATTCCAGCAACAGCGGTCAACATTTCGCAGGTAACAGTGAACTGTTTCCCGTTTGACGTAATAGTTTTTGCATTGTGCCCGCTCATGGCATTTGGCGGGAAACAGTTTCATTGTTAGATGTCATGTGACCATGAACTAGCCAATGAATGGGCACGCTGTAGTGGGAAAAACGCCAGCTATATAACAAATATTTTTAAAAAACGCTAAATAATTATAGGTTTTGCCAATTCACTCTCAATTTGCAAAAGGATCATTTCAATTTTCGTGGTATTGAATTATTTTTCTTGGAGGTTCGAGTACACACTTATTTTCAAGTGATCGAGATAAGGGATAGTTTTAAAAGATTGGAAATACGTTTGGACATTTGAGAGTGTTGTAGTTTGACCCAAAGTTCAATGCTGTTTTAAAGTGGCTATACAAAGTGGTCCAAATTGAAATTCTAGATCAGTGCTCGCAATTAAGTGTTGAATTTTCCTTTATCTCATTTCCTGAACAGGACAACAGAGTAGTCAAAATACTGGCATTTGTTTTCGCCAGACTTTCTCTAGAGCTACTTTAAAATGGCATTGCTGTATTTAATTTAGTTGTTGAGAACAGAACATTGGTTATTTAATGGGGCTGGGTGATGTTTTTTTTCTTTTCAGTATTGGTCTGTTTTGAGGTAACACAAATAGCTAATTTTCAGCAAACCATGTTCTGTTCTCTTAGATGATATTTTACGTAAGCAATGCCTGGTTCAATCTTTTTCGAGTTTGTGTGTCGAATCCTTGATACAATATATCAGCACTTTGTTGTGAGTGCTGTAGCGTCGGGCAAAAAATAAATTGAGCAAAACAAAACATCATTTTCGATTTCAGAGTTTTGACTTTTAGAAGGCAGCACCCCATAAACGGAACAGGGTTCATCTTTACTTTGAAATTTATCAATCTGTAAAGTTTCGTTTTTGCTTTCATAGATTTTAACTAAAATTAACAAAAACGTTGACATTGATTGACATTTTATTCTTCCTTATGGATCCAGACTGTTTTTGTTTTTCGTTTACAATTTTCAACGATCCAAATGTGTGGACAATTATTGGAAGCTTTTAAGACAATATTCGAATTAATTTTTGTTCAAATTTGATATCGCATAGTAGAATTTCGTTCGCAAAATATGTCGAAACTTGCTTATAAAATTTGAAATTTAGAGTTCAATAATGTCAAACATGCAAGCTATTGCTTGTAAAACGTTTCAGTCGAAATTCAATGTTCTATTTGTAAATAAACCAAATAATTTGTGAACTTGTTGACGAATTGTCAAAAGGAGAAATACCAAAATACCAATACAAAAAGCAAACTTGAGAAAAACCAATTTGAGAAAAGAGTAACCTTAAAATTTTTAAGTTTGTCTCAATAATGGAACTAAATTTTTCAGTGCGCCTTCAATATAAGACACCTAAATTTTATTTCCAAACTGTATTTGATTTTTGAATTGCCAGTTAGCAAAACTTGATTTTGAAGAAATCATTCAACAAAATTTGCGATTTGCCAAATCAATCGCATTTATTGTTCGACGTGTAAATAAGATTGAATTTTGGAAGATGAACCGACCTGAGAACCAGGAATTGAATATTTGAGTACTCATGTAAATTGTTGCATAGTGGAAGGGAAAGGAGCAAAACAACTTTCGAATCAGCCCCAACCATTTCATTTTGGTATTCGCGAACTAAATAATAAGAATCTGACTTGGTCGCTCACAAATAAATTATTTCTGGTTTTCGTACACATTGGTACTAACCTAATCGTGAGAATTTCCATGCAGTAGAAACATTTTGATATGAAGACGAAGGATGTTTTGCTTTTTTTAATTGTAGCGTGCAGCTTTTTTAAATACTCTCGGGCAACATGGCGAGCTTTGCACAGTGTAAGGTAAATAGAAAATTCAAATTGAGTCTGGCGAGTTTTAATTCAAAAGTACCGGAGATGACATAAATTAGCGTGAGACAATCTTTAGTCGTCATCGTTCAGGTGTTAGCATGTCATGTTGTTTAGGGTTAGTCCAGTTCGTGTAATGTTTCTGTCATTTTGAACGAGTTACAAACGTTGAGTGATGTCCAGGATTGAACGCATTTACGAAATGAAAACAGCGAAATTTAAGGAAATTTGCAACGCCGTGGAAATTTACGAAACTAATGTGTGAAAGCCCCAACGACATTTACGAAAATTACGAAATCTGCAAAATTTACGATAATTGGCCACACCATTGAGGAAATGTAAAAATCTAAAAAAATATATATGTAAAAGGTTGTAAGGAAACCTTGCAAAGTTTAATACGAAAATTACTAATTTTGTAATAATTTACCACTGAGCCCATCCACGAGCGCCGTTCAACCTGGACATAAGTGCAAACGTTGCATTGAATACAGTCTTTGTGTGTGTAATCTGATGTCGAATAATTTCTGTAAAATTTCACTTCTGAAATATAAACGGTTTGTAATCTTGAAATTACCGGCAAACAATTTTACTGGTTCAGTTTGAGGGATGTAGATTTGTTGGAAAGCGTGCAGTAGTATTTCAGTTGTCAATTGTCTACAAATGTCTGGTGAATTTTTATTCGGGTTTTGGAAAGACAAATGAATGAAAGACTGACAACACAACTGTACAGTTTAAAGCAAACCCTTGTCGTTCTAACTTGATCAGTAAAATCTTCTGTCGGTTGTCCTGAGTTGCCAGACTGTAGATATTTCAGAAATGACACTTCACAGAAATAATTTGACCGCATATTCTCATACAAACTCTAGTTTTTCTGCCATTCTTATGCCACGCCCAAAATGGCCGAAGAATTAATTCGCGAACTGGTTTACTTAACATAACCTCGCACAAGAAAGTTAAAATCCATTCGCTGACAATTGGCCAAAGGTTTTAACATGGACTTGCACTTCATGTTTTTCTACGAGGTTATGTTTAAATTTTTTGGGGCGGTAAAATTTAAGGGAAGCCAGTTTGATTTTTTTGCCAAAGTCGTTGTCAGGGGAAACGCTGTGCAAATTCCTCCAAATTTTCCCGCCAAAAGTCTTAGTGTATAGAGGGAACATTTTTTCTTGACACCTTTTTGATTGTTTAATGTAATTTCAGTTAACTAATTAAAGAGATATTTGAGATGAATAAAGCTAATTAAAAGACAAATTCACTTGTCAGTTTATTGTTGTTGAAATAAACAATTAATTAATAAAGGTAACAAAGGAAGCTAATTTATATTAGTGGTATTTATTGACTTGTTTTAAACATGAATAAAGCAACAGACAAATAAGATATAATTAACTAGACTTTAGAGAAATAGAACTACAGCGAAAAATAAAAAACGGCGCATGCGTATTTTGAGCGCCCGTATTTTTTCTAAGTTTTTTGGCGGGAAAATTTTAACTGCGTTCAAGAGGGCAGTGATTGTGACAAATTTTATATCATTACTTTTTAATACACACTCATTGACAACAAAATGAAAGAAATTTGGTTAAGTCTTACAATAAGCCTTGTTTAACAGAATTTCTAAATGTAGTTCACTTTTAGTCAGTCATGAAACCCGTGAAAATATCTAGAATCTTATGGTTTTCCCTAAACAAACTTGGATAACTGAATACTGACTAGCTTCAAATTTGGTTTTCTTTAGTTTCTACCCAAAATGAAATCTTGTCAAAGCTAAAATTCTTTTTTAATCAAGAACTCTTTGAGCGAAGGTGCACTATAAACATTACCACTAAATCTCAGCCCAGAGTATTGTAATTTTTGTGAAATTAAAATTGCAAACACCAGCAGTCTTACGTTTTTACTTCATACGAAATCTTCTAACGAAATTGTTAAACTACTTGTCCGAACATTCTACCACAAACTGTTTGCTGTTTTCACAGGTTTTAATAGTTTTGTTTTCAGAAACGTGACACAAAAATCGAACATCATCTCAAAGATTTTGCACGCAAAAGAAAAAAACAATTTCTGACTCAAAAATCTTCCGTTCAACAATTCTGTCGCCAAAACTGTTGATAACCAGCAAGAACAAGTTTCACGAATTTGCATTTGTTCCATAGCAAACAATATTTACAATTCCGTTTCGGCTAATTCTTGTGATACCAGTAATTAGGATTAATACCTGAGGAATTTTCCTTATGATTAAACACTAATCGAGTAATTAAAATCGTTAATTGGATGATACAGTATACAGAATTAACATTTGCGAACTTGAAATATTAATTCTCATTTCTAATTACGATGTATAAATTTGTTTCGGTTCTGAGCATTTGCTAGAAGATCAAGACAATATCCATGAATCGTAGTTGATTATTTTACATATCTTGATTGCTAAGAGAGAAATTAGACTTTGACTAGCAAATGGTACGGATTGGATGAGAATTATGATGTCCAATAAATGTCAAATCTTCATTTTAAAAATATTTACCCACTGAATATTCAGGAATCAAATTAATAGAACTGAAATTATTTGACTTACAACTGAACACCGTTATAATTTTGCGTCATATTTGCAGCTTTTGAAAACGGAATTTCTGAAAAAGGAAATCGCCTTGTCCAAATACATATTATGTAAGAAATTGATCGTGTATGATTTCAAAACTGGAAACAAATGTAAACTGAAATGAAAGTGGTCTGGATAATAGCAGTGATAACAATAATTTAAAGAAAAACACGACACCCTTAATGAATGAAATGAAATTATAGATTTGTAGATTTTTAGAACTTCCAAACAATTTCATCAAAGGAAAAAAAAAGAACAAAACGTTTTGTTGTTTTAAACGCCCTGTCCGCTCGGCCACTGATTTCAATTTGGGAATACAGGAATAAAAGTGAATTTAATCTTTACATGCACTTCTCTGATTAAAGAAAAGCAAAAATTAACGATAAAAACCGACGTTTCGGTGTCATAATGACGCCATCGTCAAGGAGAAGTAAATGTTACAGAGTTTGCAGCAAGGTGTCACAGTAAATTAGTGTTACACCTTGCCGCAAACTCTGTAATTTTTACTCCTCCTTAACAATGGCGTCATGATGACATCGAAACGTCGCTTTTTATCGTTAATTTTTGCTTGTCTTTGCATTTCTCTGATTAAAGATATATCATTCTGAACTCTAACGTTGTCAAAAATGAATTTTTTTTCTCCGAGCGTAATTCCCATGTTTATAGTGCACCTTCAAAAATTCCAAATTTGTCTTTTAAATTCTACCTTTACAACGAATAAGTTTGATTTCGATCCTTTTGCTTGTCCTCTTGGCTTACCAGACGGATGATGGGTTGAATACTGACCAAGGCATCAGTCCTGAGAAAAGAGAAATTCACTGAACTGATTAGATAATAGTATTGGGCAGTGTATGTAGATGTCTTCTCAAACTCATTAATAATTCATCAAGTTAAAACAAAGAAAATCACAAGCGTGAAGGAGGTTTGGATACCCGGTCTTAATTAGCATAGATTTTGACGATTTTACTTCTCTGTTTACTCTTTAGTTTTTGTTTCGATTGAGAAGATATATCAAACACTCGAGACAGTGTTTCATCGGCTATCCAAACACCTCGAATTTCGTCAAAAATACTCCGCTGCGCGTCGTATTTTCAACTCTCTTCTCGGTGTTTGGATATCCCGATGAAACACTGTCTCTCGTGTTTGATATATTACTTCTTACAGCGTTTCTATATTCCCTCTCGACTCTGAAGATGACTGTCTTTGTTTTGAAGGAGAAACTGTTCATGATATGTAAATTCTAGGGGAAACGAAGACTCGCAAAAAATCCGAGTCCCAGATGGGATATCATGTTGTTGTTATTTCTCCATGTTCCATGAACAGTAAACTGTTCATGGATCGACAATCCCTACAGTCGCAAAATCAACGGCACTTTTCGGTAATCGCTCAGTATTGGTTTACCTCGGTGTAAGAACCTGTGAACTTTTTCTTTGTTTTGTAGCTATTTGTTGGGGTTTGGGTCTATTATGTTGACTTCTTTGTTTTCTTTGTTTTACGTCTCTTGTGAGTTTCACAGGTTCTTACACGTCACCGAAGCAGAGCCTTCAGTGTTTGATGAATATTACTCGCTCACATTTTACTGAAGCCTTCTTGAGCTTATTCTCCTTGTTCCTTGTCTTCTTTAGGAATGATTCTAATGAAGATATCAATTGAAAAATGACCAGATTAATTTGCCGTAAACCTAAAAAGTACCGACAATCAATCATACAGTGAACATTGTGCACAGCATAGCGACAGCTCAAGTTTAATACTTCAACAAGCCAGTTTAGTTAACATTCAGTGCTACTCACATTTCTGTTCGATACCGTCTCGAAATTTAGCGCAAAGTATCAGAACATTCTTGAATAGTGTCTTATGAACCACTCCGTACAAGTTTTTACGAACGAGAGCTACCTTCCACAACATGCAGTAAAATATTGATAATCACCTTCGCAAGCAGAAGGGAATTCACACTATCCGCCATCATGGTTTGTGTGCCGAGTCAAAACGTGCAGCAAACTCCTCTTCAGCGTAAAAGCTTATAGACGAGTTGTCGCTGTCGAGTTTCGCGGTAGACTTCGCGGAAATAGTGTTGTTTTTCCTAACCCTAAAGAGAAAAACCTTACACTTGCAAGACGAAAAAAAGTCTTGAGTTCACTTCGTTGAATCAAATGTTTAACTCGCTTTGCCATCTTTCAGCACGTGTTAAGTGATGGTAAAACATGAATAATAAGATAAGAAAATTTGCAATTCAGATCGAAAGACCATCCACCAATGGCTTTACTGCTCTCAGATAACCAGTGAATGATTGCACGATAAACTATTTTGTGCATAAATCATGACAAACTCATTAACCTGCAGCAAAACGGCATTGCGAGATCATGAATGTAGAAAGAATATTATAGTGAAAGGCCTAAGTTCTACCAGTTTGTTCAGAGAGGCGACAACTGAAATGAAGATAACGAAGCTAAGGGTCAGTTTAAAATCAAATAATGCCTCGTTTTTAAAAATTATGGGCCCGTTTTTGAAACTACAGACAGTCTTTAAAATATTGCTCCTTTGATTTCGGTGATTGTCGAGCAGTGCCCAGTTCCCTCTCCAAGACACATCTCACGGTAGTTAATGATGCAACTACCATGATTCCCTGCGGGTGCGTCTCAGAGAGAGGACTGGGCGTTGTAATAAACGGCTGATTCATCATTAGGAGCTTCAGGTTATTCAATACTTCAAAAAAACTCTTGTCTCAATCACGTAGTGAAGCGGCGAAGCGGCAAAACGCGGATTTTCTCTGGGAGAGAAAAAACCTAAACTGACGAAAATCAGATCCAGTCAAGAATGAGCATAGAACAATCACAGCTGAAAACCAAAAGATGCAAAACAGGCGTAAGACATACGATTTTCAAACAACTTTTAAATGGGCCAGGAGTAAATTCAAAATTAAGCAGAATGACACTCACTATGTGTTATGTTGTTACTATGTTCAGTCGTTAAGGATACTCAAGCGACCGTGTGTTAACTTAAACAACAGCTCCAACTGGACTCTAAATGTTACAAACATATAACACTTTATTTAAGATTTTTCTGAACCATTTTCAGTTTTTCTATTTCTTTGTTGACATGCATACATTTTCAGGCATTTAACTAACTCAATTTAACTGACTCAATTTTCTTTACATCTATTTCAATAAAAAATATGTAAATACAAGACCACAAATAGGTCTTAATTATCCTTTGCCTTGCGGATCATTGCACGAAAGCGCGGAAACCCGACGTAACTCCCTCCGGCTTCCACCGGTCATTTCTCTCCCTCTCTTTATGAGTGGAAGAATTGTGCAGTCTTAGTAAATATCAATTGAAGCTCCAAATAGTATATATGTTACATTCTACTGGCTGCAACAGTGGATGAAAAGATATTCTAAAATTAAATATACCTCTATTATAATATATTTTCAAAACTCGATTCTACCTTTTGATACTAAGAAAATAGAGAATAGAACATAGCTGTAAATAATTAACAATTAGATTATGAGCTCGAGATTTCCGAGATGATAGTTGACGAGGCCGAAGGCCGAATTAACTATCACATGATAGAAATCGAGAGCGAATATAATTGTTTTAGTAGAATTCTAACTAAAAATTTGCCTCAAATAACGATCCCAATTAGTTCTGGTATTGGCATTAAACTTCATGCTTTAGAGAATTCGCACGAACTGAATTGTCAGTTTGACATTTGCAATTGTGTACGCTCGTTTATCAGTTTATCAAATATTCGAGGTTGTTTAATTCAAGAAACCGTAAATGCCCTCCTTTTAGCCTTCTCAGGAATTTCATTATTCATTTGTTTCTAAATGTTATTTCAAAACT
>CM042753.1:9802243-9825804 GCA_022496165.2 Catalaphyllia jardinei
CATCTTCAAAGGAATGTGCGCGTTGACAAATATGATCGACAAACTCCTTGAGCACTTGTCACTCCCAGCGGGAAACGACCTTCTTCAAAAGTCAACAGATGCACTTACATTGTTCGCTAATGCAAACAGTGAACTCAATCAAAGACGAAGGGAATTTATTAAACCGGATTTACACGAGGAATACAAACATCTTTGCTCCTCGTCGGTTCCGATCACTGACCAATTGTTTGGCAATGATCTCCCGAAACAAGTGAAAGAATTGACCGAGGTCAATCGCGTGGGAAAGAAAGTCTCCACACACAGTGGTCGATCAACGAACAAGCCTGATTATCACAGGCACAACTCTTACGCACATAGCCGCGGACGCTCAGGAAACCAACATTACAGGAAGCCTTTTTAGGCTCGTGGAAAAACGACCACAAACATCCTCCGAACTTCAAGAGGAAGAAGGAGGGGAAGTCAAAATGAATCAAACTGCTAACAAAGTTGAGGTGAGAAATATGTCAGAGCAACCTATTAAAATTACAGGTGGAAGACTGAAACAATTTACCTCTCAGTGGCAATGCATAACCTCAGATCCTTTCATACTTAATAGTGTGAAAAATTATAAAATTGAGTTTGAAAATGGAGAGCCAATGCAGTTTATGCCACCAAAAGAAATAAATTTTACAAAACCAGAGCAGGAGGTCATTGACAATGAAATTGATAAACTGCTGACCAAAGGTGTGATTTCAGAAACCACACATTGTCCTGGTGAATATATTTCTACTATATTCATACGCCCTAAGAAAGATGGAGGGTTTAGATTAATTCTAAATTTGAAGAATCTGAATGAACATGTGGAGTATCAACATTTTAAGATGGATACCTTACAATCGGCAATAAGGCTTATGACGCCAAACTGTTATATGGCCTCAGTAGACCTGCGTGACGCATACTACTCAGTGCCAATTCACAAAGATGATCAAAAATATCTGAGGTTTTGCTGGAAAGGTCGATTGTTTCAGTTTACATGTCTACCAAATGGTCTGGCTTGTGCGCCCCGACTCTTCACAAAAATCCTTAAGCCAGTGTATGCTAAGCTGCACCAGAAGGGTCGCCTAAATGTAGGCTATATTGATGACTCTTATTTACAAGGGGAGAGCGTGGAGGACTGCCAAGCCAATATTAATGATACCTGTGACTTATTTTCAACATTGGGTTTTATCCTACATCCTGATAAGTCGGTCTTACAGCCAGTTCAAGTCCTTACATTTCTGGGATTTGTCTTGGATTCAGTTAATATGACTGTTTCCTTAACACAGGAAAAAATCCAGCGCATAAGGGAAAGATGCAAGAAAATGATGGAGCTTGTTGAGCTCCCAATCCAGGAACTAGCTAGCTTTATAGGGCTTTTAGTGTCAAGTTTTCCTGGGATCTTATATGGACCACTGTATTATAGACAACTTGAGAGGGATAAAACTACAGCCTTAAGACGAAACTATGGCAATTATAATGCTCAAATGAGATTATCCCAAGAAAGCTTTTCAGAGATAAAGTGGTGGTATGGTAACATACAGACCAATAACTACCCCATATTATTGCCTAATTCAAAGGTTGATGTAATAATTTACACCGATGCATCAACTAAAGGATGGGGAGCTGTCAAAGAGACAGAGAAAATAGGGGGTAGATGGTCAGAGGAAGAAGCAAAATATCACATTAATTGTCTGGAGCTGTTAGCTGCATTTTTTGGACTTAAGGCATTTTGCATAAATGAGCAAGGCATTCACGTTAAGATTTACTCTGATAACTCTACAACTGTGAACTATATTAATGCTATGGGAGGTGTACATTCTAGGGAATGTCACACTATTGCTAAAGATATTTGGCAGTGGTGCATAGAAAAACAAATATGGTTAACAGCTGCTCATATCCCAGGGACCAAAAATGTTGAGGCAGATCGGGAATCACGCGTTTTCTCAGACAACAAGGAATGGATGATAAGATCTGATATTTTCCAACAGATCACAGATATCTGGGGGGAGCCCTCCATAGACCTCTTTGCATCCAGACTAAATCATCAGGTTCCATGCTATGTATCCTGGAAACCTGACCCAGGGGCAGCCTTTATTGATGCATTTTCTGTAACATGGGATAAACACTTGTTCTATGCTTTCCCTCCTTTCAGTTTAATTGCAAGATGCCTACAGAAAATACAAACCGATTGTGCAGAGGGATTGATGATAGTTCCAATGTGGCCAACCCAGAGTTGGTATCCCAAACTTCTTCGCATGTTAGTGGCTGCTCCAAGAGTGTTACCACAACAACGAACTGCCTTACAAATGCCGGGGATGCCACAAGTTCACCCCCTATTCAGGAAAATGGTTCTGATTGCATGCAGATTGTCCGGCAGTCCTATGAGACACAAGGAATTTCTCAAAAGGCAACCTCCATCATCTTACAGTCCTGGAGGAAAGGAACTACAAAGCAGTATTCATCCTACATCAAAAGATGGACTACATATTGTCATAAAAAACAGATTGATCCAGTTTCTGCCACTGTCCCCCAGGCACTAGACTTTTTAGTGGAATTATTTGAGTCAGGCATCGGTTACAGTGGTATTAACACTGCAAGGTCTGCTCTATCCAGTGTCTTAAGGCCTGTGGACGGGATGACTTTTGGAGCACAAGAGAGCGTTAAGAGGTTCTTAAAAGGAGTTTACGAAGCAAGACCCTCCAACCCAAGATATACTGAGACATGGGATGTGAGCAAGGTTCTGAACTATCTTAAGACAATCTCTATTACAGACTGCTCACTAAAGGATCTGACTTTCAAATTAGTCACTTTAATGTCATTAGTATCAGCTCAACGGGGGCAGACAATTCACTACTTGTCTTTGGAGGACATGGTTGTTTCAGAAACTTCGGTGACTTTTATTATCTCCAGGCCTATTAAACAGTCTAAGCCAGGGTCGAAACCCACTGTTGTTAAGTTTGTAGCTTACCCGGACAACCCTAACATTTGTGTTGTCACTACCTTGAAGGCATATCTTAATCGTACCTCTTCTCTACGTGGAGGTGCACAACAATTGTTTATTAGTCATTACAAGCCATTTAAACCAGTTTCCCAGGACACCATCAGTAGATGGGTCAAAGCTGTAATGCAAAAGTCAGGAATTGATGTAAACCTTTTCAAGCCCCACAGTACTAGGGCTGCCGCAACATCTAAGGCTTTGTTGAAATCTGTACCATTAGAGCACATCTTATCAGTTGCAGGATGGAGCTCATCTGACACTTTGCAAAGTTTTATAGCAAGCCTGTTATCAACACAGATAGCTTTGCTAACGTTTTGTTACAAGAGTAAAGTTAATAAACTGTTTTTTGACCAATATGACTTGCTTGGTTGGTCATTACTCTGTTCATGTGTGCAGTGGGCTTTGAAGTCTCACGTGAGCCCTCAGTGCGGTGACGGAATAGAATTGGAAAATTAAACGAGACTTACCTGTAAGTTGAAGTTTGATTGAAATTCTATCCGTCACCAAGCACTGAGGGATTACGTGCCCTCCCTTTTAAGGCCCTCCCATTTTGCTGGTCAGGGTTTTCTTTCCCCTGCACACATGGCAAGTGCTTTAAAAACTGAGTTCGCGCAGGCGCAATGCTATCTCACGTAATCCCTCAGTGCTTGGTGACGGATAGAATTTCAATCAAACTTCAACTTACAGGTAAGTCTCGTTTAATTTTCCAATTATCAAAGACCAGAATGTCGCCAGCCATAAACACTGGATTTCCATTAAGTTGCGTCGCTTTTGTTGCTTCATCGAAAAAGTTTACAAATTCTAATGTATTAGACGCTCCGTCTAAAGTGTTTGCGTACAAAACACCCTCTAAGCCTGCCAAGAAGTTGAGGGTAATGTTAGGAGATTTTAAATGTCTCCCTAATTCTACGCATCCAGAGTTGACGGGTGAATGTCCGTATCTCTTGTTACAATCATAAAGAGAAACACCACTCTCATCAAAAAACTTTAACTTGAAAGGATCAACATTTGACATATAGTTTAAAAAATCTTGACAATAGTCTACGTTTGCTCTTGTGAACTTATGTGTTACATTTCTGCTCATCCGCTTCCAACTCCATTTTCCTTCGCTCAAAGATGTTGTAATTGCGCGGTTAATAGTACTGGTTGAAATACCACTTGGAAAATGTCCATGTTGTTGAAGTTGTTCTTTGATGTTTTTGGACGACGTGGATGGTTTTATGGTTTTCATAGTTTCTATCAGCTGAAGATCTCCGGTACTTAATTTCGGTGGGTTGCCCGAGATTCTTTTTTTGGGACTAACCGTGCCATCATGTACAAACTTTTGCCATATGTTTTTAGTGGTCTTTCCAGAGACACCAAATTTATGGCCAATTTCCGTCCACGTGCCGGGAAAGTATCCCGATATTCTATCTCCGCCAGTTTCCAGAATTTTGTCGATAATCTGCCCTTTCAGTTCTTCTGACAGACTTTTTCCCCTTTCATAAAATCTGCCTTTCTTGTTGAATGCCATGACCGCCAACGTACTTTACTCGAAACACGTGACAACTTTTTTATGTCATGTGACAACTTCTTTCGTGGATCATGTGATAAGTTTTCCGCAGCCCGCATTTTAAAATTCTAACGGCAGATTTACCACTCTAGTGATTTTGATAGTAAATGATAATTTGCGAGGAAAGTTGATGTTGAGTTCGGAAATGTTAAATCAATCATGGCTCGAAATTAACGTTCGCAAACTCGCAAAATGGGTGATTTTGATAAGCTGCGAGTGAGAAAAATATCCACAAGCAAAAGTTTGCGAGTTAGAACCATCCATGTCTCCCAAACATTTGGAAAGAATTTGCTAGTGGACTCACCAGTTTGCGAGTGGAAAAAATCTTACTAGACAAACTTTGCAGGTTGACTGAAAAGGTAACTTCGAGCCCTATCAACTACAATTGTCGTCAGATACGTGATATTTCATGGAAGAGAAATGCTTCATGCGTTGGTATCGTCAAACATTTCTTGCATTTTGCTTTTTCGATGTAAGCAACAGCAATAAATAAGACACAACTATTGTTAGGTATCGATTTTGATCACTAACTGCTAACTGCTTTTTGCTCCAGTCTATCCAGGTTTGCTTGTGAAGATGGAATTGTCAATAGTATTCTAAATTATTAGTCTGTTCGTCAGTGCTTCTCGTCTGAGTAGAGCAAACGTTGCTTCTGCAAAAAATTGAGTTGAATACAGTTAATACTGATACGAACAGGCTTTTCATTGACTTTCAGGCGACTCTACATTTTCAAAAGAAAACGTAACTTTTTAGAATTTAATAAGCCATTTTACAGTTGTGTGCTTAGTTACCTAGCGATGAATGCAAGCGACGCTGCAGGTGACCTTGCTTTGATACAGACCTCTCTGCTTTTCTCATGTAAATGCCAACTAGTTAGCATAAGAATAACTTGATTTGCACAGTAAAAGTAGTGAGGTCTCTATCAAAACAAGGTCAACTCCAGCCTCGCTGCCATTCAGAGGCCAGGTCACTAAGACGACAACTATTCGAACGGTACAAAACAGAGTTACCTTTCCTAAACAAAAACAAAACCACAAAACATTTACAAAGAAAACTCGAGTTTACTGCAAACGGCAATGAAAGGGGAGGGGAAAGCGAAAATTAAATAAAAACCAGCTTTCGATCTGGTCCCAGAACAATCTTTTTCTATTGTCGTAATAAGCAAGTCCTTCATTTTTAACCTGAATATACTGTTTCAACATTCCTTTGCAACTGATGAAGTCATTTTCATGGTGCAAAGATGACCGTATGCCGCCGAACGACGTTACAGGCTTATAAACTCACTCACAAACATCGGTTATTTTTCGACCCCTTGATAATTTTACGTGTTTCAAGGACTTATTTACCTCGTCCTCTGGATCGTTTACGTATTGATATTTTTTCGCTCTGTAATATGACTTGCGTTTGACGACGTACAAAACAACCACGTCACACAACACTGTTGCCTACGAAGGTAAGAGAAGTATACTTGTCACATAATACTGTCACACAATACTGCCAAACAATACTACTTGCCTGATCACAGCCTTCTATGTTTTCTCGTACTTTTATTCCATTGCTAAACGAGCGGACAGGTGGCGGTAAGACGAGGGACCCTGGGAACGAGGTTAACGCGCGGATACAATCGCGAGAGAATTGGACGCCAGCGCAAAACGGGAGACTTGACTGGGTAGGGGGTAGGGACATCGTTTAGTTCTTTTCGCTCCCCTTTCCGCCCAACCTCCGCGGGCTCCTCGCTTTTTCTTTCGCGTGCCCTGAAAAATAGAAAGGCTGTGAACAGTTTGTAATACAGCAAGTAACGGGTGTTAATCTTTATCAGTCGAAACCATCCTTAAATATTTTTGGCTTATTTTTAATTCTTTGATGTTTTTCTCCCTCACTTCTCTTCAAATTGTAATTTTGTGAGAAAAAACTCTTTAAAGACTTTTCACGTGTTTTATTTAACTGATAGGCTAAATACGATGAGTCCTTCACGTAAGGTAGTACGCTTTCAAATGTGGTTTATTATTTTTCTCTTTCTGGGCAGTAAACCGCTCTACTTCATTAACCTTTTTCTTCCAAACTCAAACCTTTAATTCTCCTTACCAACCGCAACATAACGCTTTAACGTCACTACTGAATTTGATGTTACATCTAGATAATTTCACGAGTGGAAGATTTTCTTCACTCTGAAATCTCTTCCGTTTCACTTCTTCATTTTGGCGTGAGACCTTAGCGTTCATTTATAATTTAACATGTGAACTGAAATTACAAAACTGCTATGGTAACGTTTAGCACGAAAGCAAGTAAAAAACCCACGATTGTAAATGTCATTTGTCACCCATGATATTTAAGGTAATCGAATAGTATACTCGTGGAATTATGAAATAATTTCACTCGTCACCATTTGGTTACCTGTACTAACCCAAGGCATCAACTTACAATTCCAAGAAGAGCAAGACCAGAACCTAAATTAAGAAACAAAGGGACGACGCTGAATTTACCACCCTGAAAGAAACGAAAACAGTGGTTCAAAAAACACAAACAGCAACAAGGGAGGGCTCACAGTGGTGGCTTCAAGGCACTTCGATACAGCCTCGTTCACTCTAGCGGCATATTACTCTTCCTCTTTATAGATTTTAAATACCAATGAGGGAGATACATACAGTGTTATTTATAAACCTTAGAACTTATGTAATATGATTAGTGCAAGTGTTATTGAAGTATTCATGAGTATGTTGGTATTAATATAAGTTGCCTGTAAGTAAAGTACAGTAGTCATTGGAATTACTCTGTTAATGCTAATAGTAGTATAGTGTTAATGGAAGGCATTTGTTTGTAAAGTATTTTTACAAAGCAATAGAAATGTAAAAAACAATAATAAATAACGACATAGCGACATAGCGACATAATCGCGTCTGTCGGTAATGTGAACATAGACATGGTGACGTAAGGAAAAGATCAGTTTTTTCCCTGCTCGTCAGGAAAGTTCATCCTATTTTGTCGCTATTTTGACATTAACAATTATGTTTGTGGTGTGAACATCCTAATAATTAGGGAGCTTAAGCAAACCACGACGACGACGGGAACGAGACCATCACCAAACAAAAGGTTTAATGAGAAAAACAATACCTGTGCACGTGCGTTATAAATCTTTGTACATTTAATTGCCGTCCTCTCCAAAACAACAACGTGCAATGACCAAGCTCTGTGTCGTCTACGGAACGTGGACGACGACAGCTAATTTTTCGTATTTCCATTTCGAATTGAACGCCGTCGTTATATATTAGCTTCAGCACGGTTTTAGAGCCATAGGCGTACCAAGCAAATCTAGGCGATCGCGAATTTCGCTTGTAGAATGTAAGTTCATTTTTCTCGAAGCGTTGTCCTCGGCGCCGTCGTTGTTGCTTAAGCTCCCAAATCATTGTGTCAGGACGTTCAAACTGCAAACATAACGACGTATCGTCCTTGTTATGTTGTTATGTCGATATGTCGCTAACGTGAACTAGGATTAACATACCTGACCATACACCAACACCACGTAGCGGATGCCATAAGCTTTGAACAAGGTTCTGTGTAATTTCCTATCCTTCTCATAAAACCTGGCAAATCTAATTAAACAAAGAAAAAAAAAACATTCCTTACTAAACCACGATCAATGGGTAAGTGTTGGACATAGCTTGTAGGGAATGAGATTCCAGATAGACGAAAGAGGTAGACGTGAGTGGAAGACAGGGGTGTGGTACCCACAAAGGAAATACTAGTACTACAACCAAAACCAAACCAAATGCTGTTATCCCTGCCAAACAGGTTCAAAACCAAAATTAAACTCAATTGTGACCTGAATTATCTCCCATGCTTCGCAACTGTTAAGAGTTTTCCCATACTTGGCAAATATGGTTACACCTTTTTCAGCGCTTTGCACCGGTAAAATGTTTTCCAGTTGCCTGTTGGATCATGTATATGAGGCACCATTTGCAAATATGAAACTGGACTGCCAAAGGTGGCCAAAAATGCCTTTAATATTGGGGAGGTCTGGAATGCAGTATGTTGCCATGGTAACAAAACTGTTAAGCTCAAATTGTGCAGCACATTTAGCAGAATCTTACTGAAAATAATCAAACATTTCTGATACAAGTTGGTCAAGATATCTTTTTTCATCATATTTGGTCAAAATTTGGTTGAGTATATGACATCATCACTTGGTTAAATTGCATATTTTAAAAAGTTGAATATCACTGGAACAAAAAGAGATATTTGAAAAAAGTAAACAGCATTTTTGTTCTCATGCAGGCTGCTTGTTTATGTTCTAAAATGGCTTCGATAGAAAAGATGCAATTGTCGTCATAGTGGCACTTTAACTATCACACAAGGTTAGCCACTGTCTGACTAACATCTTGATACAATTACCTGAAGTTATATCCCGGTGCGATCGGAGATTCAGCATCATCCAGTCTGAAAAGAAGTCAAAAGAAAATACCTCAAAAAAAGAAATAAAACATTTGACTGACAAACAGTTCAGTTATGAAGGACAGTGAACCATTTGACATTTGACAAACAGATTGCTGCAGGTCTTTCATTTAATTTTTTAACTGAAGGGCAGCTGGTTTTACAGGCAGGCAAAACTATTAGAACTGAACTTCTTATAAGATCATTTAAATTATCGAGAAAAGGGCAAAATCAGGAAAAAAAAGAAAGTAAAGTTTGTAGTGGCCAAATCAAATGAGTTGAAGTTTTTGAGTCGGCCACTACCACAGTAAAGTTATTGAGGATAATGGATTAGGACAGTAGAATATATTTAGACTTGAACTTCTGCTAACAAAGCCCTCCTGTAAACTTGTAGACAACAGCTACTTATCTACTAACAAACTACATTTGATATTTCTTGTGAACAGAAAAGGACACCCATTTCCAGGAATGGCTGGTAAAACTAGTCTGTTACAAGTACAGGGAGAGTATAAAAGATCAATATAATTATATCGACTGCATTTGTTTACCTCCTGAAGGAATATTTGGGCTGGCAAGAATAAGTTAAAGGATCAAAATCACAGTCCCAGTTGATAATGATGGCCATCACACCACCCTAACAGACAGAAACAATATTATTAAGAAATTATACACACACATTACACAAACGTCTGATCCTTATAATAGTTATGCGATGCTTTCTCATGGTATACCATAAACAGCTACTCACAAAAAGCCCTGTTATAAGCCCGACAATGGTTATTGGCCTACTGTATCTACCTGTAAACAAAATATCTCTTCCAGTTATAAGCTTCCCTCTGCATGTATCCAAGCCCTCCTCTTGTTGAAAATAAAATTAATTCAATTCATTATGTTGTTTTATTAATAATGGCTTGTGTTTGTAGCCGATACAACACACGCTTTAATTGGCTTATTCTAGGGCATTTACTCTTGCATTAGTCTCCCACAATTCCCTTGGGCTGTGGGTTACGGGCCTGCAAAACCAAAGCAATCAAAAACAACTTATTAACCTTCAATGTTTGGTCTTGTGAGAAAACCCCAAACCTGGGCCTTGTGTGCCTTGCTGGATGTTACTGTAATATGACAAGGTCTTGGTTTGAGATTTCATTGCAAAGACCTCACTCTTGGTTAATAAGTACATGTAGTTATTAAAGCTTCTGTGACCAATATATCAATAATAGTGTAACTTGATCAACATTTCAAAATGTTTTTTTTTTAATTTTACTTAACCCGCCTCTCTCTTAGAAGCTCCTTTGTAAACTCATACTTAGTACTATAGGCCTGCAAAACATACAAAAGGTTAAAACACTGCGTTCCTTGCTCCATCTGCAGGAATACTATAGGATACTTATGATTGCTAACTAAAGGAAACAGAACAGGGTATTTTTTACCTTAAAAGCTAGTTTATTATATTCTTGTCCTGCTTGTTTTACAATGGTTCCCAGTTTGATGATGGGACAGAGGGGGTCTTTGTCTGGGTCATATACACATGTCTTCAGATCAGAACCAATGTTTCGTCTGTAGGAAGAAAAAAAATTAAAATCTAACAACTCAACAGGTATAATGCCACAGGTGTACTAGCCCTTCATGAATGTAGTAATAAATGCAGTCAAACTCCAAAGGGTGCGGTATCGGAAGGTGGAGATAGGAAATGGTCTTTTAGCTTAAAGACTTTTGAGAAAAAGAAAGGGGTACTTACAGGGGGATTCTCTTAGAGTCACTACTAATGTGATAGCAATAAATAGTATTATCATTTGATGGATCATATGATGCCCACTTTAGGAGCAACGTTCTCGTTTTTTTCTATTAGTACACATACTCTCCGTACTAAAGAAAATCCCTTCTAGCTGCATGTTTCAAGTTGTTCTCGTTTTTTTTTACGAGGATTCCCTTCTAGCTGTGTGTCTTAAGTGATCTTTAATTTTGTCTTTACGTAATTAACGAACTCCATATAAGACCAATGAAGAACATAAGGGCCATATGAATGTATTAACTCTACAGCAAAAAAAGAATTAAGGAATAAGGGCCGTACAAATGTACTAACTGCACAGAGAAAAAAGAATTGAAAAAGAGAATTGAAGAAATTAAAAGCCGTATGAACGTACTAACTACACAGAAAAAGAGAATTGAAGAACTTATATAATAAAAGCTGTGCGAACGTACTAACTGCACAGTAAAAGAGAATTGAAGAACTTATATAACTTATAGTACGTCATTCCAGCGTACTAACAGAAAAAAACAGGAAACACAGTCCTATTCTGGGCACGGTATATGATGGATTTTTTCTTCCTTTCTATTGGCTGAGAGCCCACCATATGACCGACAAATAACTGCCTACAAATAATGGCCTGCTCATGCGTAGTACTGACTAAACGTGATTTGCTACAAATAATAATTCTAGGCTCATGTGTAATTGGAACCACATTCCGGAGAGAAAAATGGCAGATTGCTTCCCTGAGCTGCCAGGAAGTGATTAAAATATGAAAACAAACTTGGTGATCAAATGATAAAACAACATTATTGAACTTGGTTATTACAAAATATCATGATTTGTCTCACAGATCAATTATTTGCTTCAGCCCTCGGCTTTTGAAAATAATTGATCTGCTTGCCACTGACAAATCACAATACACAACCTCATCCAATGATTGTTAAATATTATTACTCCATTCTACTAAGTTATAGGGACCCAAAAAGGGGGAAATTGAGATGGGAAAGCTGATTGACAAGACAGAAGCATCAGGAAAGTGGATAAGAGGTGTCCTTCTCCTTCTCCTTGCACACAATAATCAATTACAAATTATAATTAATCCATTACCAATAATATTATTAAAATACAATGCATAATAGGATTTACAGAGGAAATATGTTGCTGCTCTTGCCATCATTGCCTATATCAATTATGACAGACTGCGGCCCCTCCCTACATCAAGGAAGCACAGAAAGTCCCAAAACTCTAGAACAAAAATTTATTTTTCAAATCGGCACTCTTGATCCTCACGGTATCAACAAACGCTTTTCATTCAACTAATAATTATTTATTCTGTTTTTCACGTTGCCAGGCACCAACCAATAGCGTAGCTCCATATTTCTGTATATAAACCACACACAACCCACAATTCCTCGATTCGCTCTGACGAAGGGCTAGCACTCGAAACGTCAGCTTCTGAATCTCTTTATGGTGGCCAATTCACATTATCAACTTAGTTGATAAAACCAAATTATGTCAATTTTAGCACTTAGTGTTCTAAAACATAAAATGGAACACAAATAGAAGTTCTGAGAACAAAAGCAAGAACAATTTTAGGGCTCATGATCATATACTGTAACTTTTTCCAATTCTTCCAGACTTCTGCATTCAAGTTTGTAATAATCCATTTTTTTTTCAAAAAATTGAAAAAATATTTAAAGAAAAGAAACACAAAGAAAATGCTTTTCACGTCTTTTAGAGAACACTGCAAGAAAAAGAAATGAAGTCACTCAAACCACTCACTTTACTCGCACCATTGTTACATTTAAAGCTCTGGTGATTCTGTGTTTCTGTCTAGTTAAGAAGGTGGGGATTTGCTGTGATATATTTTATAATTATTCCAAAATTAATAATTAATTTAATAATTATTATTCCTTAGAGAACTAAGTGTTTTATGCATACTTACCCAGACTCTTTAAACTTTGGAAACTGAACATTGTTCTTTATCAATACTGTAAAGTTTTCAGTTTCTAAAAGTGGAACACCATAGCTGGAACGAAAATTATGATGTCAGACAATAAGATGCACCCTATTACAGTTACAAAACACAATAAGAAGTACAATAATATTATCAAATGTTCTTGCTCTCTAAGATTGGTCTGCATGAACCATAAATATTGACTGAATATGCCCCAGCTGAAAGTGGGGAATATAAGAGTGATGTTTTCCAACTTTTAGAACTAACATGTGTTACGAAAATTATCCGTAGGACAATAAACACAACAGCCTCCATTTCACTTAAAAAAATGTGCCTGTCCTTGGACATTTCTATTCCTTGAGGCTCACAGTTTACCATGAGCTTTGCACTTGAAAGACTGTTTGCTTTTCCACCGATAAATATCTTATTAGCATATTTCTTTGCCAAATGGGGGCTATTGTCTATTTATCATATCACTGTACGGCTCCGCTTTGCAAGTGTTTGCATGTTCAGGTTGATGTGTTAAATCTGAGTGTCGCTGAGATGTCGCGATCCTTCTTTGAAAATTCATGATGAAGAAGTCAAAGATTGTATTTAAACAGACACACCCACTTGATGTGACTCATCAACAAAGGCTTCTAAGATTTTCTGTTAATGATGTCACTCCTCTCATCTATAAACAGTTTCTTAGGGACTTTTAATGGAGTTATGAGAGCTCTCTTCAACCCTAACGTCTCTGGAAATGAATGCAAGCTTAACCTCGAAATTTAGGCTTGGAAAGTTCTCAGTGCAATTGTACTGCATATATCATATAATAAAAGTGGCTTGCCTGAGATTAAAGATGGGCATTGGTGTTGTGTCAATTTCTACAGGACACCAGGCATAAATCTCACAAACTTTTTGAACAGGGTCACTTTGAGCTTTTGAAGTGTTGACACATTTTCCTGTCTTGACACCTAACATCATAAAAGAATAAAAAATCTTGCTTGATCACTCAGTTGATACAACACAAAATATTGGGTGGTTCCAGAATACCTACACTAAAGGAGGATTATTTCAAGCTAAGGGGCTGGGGTGGTTGTCTCAGTAGGCAAAATATTTAAAGGAAAGTCAAAATTACGCCAATCTGGAATTTTCAGAGGGTTGGGAGGTTCAAAACAAAAATCCTAAAAAGGAAGGTGTGTCAGATATTTTTTGAAACATTTGCACATAAAATTCTTATTAATAAAATTCACATGAAGGGGATGTTGACTAGCTATTAAATGGCTACTGATTGATAACCACATTATACATTGTATTTCTGCTGCATTTAAAAGTTGCTCCACAGAAGTTGTTTGAGCATACCAAGGGTATTAGGGAACAACTGACCAATATACATGGTAAAATACTACGAAGTAATGTGTGATATAGACGATGCACACACCAATCTCCAATCCAGGAATGAAGAAATACTTGTCACAACACTTTTAGTTACAGAAACTGTATAGACACAGGATTAAAACTGATTAAAACATATTGGATGGAGCATTTTAATATTCTGGATATGAAGGAAGGGCTGAAAAAACAAATTAATGTGGACTGAGAAGTGTCAAAATTAGAAACCTCCCAGACTTTCATCATTTTAGTTTCGCATCTCTGTTTGTGGAACAAACTTACCATGTCCATATTTGACTGGCTCCATGGCTAAACAATCACTGTCTTTAGTACACTTCACATCAGAGAGTGAAGGGTCTTCTGGACATGTACCTTGTGTCTGATCAGGTGTGATGACCATGTTTGTCATCACAAAAAATGCTCCATTTTCCTGTGAAAAGAAACAGTGAGTTGTTATAACTTGACGCATTCCAGGAAATGACATGTTACTTACTAAAAGACATCCATGCTAATCCTGCTGGTGATCATCAGCAATGCTAGTGAACCCTTTATCTAGTTTGACGCTGAGATGATTCATAGACTGACTAACTGTTACCAAGAAGGAATTATGTACTTTTTAACGGTTTACAAAATGATTTTAAAGAATGTTTATGCTACAAAGCATAAAGAGCAGGACTCGATCCTTCATACATGTACATGTACCTTTGTTGAATGCCATTTTACTCAAGACTTTTATACCAAAGCTGTTGATTGGTTTAAAACAAAATTCAATTGTACTTTCTCTCCAAAGTCTCGTAAGATATTGTTTGGAATATATAGTAATAAATACTTCTGAAAACAGCATTGTGAAATTTTATTACTGTTTATTATTTGTAAAATACCACTTATACTATCAGAAAATGAACTTTAATAAGCGTGGCAACATAGATGAATTTAAAGGTAGAACAAAAGTAAGTAAGTAAGTAACTTTATTTCAACTCGGGTTGATGAGGCTGATTAGGCCCCTAGCAAATACATGCTAATATGCCGAGAAAAGTAAAATAAAAATAATAGTAATAATAATAATAATAATAATAATAAAATAAATGCATACAAACATGATCAATTAGTAACTAACAGTAGTATCTAACTATATCAATAAATAAACAATCCTAAATCTTAAAATTATTACAATGAATCATATAAATCTGTACGTTACAAATGTAGTTCTCTCACAGCCTTCTTAAATTCCTTAAGGATTTTCGTTGAACGCAATTTATCCGGTAAAGAATTCCACACTTTGGCACCAATAAAAGTTGTAGATTTTAGGCCAAAGTTTGAAGTTTTTTTACGTGGGACGACTAACTTGTTGGTACCTCTCAGGCACTTCACATTATTACGTACGACGAACAAATCACTTATATATTCCGGTAACATACCGTTTACAGCTTTAAAAATTAATATGGCAATGTCCTGTAGGCGACAATTGGACAAAGTTAAGCCGTAGTCATCATCACCATGAAGGGGCACCCGTTTGTTGTAGACACACCTTAGAGCTCCCACATTAAGCCTTTCCAGCTTCTGCTTATCAGACTCATTACAATTATTCCAGATCGCTGAACAGTAAGTAAAATAAGACATTACATACAAGTTGTAGAGGCACATCTTCGAAGAGATCGAAAGCGTGTTCTTCAGCCTGCTCAAAACGTCTAACTGATTTCCAACTTTCTTTGTAATATTGCCAATGTGTTTACTAAAATTTAGCGAGTTATCGATAGTTACACCTAAAAGTTCTAAATGGTCTACGATAGGAACCTGTACATCACTAATGCTAAAGGAAAGATCGCAAGGATAGTTTTTTGGAAGAATAATACATTTACATTTCTCGGGATTGAGCACTAGCTTATTATCGTCAAACCAACGACTCGCAACAGCGAGATCGCCATTGATTACAGACTTTACCACCTCGGGATCACGATCACTAAAATAAATTTGGTTATCATCAGCATAGTTGGACAAATTAGCACGATTAATAAAATAGAACAGATCATTAAGAAAAATATTAAAAAGGGGGGGCCTAACACTGATCCCTGAGGTACACCTTTAGAAAAAAACAACAACATCTGATGTTACATCTTCTATCCTGACACGCTGGGACCTATCTCTAAGGTAACTGTGTAGGAGGGGCAGGCTGACTGGAGCAACACCGTAGGCAGCAAGCTTAGCGAGGAGGAGGTCGTGCGGTATCATATCAAAAGCTTTACTCAGATCCATTGAAACTGCGCCAACAACACACTTATTGTCAAGTGCATTCCTCCAATCCTCAATCAAATGTAGAAGTACCGCCTCACAGCTGTAGCCCCGTCTATACCCAGACAGAAACGGTCATAAAATAGAACTAAAATAATCAGAGAGTTGGCGTGCAAGGCACTTCTAAAAAACTTTATCCAGAGTAACTAAAATCGACACTGGCCGATAGTTAGATTTATTATGAGGATCGTCCTTTTTGAAGATGGGGCAGATTTCGGCCAGCTTCCAAGCAGCCGGCACAGAGCCAGAATCAATAAACTTGTTGATAAGAACAGATAGCGGATAAGCAAGAGCATCAGCACCATCCTGCAATGTTCTTGGCAGTATCTTATCATAACCGGTTGCTTTTTTTGGATCAAGTGACTTAAGTATAAGTTCGACTTCAGGTGGACATACAGAGCGAAACTGGAAAGCTTCTTCTGCAGAGCAGTGGGTCTGTATAGCAGAGATACTTGGATGACTGGTAAAATGGAAAATATCATTGTGATGCCCATCGCTATCATTGTCATTCAAGAAGGATGAAAAGTGCGCGCTAAAAATTTGTGCTACTTCCAGTTTGTTAACAACAAGACTATCACCCTCTTTAAGATGAATGGAATCCTGGCTGATGTTTTTCTTTGAGTGCATGAAAGGCTTGACCGTTTGCCAAAATTTTTTGGGGTTGCCTTTGGCATTTGCGGCAGTGGTACAAAAATAGTTAGATACAGCCTTACGTCTCAATGAAGACGCAACGTTTCGTTGAAACTTGTATCTGTCCCAATCTAGCCGGCACTTAGATTTGTTGTAAAGGCGCTTTAATTTGTTCCGTTTCCTAATTGCCTCGAGTAGCTCAGGTGTCATAAATGGTACGTGCTCTCGTTTTGCTGTTTTACGTTTAATTGGCGCGTGGTCATCGAGTAAACTTGATAACAGGTGACTCCAAGCCCAATAGATGTCGTCAATGTCCTCGAATATGTATGCGATATCAAATGGGATCAAATGCAAATCATCGCGAAATCGCTCGGGATCGTAATTCTTGAAAGTGTGTTTTTCAACGGTTATTGGGAACGTCCTAGGGCAGTGTGACCTGCTAACAGCATAGACCAAGTGATGGTCACTTAAGCCCAAATCTAACGTGCCAGACGTTAAAAAAGATCGAGGCCTGTTTGTCAAGATTACGTCGATGAGAGTACTAGATGTTGCAGTCACTCTCGTGGGCTCCCTGATCAGGTTGGTCAAGTTATATTCAATCATTAAAACCATTAAAGCTCTTCCCTCCCTGGGCCCCTTGTCCGGACGTAAGATATCGCAATTTAGATCACCAAGAATCACTAAGTTCTCAAAACGTTCCCACAGATGTTTGATTACATTTGGTGGCTTGTATGTACACAGAAGCAGAGTCCTCCTCGATGACTTTTTAGGCTGCACCAGCAGAGTGATAGATTCGATATAATTGCCTTCCAGATGATTAATTCTTTGAGTGATCAAACCTCTTCTGATGTAAACTAGGAGACCTCCTCCAAATCGATTACGATCTTTACGAAACATCTTGTACCCTTTGATATAGAACTGTGAATTGGGGAAGGCTTCATCTATTTTTGTCTCAGCTAATACAAAAACATCGAAAGCACCCTCAAGTATCAGTGACTTCATTTCAAAAAATTTAAAGCCAGCCACGCAGTTCACGTTTAGGTATGCGATTTTCATGTTGTTATTGAAAGTGGTCTGAAGAGAAAGATTCTTGTATGAGATGCCTCTGACCCTAATGTGTTTTATCCATATTGTATGCTTGACTATAGTGAATATGTAACTAAAATAAAATTAGTGTTCAAACCTGTAATTTTATTTTAAGTATGTTCATTGTAATCTAACTCTACTGTAACCAATAAAAAATTTTGTCTTTGCAAAAAAAAATTGACTAGTTTGATGCATTCTAGGAAATAACATGTTACTTAAGGTAAGAAGTTAAAATATTCTAGTAAGTACTTAATAAGATGCAATGAATATTTACCTCAGGTGGAATAATGTATTCTTCTGAATCCCATAAATGAACGCCACCATACAGTGGAAAACTTTGGTTCAACAAATTAGATGTCAAGTTTGTAAGAGATGTTCCTTTCACTTTTGTGGTCACAGAGCTGTAAGGTTTCTCTGTGTCTTGGTAACCTTTCTGGTATATTATAACATAGCTGAAAATAAATTTGATCACATAATGTGTTGATAAGAAATAGACAATAAATTACCATATTTACTCAATTAATAAACACTGCTTTCAAACAAACACCACATTTTAGAGCGGAAATGTTAATAAATGCCACCCTTGAATAAACTCAAAAAGCAAATGTAGTAATAATTAAGTTTGTTGAGCAAGCCTGAAAAATTTATTTTCCTTGATTGTAACATTGTTTTAAAATTTTTAGAACATTCAAAGCTCAAAGGAACATAACCAAAACAAAAGAATTAGAACAATATTCGGTGGATCAGCTTAAACAAGCTTTGGAAATTTGCTTTCATTGATAACAATGTTTTTCAGTTTGAAGTGACTATATTTTAATGCTCTCTCAAATGCTCTTACCATACCACTGTTTGTAAGAAATAAAATTTTATTTCAAATAAATGACACCCTCGAATAAATGCCACCCTTGTATAAAAAAAAATGAAGAAACCCTGCAGCATTTAATTGAATAAATATAGTAATGTGGACCAAAACATCTCCCATTTCAGAAATAGTGTTTTAAATTATTTGGGACTTTGCTGTAAAAGAATTTTAGTCTGTAAACTCTGATCTTTTTTAAATGTCATATCATTCTGCAAATAATTTTTCGAGATCAAATCTAAGGCATAATTATGTAGTCCTGTGGGGGGGGGGGGGGCCATTCAGTCAAATTTTCAGTTTTTTAAACCTTTGCTAAAAACGTCTGTGTCGGTGGGAGAAAATTAATTTTCTGAAGAATGATGTAATCCCCATGTAAAATTAAAAAATGCACAGCAGGTCTATATCTGCCCGGGGGGGGGGGGGGGTACTCCCTATAATGGCCTATATGAGCAGGCTCTGCCCGAAAGGGGTACCTTTTTCACGCTTCAGGTATATAAAAGGGTAGGGATTTCACAAGATGAGGTATATAAAAGGGTAGGGAAATCGGTCATTTAGGTATTTACTGTACAAGGGCCTTTAATAATAATATTTCGAATAGACGGAGTATTCCTGCTGGTCGCATATTCCTTTGTTATTTCATTGAGTTAAGTACTACAGCAAGGCTCCCTCACCATCACATCACTATGAATCTATTTGCATGGTAGTTAAAGTTCCATCTTACTTGGAATGGCCATGCTATTATTTCCAACCCCTACTGGTCCAGATCACCTGACTTGGCCCTCTTTATAGATGTATCAGGCCCCCTTTGATGATGGTATTTACCATGATAGTCACTGGATTGTGAACTCTTTGCCAGCCACCCTGAGGGACCATTTGGTACAGTGAAAGAAGCTCTACCCCATTGCCCTTTCCTGCCTTTTCCAGGGACATTTGTGGTCAGGTAGGAAGATTCTCTTCCACTGTGACTATCAGCCTGTTGTGGATATCTGGGTCTCTTGCACATCCCGAGACCCTCATATCAAGCACCTTGTTTGCTTCAGTGTTCTTCACTGGAGTGAAGTGAAGTGAAGTGAATACTTTATTTACCCTCAGATTGTAGAGTAGCTCTATATGAGCTAATATCAGTCTCACAACAAAGGCCAGACCACAACACCGGGAACTTCATGCCCTGCTCTTTACGATAAGCGCGTGGGTTCTTTTACGTCCCCTGCTAACCATGTAACATTAAAGATGCAGGAGACGGGGCCTGCGGTTTATAGTCCTTATCCGAGAAGACCTGAATGTCTAACCATTTGCAGATATAACTACAAAGGCAGCACGTTCTCCTCAGTTATTTTAAGACCTTGAGTGTTGGTCCGGTCTGGGGCTCGAACCCTCGACCTCCCGCACAGCAGTCCAGTGCTCTACCAACTGGGCTAACAAGGTGGAGAACTGATGAATGTATGTATTTATGTAACTCACAACTTTACAGTCTTTGTCTCACATATTGTAGGTACTGACAACTCCATTGCTGACTTTTTATCCCCATTGCAGATGGTGCATAGGGGTGTCCCTACAGAACTCTATGCTTCACATAGCGTAAGGATTGGGACAGCTTCAACAGCAACTGAAGCCGGTTTACCTCCTGGCTTATTAAGATACTCACGAGGTGTTCCAGCAACTGGTTTAAACTTTGCATCAGAACCCCTCCGTGTATCCTTCAGAAAGTACCCAGGCCAGCACTACTGCCACCGCAACGGGAAAAAGGAACCCACAGCAAGGACTTGGCAATTCTACATTTATCTATGTGTACTCTTAAGCAGGCAATATTTGGGAAGTAATTTGGGTGCGCCGCACCTGCTCCTTAGCTTTGCACATAGCAGGCTGGGTAGGACCCTGACCCTACCTTAGCCTCAGTCGCTAGCTGGGTGTGGCATGTACCACACTCGTTGGATCATCCCTTTCTGATTACATGCTATCACCAGGTGTAGCATGTGATACACTTGTTGGCTCATCCATTACTTGTGGGGTGTGTTGCTTGACCCCCCTTTACCTTCACTTTTTAGGGTAGACTGCTTCCACCCTATTTATCCCTGGGAGCACACAACAACCTTACTCCCATTTACTGCCAAATGTTCAGTCAAGTTATTCAAAGTTGATAAGTCTCACAGGAGATCCATTGTTTAGGCTATTGTTAAGTTAAACAAAGAACTGTATGCATAATAAAATTAAATGTTGGGGTTATACGGAAATCTTGCCGAATGGAACCCAAAGGTAAATACAAGCGGATTTCTACCAACAGCAATGGCAAAATTACCGGATGGAAGAATAATCTTTTAACTGCCGCAGCAGACCTCGCACGAATCCGTGATCAAATGCAGCGAGTTTTCGTTACTTACATGATGATGTAGCAGATTATAGTGAGTTGAATTAGTCTGTTGATGATACCGATTGTCTTGCTTTGAATGTGAACCACTTTACTTGTATCGTACTCAAAAAGGGCAGTAGTGAGAGCCTTGCAAAAGCCAGCCATGTTGAAATCCGGAAGGGAATGTTCACTAGTTTAGGCTTGGTTACATAGCTAATCATTGACCCTCAGATCACGCGAGGGTCACGCGCGGCCTTCGAAATTTGCCAACATGACGTCACTGCCATTCCCAGGATGACTGTTTTTCTTTGCGTGTGCATTAACTCGTGGCTATTTTAGAAGATTGCTATTAACACCAAACTTTTTAAAGTAGCCAGAAAGGTAGCGAAAGCAAAAGGGCCGAGCAAAAGGAAAGGAGAAGGGCAAGAAAAAAAATTGGAACGGGTCCAAATTTTGGCTTGTGCGCACGCACCAAATTAAAATATTGCAGATTTTTGTTCCTAATCTTCGGGAAATCTTACTTTTTTTGCTAAAAAATCTTTTTCAACAAAACTTAAGACCATTTAGTACCATGGCAGTAGCAAAAACTGATTTGACGGTTAGAAACGGCATTTTTTTTCAGTGTCAAAATTAGGCAATCAAAGTTTGTTTTATCAGTAGAAACGATTTATTGAAACTTATTGAGTCATTTCTCTCGAATCGATGTAGCCACAATTACCGGATCTAAGATATATATTTTTTTGCAGACGAGTCGATTTGCAATTGATTGCGCTATAACCTATTCAGTGGTAAACAGCAACTCAGGTAAGCTAATTTCGCTACTTAGGGAGCTCGACGTTCTGAGAGATCGGCTTATTTAAAGTTAAGTACATCGAAGGACAAAAGTGTCATGTGCAAATAGAAACCGAAAGCTTACATGAAACGATCTCAACTATGCAGTACAAATGTGAATTATCTCATATATATCTCAGATCTCAACTATGAGAGCAATTACTTTAATAAATTAAAAGAAAAGAGCTAATTACAATTCATGTCTTGAGGCAGGTTTTTTGTTATGGCTACCCCGCAGGAAAGAGGTTGGATTCATGCCTTGAGAATGGAAGTATACAAAAAAGTGGTCACCTGAAAACTTAAATTGAAACTTGGAGCTCGTTGAATGAAGTGCACGCTAACTAAATCTTAACCAATTCCCTACAGACAGCTTGCTTATCTTAGCCAGCGGTGCAGGCGGACACGCTTGCTTATTGCCTTGTTACATTACAAAGTCCTCAGTCTATTCCGGCGTTTTACGACTGTCTGTGGCGTAGTACTCGTGAGACTCACACGAAAGCTAAATCAGAGACACGATGACGAATTTTCCATATAGCGAAGATTGATAAATGACGTAATATATTTCCCGCTTTTCACTTTTGTTAGAGTAAAAAAATTATACGTTGGCTTGAAGATACATGTGAATTTTATTTTTTACCACAATTGCAGGTAAACCCGCAATCTGACTGGCTAATTTACCGTGGTAAATAAGAGTCCCTACCATGCTGCTCGCGTCAATGTGTCACACAATGCCTTTTTAAGCTTGCGCTCTAAAAAAAAACATTTTCTTTGACGTTGATATTGTGATAAAAAACAAATCGAAATGTGGTTTTTCGTGGTATGTACTCTTATCGCTAACGAGTACGCTTCATTACTGTTTTCCCAAAAAAGTTAAAAAATTCACCGCGTTATGAAATAAATACCACAACTTTTTAAAACCCTAGAGTCATGTATGGATCTTGGAGCACCCACTGCAACACACATAAAACGCTTCTTGTAACCAATAAATCCCATTTTTGTCACACAATATCTTTTCTTGTAACTATAAAAGTTCTTAAGTTTAGTGCTGACGTAAACATGAATCCATCCCATACCCCTACACAGGGAAACTCCCAATTTGCCAGAACATTTTCCAGTTCTTGCAGATTTCTTGGCGGGTAAACGAGTCTGTCATACAAACATCCCGCAATGGCCTTACGTACGCCTTGAAAAATGATGTGAGCAGTTGATTCTGCAACCCCAAAGAAATCTCCAACGGTCAAAAACGTACACCCATGACCATGTGCCAGTCTGTAAAGACATAAATGAAGTAACAGAGAATTAACTCTGAAGTGTAAATTTTAGTGCTAATTTAACCAATGAATAACCCACTGGGCGTTAGCCCTAGTAAAGGGAATCAGGGAACCACACGAGGTAAAGAAAAAATCTTTTGACCTCGGTGGGAATCGAACCCACGACCTCCG
>CM042753.1:9828404-9842969 GCA_022496165.2 Catalaphyllia jardinei
GGAATTTAGAGTTAGATGAACATCGTGAGGGAATTAGGGCGAGTACGGTGGAAAAAGGAAGAAAGTATTGGAATCAGTCGGAAGCGTGGGGTGTTGTTGGAGCGAGGAAGCGTGAAGACGTGCCGCGGTGGCCATTTGATCGCAGGGAGAGTTTCAGTAAACGCAACATGGGTATTTGATTCGAACGATGTAGAGATAAAGGAGAGGTTGGTACTGAGAAACAACTATGCTGCCGTTTGAAAACAAATTGTTATTGTAGTGTTATTGTTATTGTTATTGCTACTGTTATTAGTATTAGTGTTATTATTATTATAATCATGATTATTATTATTATATTATTATTATTATTATTATATTATTATTATTATTATTAATATTATTATTATTAGAGCTGAACTTCGCTGAACTTAGAGACGGATTAGTGAAACGCACGGGCTCTGGGGACGAGCTTGTCTTGTGCCTATCTGACGTCCACAAGCAGATTAATCTTTAGTCAGAAGATCTGTGAGTTCAATAAGCAGAAATTACGAAAACCGCTTATGCAGCTAAAACAAAAAAAATCTAGAAATCTTGCTTACTCGAGCATGGATCTGGAAGTAAAGTAATTAATAATCTGAAAGTGAGGCTAGCCATCTGTTTTGACGATGCCGTGTGACGTCATTCAAGATGGCTTCCGGCCGGTAGAGTGAAGTTGTGTTTATTTTCAGTGGACAGCTTGCAAGCTGTTCGAGTCTTGTACTTTTCGCTTTAATGTGAGACCAAAGTTTACGGCCTTTGTTTGATACAGGGCCTTCCACTACTTGGCGATATCAGCAGCCTTTTGAGTCGCAGTTGCCTTGGTGTGGAAAATGTTGATCAAAGAATACAGAATTCCTCTGCCAATGACTGTGGATGAGTATAGGATAGCGCAGTTGTATATGATTCAGGTAATCTTTATGTCTGATTATTACCTTTTGTAACCGTCTCGGAGGTTTTTTTGTTTTTATTGCCTCCGCAACCTTGCTTACCACCTTCACGGTCTGATTGGCGTAGCGTTTGTACGATGTACAGTTGTCAAAGTTAAGCTCGTGTACGCCGGACTGAACATGAACAGGCCGACGAAGGATCGAAAGTTTTTTCTTCCCCCTGATAAGCTTATATATATTTATAAGGTAATTGGTAGGTCGCTGATGCCATTTATCGTTTTGAACGGCGTTTTCTGCTTTGGAACGCGCTAAAAAATCATGCTTTCGCTGGAAGAAACGCCAGTTTGTTCCGAGTTCATTCTTTGTGCATCTCCTTTCGTGACAGCAGTTGACACAGTCAGTTGTTCTATGCATAAGAATTGAACTTTAACTAATACAAGATGACTCATACGATTAAAGACCTGAAATGGTTTAGGATCATTTAGACCTTTGGTTCGAAATTGGGATCAAAAGTCAAGATATGTGAGTGGATTATCATATATGGGGATGTTTTCGTGATGTACTTGTTTGCCCAGTTTGCGAGAGTTTGTCAAATCGAAGTGAAATGCACATTTGCATGTCAAATTGTCTGTGGAGTTGACACATCTTAACTTCGCGTGGGCGAACGCACATGTATTTGGCTTGAAGTCAAATTTTACTTCTTCTTTGAATTCCAAACCGCCTCTCTGTTTTTCGTGTTTGTTTTTATATGCATGGCCTTAAACCGTTAGATGCTTGATGTGATGTTTATGATGAAACTGTGATCTATGTTTTCAAAAACGACATTCAAACTGTGAGGAACTGAGTTTCGATTTTATTGCCTTTGTCGCAGCATTTCTGAATTGTTTTAACTTCAAACGAATAAAATCCCTGGAGGCAGATTTCTACCAAATGTAATTTCAGTCATGATTTTAATTACGATATTTGATTCAAGATAATTGTATTTCCTCGCCCAATAGTTGATGGATTCTGACCTTTTTTCATGAAATAGAAAACTATAAAGACAGGGTTGAAATGTACCTCCCACCTGTTTTGTTGTTAAAGTCGTAGCATTTCATTTTGAACACTGTCAATTTATGTGGGTAACATGGCCCATTATAAAGCACTACAATAGGGTAGCTTGTTTTGGTTTCTTCAGCAGTGTCATAGACAAGTCACAATTACAAAGCAAGTGTTTGCTTCTAATTATCGTGGTGCACCTCATGGTTCAGTTAAGTACTTTAGTAAGCTCGTCTGAACCTCAAAACTGAAAATACACGGAATTTTCATTAAATGCATTAATCTAGTATGTTCTAGTGTTTTTAAGAAAGGACAGGTGAATGTATAGTTTTAAGTTCAGGAACAATATATTTTGAATGAAAGTGCAAATGTTTTTGCACCTTGGAAACAAAAATATGTTCAGGGAGTTTGCTGGTTTTTTTCCTTTGCAGAGTGTTGTTTTCATTCAGTTTCAGTCCATTTTATATTAGCAATATTATTTCATTTTTTATTTATTTTTCAAATTGGCAAGAAGCAGAATATTTCAGCAAATTAATAGTGTTTCTTATTTTCAATGCAAATAACAATTCTTTGCTAAGTAAATAAAAATTACATGTTAAGTATAAATAATGTAAATTATACATGTAGGTATGAATGCCAAGGTAAAATTTCTCAGGAAACATGTTTTAATCAATCTTTATACCATATTTACTTATAGACACAGAGGAGTGGGAGGGGGAGGGGGCAAAATAGTGACATTTGTGGCATATGGTATATGAGCAGTAACATGTAGCGAAGAAGGTGATAAATAATGACAAATGTTCTAAGCCTTTCTTTCAAGTTATGCTACTTTGTTCCCAATAATTTATTAAAATCTCTTAAATATACACTGTACAGGACTTTTGTATTTATTATTTGTTATTTTACATATGACAGAGAAAATTTCCTTATTGTAATTAGCTGAGAGCATGCCAATTTATTGTTAATTTTAATTTGTACTGCAGGGGAAATTAACACACATGCATTTGTAATTTGGAATGAGTAATCACATGAAAGCTTGAGCAAGAATTTACTCTTCTCATGATATCGGTATTTGAAAATTCTTTCAAATTAAGCTTGCCTAAAGGCTCTTTAAATTTTAAGAGAATTTCACATATATAGAGTTAATTTTTGATTACACTTGATCCTATAACACTAAAATCTTAGTACTTTTCTTATCTCTTAATTCCCAACAAAAATTACAGTTGTCCCTCTTACTAAACAGCTTTCATTCACTGAATTCACTGGCTGAATTCACACAAGAGACGAGAAACCTGTTCAAGACAGGCTTTCATCTGTGATACGAAGGTAATGTAAAACCGCATGATTGATATAGGGTTTTGATGGGGAACTAGTTCAAATTTAGCCATCCTCTTGATATCCATCTGAGCCAAAGTGTTTTTGTGGCAGCTAGATAAGAAACCTGTTGAAATCATTCACAAATTTACTCCTCTTAAAGACAGTTTACTGGACACGGTTTGAACCAAAATTCCACCAAAAAGGCTGGTACTACAAGTAAGACAAAAGATAAGCACTTAATATAGTAGTATAACAAGACAGGGTATGAAAGTGGCATCTAACTTGTTAGACTGTGAGGTTATGAAAGTAAGAGTTGGCAAGTAAGGTTAGAGGGGCTATGTCACGGTATTTTGAGTTATTTTGACCATCAACAAAATTACCTTTAAATGGGAGGAAACCTAAAAATAATGCTTTAGAAAGATAGGAAAACACTAAAGACAATAATAAACCATAAAGGAGCAAAGATGGTCAAGGATGGAGAAGATTGACACACATTACTAGCAATGAAATTGAAAAATTTAGCCCAAATATTTCAAACTGTTTAACTGTGACGCAGCTCTTTTAAGTCTGCATATAAGCCTGGAGACCCATCAGGCTAGCGCGTATCTCTGGTTTCAGTTGCATGAAGCAACTAGCTAGGGGTAATTCTTCTTCACTGTGGATGTGATGCTAGTCTGTCACAGGGCTACCTCTGGCATTATATTTCCTGGTATCCTTTATACACCTGGGTGGGGAGAGGCACTGTGAGAGTAAAGTGTCTTGCCCAAGAACGCAATGCAATGTCCCCGGCCAGGGCTTGAACCCAGACCACTTGATCCAGAGTCAAGTGCACTAACCCTGAGGCCATTATTAGCACTTCTCACAGGTGAAGGCAGGAGAAAACAAGTGCTGCATCGCAAATTTATTTATTTTTTAATTTATTTTAGCATGCAAGTCTTGTCAGATAGATTTGTTGTCCTCTAATGTGAATAAACTAGCTACAACTACCTTACAGTTTCACAACTATCCAAGAAAATCAATAAAAGTGGTGATAAAATATTTCACTAGTATTTCTGGTAGTACATAAGCTTAACTCACAGACAACCATCATGATCGTTAAGTGGGCTCAAACAGACTTGTTTTTACTGTTAAAATTATCGGTGCAGCTGGTAATAAAAGTCGTCTTCTTTTCATAAACAGTTCTTGATTTTTATTGTACTTTGCATAGAATTACACAAGTTTGTTTTGTTTTATACAATCTCAAGGTTTGTTTTATTCATGATCACCGACACTATGTCAAAGCACATATGAGGTTTCTCTCGCTGAAGAACCTAGGACTGAGAGAATGTTTTGTAGTGCAATTTTTTAACAACAGGTGCTATCCATTATGCCAATGATTCCAGAAATTTCAGTCAGAATTCAAATGCAAAGGTCCATTTCGGTTTCTTCTGACCAGAATATTCAGGATCACCTCTGGAGGTGGTCAACTTATTTCGGTTGGAATATTCCGACCGAAATTTGCCAGTCTATTTTTGACAAACTGGTTCTTTGCCCTTATTAGGGAACTTGGATAAAGAATTTGAAATGACAAGAGCCTTTTCTGTTGGTTGACTCAGTTTAATCGGAAAATGATGTTCATTTTCCTCAGGTATTCCCACTGATCTCTGACCGGTCGGTTTGGCATAATTGAAAGCAACCAAAAGTTCCATTTCATTTCAGCAGTTGCATTTCCACAATTGGGAAATCTTAGGAAATCTGTAGTGGGGAATGAAGTAAACAACTGAACAGCATGGAAACTTCAATATCATCGCATTTGACCAGTCAAAATGACTGGCAAGCTGAAAGTTTGACTGAACAAAACAGCAAATAGACCAGACATTGTCTGTTGACTAGCCGTTAATTTCAACCCTGCATTTAATACTTTTGCACCGAACTCTGACTCATTAGGCTTACAGAATGTGTAGATTTTTGTACCATGTTTTAACTTCTAAATTTTAGACCAAACGTCTTACAATATTTCACCATATCTAGTAAAAGCCTTAATACTGTACATGTATACTGCATTGCACATTTGTTAACATACATACATGATGTAATATTTGCTCCGACCAAGGGCCAACACTTCCCAAACTTGAAATAAGAAAATAAAATGTTCTCTCTGTTTCTATTGTGTTTTAGTATAAATCTACTAACAGTCTATCACAAACGCCATTCTCTGATTGGCTATGCTACAGTACTTACTATCTATTCTGTGATAGATAGTGAGCAGCATGGCAGTGTGCCCTTGTTAACAAAAAGTTTTGAAGTGTTGTGTGGGGGATTTTGATAAAGTTTTGAACAACCAGTAGATTTATACGAAAACAACTAGATTACTCACTGATCTTGATTTCTATGCGTGATAGTTGACTTGGGCTGTGCACGCGTCAGCTATCACACAACAGAAATCTCCATCTCATAATCGTATTGTTTAAGCTGGCCCGAAAGCAGGGCTCGAAACTAACGGTAGCCAACTAGCCACAGACTAGTAAAAATTCCATTTTGGCTGGTGGTTTTTGCACTTCACTAGCCATTTTGGCTAGTGAAAATTTTGTGAGCACTGGAGACCCAGAGAAAACCAATTTAATTTAACTTAATGAAATTGAGTCAAAACATACAGAATTTAAAACATTGGTTGTTTTAAATATCATATATAATTTAATGGCTCAAACAAGAACTTAATTACTAAAATGCAAAAGAATGATTGACTTTTTTTTACAGGGGCCCAAACACTTTATCATCAATAAAAATAAATGTAGTGCTATCAGCCTGTGTCCCTGTGTCTTTTTGAGTCGCTTAGAGGGGATTTGAATGAAGCGAAAGCGTTTTACATTACTGGATATTATCTTGTCTGCCACTTTTATGATTACGTCTCAAGTTTCCATTACCATTGTTAACTATTAGCTCTCATCGGGGGTGAGATTCTCAGGTTTCATAACGACCCTGCGTTAAAAGAGAAAAGATACAAGGGGTGAAACTTACCAAGAGCTTTCGAGTAGTCTGTGACTACAACATTGAGTGGACCAGCCTGCATGGTTCATCCCATGGATATGAGATGATGGATGGCGGCCTCTGAGTGCAATTTCCGCACCAGCACCAGGCAATTTCAATGTTGTTTACTGGTGAGCGGACTTATATTATGTATTTTGTTATTTTCGTTTTTTTTTTTTTGCTCGTTATTTTACCAGTTGCAAAACAAACTTTTGCAGACAACATAAATATATTTTAGCAAGAGGATACCTGGGTTTTGACAGCTCCAGGTTGTATGCGTTAAAACCTGGTTTATTCAAAAATACTTCAATTTTGGTTTAACACAGTTCATAATACTAGCAACAGATGTCAATATTATTTCGTTACGACCAGAAAGTCCGCGCAGTGTGTTCTGTTTTTTGTTTGCAATGCATGTGGTTGTCAAATGTAATCTAAAGAGTCTGTCAAACAAAGCCACCAGTTGTAAATCAGCAGTGTGTTGTTTATGGTTTTCAATGTGACTTGTGCGATGCGGATTATGTAGGTTACACATGCGGACATTTACATAATCGTGTAAAAATAAACAAAAATCAAAAACAAAACAAAAATCCTCCGCCATTGCCAAACACTACAAGAGCATGCACGGAACAATGCCTCAGGACCTTCTAAAGCGTTTCCAAGTGCTTGAGAAATGCAAAAACAAATTTGACTGCTTAGTGCACAAAATGCTCTTTATAAGAGGTTTAATACCAAGTCTCCACATGCAATCGGACTCCATTCGTGCGAAAGTATTTTTATAGCATTTTAATTTATAATCTTTGCACTGTCTTATGTTAATTTTTCGCACCAAAATTGCTTTTTAAATGCTGTAATTTGCATGATCTCATTTATATTTTCCTTGATAATGGAGTCATGACTACTCTGAAACGTCAGATTTTATTGTTCATTTTTACAGTTTTATGTCTTAAGAAATCTCTTTTAATAATAATAATAATAATAATAATAATAATAACATCGAGGCTGGGAGACCAGGTTTAGTGCTTGTTGACAAAAGCAAGAAAAGCTGTCATATAATAGATGTGGCAATCCCAGAAGACATTGGAGTAAAAGAAATGGAGGCGGAGAAGGTTGAAAAGTACCAAAATCTGGCCAGAGACTTAAGTCACTTAGCACTAGTTACAGTACCTTTCAATGATGTGCGAACTAGTTTTAAACCCAACTAAAAGCTGCATCTTTAGCTATGAATAATCATTACAATGACAATCAACATATTTTCTGAGAGGTGAACTTGCTGAAATGTGACTAATGACAGGAAAAATTACGATCATTAACTGAACAAAATTAGTGAGTTATTGAAAGGCACAGTATAGTATTGTGTGTCTGAGTGCCTGTAGTTGTATTTTTTTAGTATTAATTATTTTCATGCATTTACTTATACATTGAGTTCATTAAATTTGTTTTTCCATGAATGAAGAGCAGTAGTAGATCATAGACCCTATTCGAAAATGGCTGCCTTTAAATTACTTTAGTTCGTATTCAAAATAGCCTCACTAACCCCGTTCGGGATAACAAATTCTTTACAATTTTTGTCTCAGACTCGAGGTTAATGAGGCTAATTTAAATACGAGCGAAAGAATAATATATAGGCAGCCATTTTTGCATAGGTTCTATAGATCATTCCATATAAATTGTACCAAAATCTTCCATGTTAACTTCAATTTAACATGTTTAAGGTTTTAGGGAAATAGTCACATCAGAATTAAGTCCTAACGAAACCAACAGGAATTCTGTAAACACAGCTGTGAATATGAATCACCATTGGATATGTTTTATTGCATGTCTTCTGAAGCTCTGACCTTTCTGCTTAAATTTTTATTCTTGCCCATTTCTGAGACAAAATGTGTAACAAGAAAATTCTGGGAAAACATTGTAATTTGTAAGATTTATTTGATTGAAAGTCCAAAAAAGAACTTGATATTTATGTGCTAAAAATATAAATATGAAAAGGATTTTGTTTACGTTACCTCATAAATTAACACTAAATACATTGAATTCTTGCGAAGCACAAGTAACTTAACACTTACCGTTTGTTTTAAATAGCTGACTGCTCATTCATGATTGTAGGTTTTCAGTTTGTGTCAACAGTGAGTGAAATCATAGACCTTATTCCAAAATGGCTGCCATTTGAGTATTCTTTTGTTTACTTGCAAATTAGCCCTTGTTGCCTTGTTTAAGGGAAAATATTCTTTTGAATTTAGAGTTTAAGAACGAGGCAACAAGGGCTAATTTGCAAGAAAACAAAAGAATGCTCAAATGGCGGCCATTTTGGAATAAGGTGTATAACAGATGACCATTTAACTTTGTGAAATTTTCTGTAATTAGCATAGTGATGGAGGTTGGACAAATGAAATAAAATACAGAAGAATAGTATTTTTCGGGGTTGGAGAAATGACAGAACAAATTTTAATCATTAATAAAATTAAAAAAGTACATGACTGTATGTATTTATACGTAATTGGCCACTCCTATTGGGGCTTTTCAGGACCATTGTAAACAAACAATGACAAATAAATATTCAGGTAAACATAACTAGGTTAAGAATCCCAACTGGCAGGAAGCAGAACAGTTGGCTATGTACAAGCGTAGTCGAGAAGTTGAACTCGGGGCTACCAAAAACAACATCAGCTAGCCGTCAGAATGGGATTTGAACCCACAACCTTCAGTTTTCAAATCCGGCGTTCTAACCACTTGGCCATGCTGCCTCTTTAATAATGTAACCTGTACTTAGCAGCATAATTGAAGCCACTGAGAAAATGAAGTTTGATTGGTTGTTTCAGAGAAAGGTTATGTGCACATGAATAGTAAAAATATTTACCAGTATATCTTAATATAAAATACCTGTAAGAACAGAACCTATGTTATAACTCTGATATAAAGTGAAAGAAACAAAGAGCTAGTGAGCTGTGGCAGGAATAGTTTATTATTTCAAGATGAGGCACTTTACATAACCAGAAAGTTATATTTTTCCGAACAAAAGTTCACATGGACTGTACTAGGACTGGCCATCAACCTTGAGTTTTCAATATCAACTGCTTCAAACTGACAACCCACACTGTCAAGATCTGTAACACTGCAGGGCTTGATCAGTTAGATGAATAAATTTATTGTTACAGTATCTTCCAAGTTCATTAAACAGTTTCTAATTAAAACTGACTGACATATTGTTAATTAATCCATTGATTAACTTGACCAATTGCTCTTGTAGAAAAAGAGTCGGCTGGATAGTGTTGGAGAGGGAAGCGGAGTAGAGATTCTTGAAAATACTCCTTATACAAATGGGCCGGGAGGTAATGGACAATACACAAAGAAAATATACCACATTGGAAACCATTTACCAAGCTGGCTGAAAGCTATCCTTCCCAAGGCAGCACTAAGAGTAGAAGAGGAAGCTTGGAATGCCTATCCATATACCAAGATGAGGACCACATGTCCATTTGTAGAGAAATTTTTTGTTGATGTAGAAACTTACTATTATCCTGATGCAGGACAACAGGTACAGTGCATGAAAAAAAAAATGTTTATACTCAGCCACACCTACATGACGGTAGTTCTCAGACAAACAAACTTTATTTATAGACGTAACAAATCCCAATGGTTAGGAGGCCCACCATTTGACTATTTGCAAGCATGATCGAGGTGTTGAATATGCCCTTTACACAATCCCGTCACATGGTATGGAATCAATTATGCTGGGATGCAAAATAACATAGTGGGACTTTCAAAACAGAGGAAAGTTGGGCTGGACTGGTAAGAGTGCCTTTGTTTTGAACCTCCAACTGTGTTATGTGTGTCCCAGCATAATTTATTCTGTAGCCAGTGACAAGATCGTGCAAAGGGTTTATGTTTACTCATCTGAGAAACAACTCCAGTTTGGTGTCAGAGCAGAACTTAAACATGTAACCTCTTGATTTCAATTCCAGTGTCCAGTGGTGGCACTGCCTACATGTTATGTATTATGTCTTAGTGGGATAAGATAGCTGTGAGCCAGACCATGTGCCACTAGTGATACCATTTATCTTGTTACGAATAAGTGTTCTTGGTTGTTCTTGCAGGAAAACGTATTTAATTTATCACCAGTGGACCTCCAAGGAAGAGAAGTTGGTGAGTTTATTTCTCTGAGTCATAATGTCAGAATTGAAACTGTCTAGAAAGTATGGGGTAGTTACTCCTTTGTTGTACATGTTTATTAAGAGCCTAAGTTGTGGATTAAGGTTGGAATGAAAGGACGTTAGAAATATTCCTTCAGTTGATAAACTTGTTTCAATGGTACATCTCTTGGATGTTATTCTTCAATGAATAATATCCTGCAGCTGCTTTTACATGCTTCACTGGGAGTTACATTGTGTACCAAGCATACTACCCTAGTCTAATGAGCTACTAGTGTTTCCAAGATTGTTGCAGGCTATTGCGAGTAGTAATGTTCACCTTTAAACAAAGACGTTTATTTAAGTGCAGCTGTACTGATGGGATCATAGGCTCTTTCAGGGGAGGAGAAGTGGGCTCCTTTCCCAAACAGTGGCTGGTAATCAAGCCTAATGGGATCAGTAATGGGACACCTTGCATTGAGGAAAGCTCCATCTCAAGATATACAAGTATAAAAAAGACATGTTTCCATGCCTTAATATCTCCACAAGTGTAAAGGTATTGAATTGTTATTGTTTGTGATTTGCAGATGTAATTGACCCAATCAAGGACCCAGTGTCCTCCTCAGACTACGTTGAAGAGGAAGATCCCTTGTTATACAAATCTACAAAAACAGGCCGGGGCCCAATGAAGGAAAATTGGCTGGAGTACTACAGAGTAGATAAGCCACCCTCTGATGTCATGTGTGCGTACAAACTTATAAAGGTTGAGTTTAGATATTGGGGAATGCAGGTTAGTATCTATACAGAAGTTTCACAAGTTTTTTCTTCAACTCACTGTTGGCAGGCTCTTGATAAGTTATAAGACAATTAACAACTGCCTCACAAAGTGTAAGTTGGGTGCCCGAGGCATCCAGGAGCTTCCACTATTGGCAGGCTGCTCCTAGGTGGAGACCGCGCACATGGCTGGCAAATCCTGGCAACCCAGCCATGAGGCCCCATGCAGAAGGGAGAAAATGCAGTCACTTGTCACTGACAAAACAGTGGAAAGAGAGCAGAGGGACTGGGGAGGGGAAATATTCTCTGAGAAAAGTTCCCGCTCTAGAAACTCAGACGCTCAAGGAAAACACCTTTTGGCCCAAGAACACGTTGGACCCTGGTGCATGCGCCGATCTAAACGCCGCTGACTGCAAAGACAAGACTTGCACTCCTTGTTGTTAACTGTGTTAAGTTACATTTAACTGCAATAACTAGCAAACTACTCTGAAACAAAGATATCACAACTGTGACTATTTGAAAATGGGTTGTCATGTAGCGTAGATATATTTATACAATTTTATTTCTTTATTTTGCCCTAGCTAGTTTTTGTTAGGACTGAAAAGATATATCAAGCACTCCAGAGAGTTTTATTACATTTCCAAACATCTGGAAGCTTGTCAATCAAAAGTCCCTTTTAGCCTTCCTCCTGTAACTCGTTTTAGTGCACGGATAAATCCTCTGCTAAACCAAACAAGTGTAAATTGCAAGAGTAACGCTAGATGAAGTGATCAGGAGCGCATTTTTCACTTCCAGATTTTTAGGAATACCATTCGGTTTGACTCGATCTGGCCCCGTCCCACCCGGCTTATTGACAAGCAAATCTTGTGATTTATATCTCTTTGCTTATTCTTGAAAAGTGCGCATTGTATCCTAATTGGGTACTTACAAGTGTCCTCTTGATTTTTATGATGTTATGGTTGCATTCAGGGTTGCAGAAAGGGTTCTAAGGGTCATATTTCAACTTTCTTCTTTAGCTGTGTTTGGAAATGTGATGAAACACTGTCTCTTGTGGTTACTCTATACCTAGTATCAGAATTTCGAGGATGTTTACCAAAGCAAAAACAATAGTGATGGTTTTTGAAAACCTGCATAAGAACACTGGAAGTTTGAATACCAACACTTTTACTTTTCCCTTTTCCAGAATAAAATTGAACATTTCATTCACTTGGGTCTGCGTCGCCCGATGCTAATGGGTCACCGACAAGCATGGGTGTGGCAGGATGAGTGGTGCGGACTCACAATCGACGATATAAGACAACTGGAGGAAGAAACACAGAGAATATTGGCCAAAAAAATGGGTAAACTTTCTGACCACGTTATCAACAACACTCCTTCGGATCGAGAGAGCGACCAAGAAGTTGGCTTCGCAAACGACAAAGGGCGGGGAAGTGTAGTTTACGTGCAAGAAAACACCAACAGCTCCAAACTAGAACTGATTTCTAAAGTTTCGCTGGACGAAAACGAGGGAATTGTGTCTCCCTCACCCGTCGCTATAACGGTGGAAAAATTCGGATTTGATAAAGATGAACCTAGAAAAAACTCATACGGTTTCGAATGCAATGGTTTGGGCCAGAGAGACTTAAGTTCTACAGCTGATACTTCTGTGGGGAGGGGACTGTCACGTGCGGATATAGTAAAAGGTTGGCACATGAGTACGATAGAAGCTAATGGATCAGACTCCGAGAATGACGAGTTTTTCGACGCACAAGGTAAGATATTTTTAAGCGCTTCCCTCTCAGTCTATACTTAAATTTGCTTTGCACGACCATGTATATGAAAGGTTTCTCACTTAGACTCGTTTTGAAACAGAGGCACAAGAGAACTCGGAAATGACCTATTGTAACATGATCAAAGAAGACAATACAATTTATTATACTGCACTAGTGTTTTGAAAACTCTCCTGTTATTTTTATGCTACCATATTTTATGGCAGGCATGTTTCATGGCTTTTGCTTCGGTTTTATTTGCTGGTGAAAATAAATTCATCTCCGAAAAATAGCACAGAACGGTAACTATAATTTTAAGCTCTTTTGCTACGTTTATAGCGGAGCTCCGGCGGCCCGAAGGGCAAAAGCGGAGAACCATACTCATATAGGAAAGAAAAGGATTTTCTCATGTTTATTATGGCTAGCGGCATTTTTCGTGGGCGCGTACGCACGACGATGGCGGCGGTGGTGGTGGAGTCGCGCAACATGGCGGCCATACTCTAAAAACCAGCAATAACAGGTGGACTGAGACATGCAGCCTTGGTTTGCCGCTTACTTCTTTGGTATTGGACATCCATGTTACGATCAATTGACACCTGTCAAAACAAGGTATCTGCTGACCAGTATCATGTGACCATATCGCGGGCTCAAGTCTCTTCGAGGTCGTGTTTTTTTTAAGTTGACCGCTGACGAAGTGTTGGTTTTCGATTGGATCGCGGGCTTATGTCAGATTAACTTGCTGAAAACAGGACAGGATTGTTCGGAAATCGGTTAACGCTAGCCCAGGTTTAAAATTTATTTGAATTATAACTTTCTCTTCTATAGAAATGTTTTTTGCTGCTTTGTTTTGTGTATATGGTGATTATAAAACTCAAAACACAATGCCAATCAGTTAAGAGAAAACCTCACTACAAAGTTACAAAACTGGAATCCAAATTCTACCTATTCCTGGGTTAGCTTAGTCGGGGCACTGAACAACCTAGCCAAGGAGCTACTCTTTTAGGCTGGCCTAAATCTATATACTAGCAGTTCTCATTGAGAAGTGAGTGCTGCCGTTAAAAGTGTTTTTGAATGCAAATACGACAATGAGAACTTCAACAAAAATCTAACTTATTTTATTTGCAAAATGACCTGGCTACATGTATGTTCCTTGAGTATAACATTAACAAGTAACTATTGGTGTGGGTTAAGCTTTTGTTGGGATTATGCTTGTAGTAATTGCTAAAAGTGGAAACGAAATATATTGATTGACGAAAACGGAAGGTGTAACGAATAACACTGTCTAACGCAACATGTAATATGTGATATATATATGTAATACTGATTCATATTTGAACTGCGGTTATAGATGCAAGTGAAGTATGATCCTCGCAGTAAATTTTCCAATTTAAGCAATTGGAAAGAAGAAGCCTGAAAAAAATCAGGGCTTCAACGGGATTCGAACCCATGACCTCCGCGATACCGGTGCGATGCTCTAGCAACTGAGCTATGAAGCCACACATTGCGAGCAAGGTCAAATTATTGAGTTCATATTTTCCCGTGCAGTGAAGTTATGTGATATATATATATATGAAATAATTCATATTTGAACTGCGGTTATAGATGCAAGTGAAGTATGATCCTCGCAGTAAATTTTCCAATTTAAGCAATTGG
>CM042753.1:9843069-9860888 GCA_022496165.2 Catalaphyllia jardinei
CTTCTTTCCAATTGCTTAAATTGGAAAATTTACTGCGAGGATCATACTTCACTTGCAACATGTAATAATAAGGGCTTTTTAACTGATTCTTAGAACGATTAGTACTTAACATCGGGTACCATCGTATTGGTTAGTGCATGATACATGCGATCTCCATGACATAAGATGTCATTGATATTTGTTTGTGTCCATAAATTGACCGAATTCGATCGATTGAGAAGCAAAGCTGCAAGTGACATAAATGCATACTGTCGGCCTCTAGAATGCTCACTGAAAGCTTCATGACCTCGATGAATGCTTCCTCGAATAGAAGTAATCATAATATATCAGGAAAAGTGCCAAAACTCACCTGTAAACAGCGAACCTTGACTCTGATCAACTGTATTTATAACTTGCTGCGGGCACATGCGATTTTCTGCTGAGCGAGCACCATTTTCCGCCGAGCAAGCACATGTCAATTTTTCTTATAAGACAGCTGCTGATTGGCTAGACTGCGCCATATAACAGGATTTCTGATTGCCTGTTTCTTAATGCGAACGATGGGTCGAACCGTCGAACCGTCGAACCAAAATTTCTCGATGGCTTCAAGAATATGAAGGCTGCCTATCGGCAGCAAATTACTAAAGGTTTCTTTCTATATGGTTCTCATTGTAGAGGAGCTTGAAGAGAACCCTTTCAACACGAATCTGCTGTCCATACGTAACGTGGAGCTCAGTAACAGTTTCAAGAGTCTAGAGTTGGACACGGATTCCTCTCGGGGTAGTGGAGAGTCTTTGGATTCATTGGCATCTTCTGTCGTCGACGACCAGAGCTTGGTAAGAAGATAGATTGTCAAGTAACATTCACCAATTTTACTAACCCCAAGAGCGACCTTCCACTCTTACAATTCAGTTTTTACCACAATTGCTGCTAATCTCGCAATCTGATTGGTTAATTTGCCGTGGTAAATAGTCCATACCACGCTGCTCGCGTCAATGTGTCACGCAATGCGTTTTTCAGCTCGTGCTCTGATAAAAGATATTTTCTTTGACGTTTATATTGTGGTAAAAAACAAATCGAAATGTGGTTTTTCGTGATCTATGCTCTTATCCACAACGATGCGCGTCATTACTCTTTTCCCAAACATTTTTCCGTATTGCTTTCAGCGAGTTTGCAAAAGTTTTTGAAAGAAAGTCTGACGCGTACAAGCAGCTCATTTTCATAATGCAGTGCATGCACTTTCAAATCCGAGTCGGTGTTTTCAATTGTCAAGACAAAGATTTATTTCGTTTCTTTGATATTGTGGTAAGAAACAAATCGAATGTGGTTTAGCGTTTTGTGTACTCTTATCGACAACGATATGCGTCATCACAGTGGTCAAAATTTGTTGCGGACTCACTCGGCTGAGCCTCGTGAGTCCACAACATTTTGACCACTTTGATGACGCGTATCGTTGTCGATGAGAGTACAAACCACGCTAAACCACATTCGATTTGTTAATTGTACCACTTTTAAAAGTTTTAAATCAATTTTTTCTTTATTTATGTTAGGCCGAGTGTGCTGCTTTTAAACGTCCAGAATAGCACAATAACCTTGTGCCCATGTGTTTTGCAGCTTTTCTTTTGATTGGTAGTCTATAATGTTGATTCGTTAGGCATGTGTTTAAAGATGCGAAAAAAAGGCGCGAATGTTATGACGCGTCATTGACAGTCTAATTGCTGATTGGTCAATTTGAAAGTGCGTCTGTATTGCTGAAGCAGAAAAAGGCGCGAATTTGATGACACGATGTTCTGCCATGTAATTGGATAAAGAGACTTGCGAGGTCGGGCATGACCTCTTGTATGTAACATTTCTCTACGAAGCTAATCTCGTTTCCTTTTCAAAATATTTTTCCTTCCAGTCCCCTCGCCTCATTCGGAAACAGAAGCTGTGTAAGAAAGTCAGTGATACCTCCACGTGCTCTTTGCCATGCTCTCGCATCACAACACTAATCCTTGTCATCCACGGAGGCACTCAGATAGACACTGCACTGGACCCCACATCACGTGACATGGATTTCAAACTACTCCATGATGCATTTGAGGCTGTGATAAATTCTCATTACAAAGGAGCGGTCGGAAAAATCGCGTTGAGACTTGTAGAGTGTCCTGCTATTTGCTCCAAGGCGCTTAATTTGTTGTCTCAACTTTGTCCTTATTCGGAGAGTGATTCAGGTAATGACGGGAATTCCGTGAAACAATCAGCAACAGCAACAACAACAACAGCAATTTTATATCACTTCAGGGTTAGAAATTACAGTATTGTAAAGCAAAAACAAAAATTGCAGGGTTGCTGGCTACCCAAAATAGCAAAAGATTTCAAAATGCCGGGCATGTAGTGAAAAGAAAAGATATAGACATGTTTATGTCAGGGGCACAAACAAACAACTTAGACGTACAGAAATAGAAAGAAACAGTTGTAAGCTAACTATCCTTCTTATATTGCAAATCCAAAAAGAGCGATGTACAAATATCAAAAAATCTTTGATAAAGGGGTCTTTCAAGGCTGTGAAGATAATTTCATATCTTCACCGATGGAATTCCATACTGATGGACCTTGATATCTAATATGGAGTATTCCGAAAATTGAAGAGTTCGTGAAATAAAATATGAATTAATTAAGGTTTCTTTTTTGATTTTCTTGTTTTCAGATGTGGCTAGTGTTAACAGCGGTTTCACTCCAGTTTCTAGTAGTTTTCCTCTGAGCGCCATTTCTCTCATGGTCTCTTCCTCGCCATTTTATGACGAGGCAGTAAATTCAATGGTAGTTGCCACAAACATGGTTTATAAGGAGTTTCTTAGATCAGACGATGGTCAAGGCTTTAGAGGAGAGGTAGGTACAATAATTAGACTTGGATTTTGGTGTTGGAAATGTTGTTAACTCTCGCGTTGTTTGGTTTGACTCTTGGACATTATTGAAGTTTTGTGCTGTGGTTTTGCTTTTGTTGAGCTTTCTTGCCTGACCGGAAACCGCGTTCAACCTCCTGGTACGTAAGACCGGCTCGTGCACCTTCTATTTACCAATCAGAGCAACATCCTGTTTCATCATTCAATCAGTAGCGGACGTACACATAAGATGTATTTTTCTTACGTTGTTTCCCGCCCTTTTCGCGGACTGCACACCGTGTTTTTAGTTGTGATTGGCTCATTCCGCTTTGGTAGCACTGTCATTGGCCCTTGGATTGTTCCGATTTTACTTCCACGCAAGTCTCCGCGTTTAGCCGCCATTTACCTCAGATGAATGTCAAAATTTGTCAAGTCATTCGTCTTAGAACCCTGCTGGTATTTTGTCATTTTGGTACTAGTTTACAGTAAATCGGCGTTTCAGAGTTATCTAAATACATGAGGAGTCTTGACTGACAATTCTCAAGTATGTGCTCTTTCATGTCTCTATCTTAGGTATGTCTTCTTGGCGACTGTATGGGCGCCCTGCTCGCGTACGATGCCCTAACGTTGAGCGTGAACAATTTACGAAGTCGGACTCAGAGTTTCATGTCGAACGCGGCGATGCTTTCCCCAAACGCTGCTTCGTCCGCGCCACAAAACACGACGGAGACAAACGGCGGCGTGCCAAGAAAACCTCGGCGCATCAGCAGCCACACACCACCAAGTAAGAGCAACCTGGAGAACTCACACAACCTTCGGCTCAGTCTAAGCAGTGGAAACATCCGGGAAAACGTGGACCCTGAGAGAGATGAGATGATCACTTCGCCACCGGTTGAAGAGATGGAGGACAATGTTATGATATCCCCGCGTCCTCTAAGCAAGGCGGCCAAATTGCAGACGTTTAGTTTCGAGACCATGTCGTTGTCCGTTGATTCAGTGGATCAAGTGATGTTTGATTTTGAAGTGAGCAAGGTTTTCGCGTTTGGTTCGCCGATTGGACTTGTGTTAGCTTATCGTAGGTTCTTGAATGGCGAGGATAGAGATAGAGAAAGTCTCGGTGAGAATTAATTTCTGTTGATTAGTTTTGTTTTTCTTGTTTTTCTTTTATGTAGTATTAAAATTTGTCTACGTTTTTGAAACCCGGATTCTGGTAAAACCAAAGTTCAAGTCATTTACATGTAGCGTTTTTGCTCTGTTGTTAGAGTCTGTCGATGAAACCCTAGTGTGTGACCTTTCAAGTGAGAGCTATTGAGTAGTGCTTTCATGTGGTACTGTGTTGTTCCGTCTTCAAGTCCTTGAATGACGAAACCTTACTGTGACTATTCAAATGAAAGTTATTGAGCAGTACCTTCATGTGGTACTATTCATTGCGCTCTGCAAGTTGGTTCTAACTTTTTTCAAACGGTCTGTGGATGATTAAACCCTCGTTTGTAACTTTTCAAATGACAGCGTCTGACTGGGAGCAGTTTTTTTTTATTTGGTACTGTTTGTTATGCTGCACAAGGTGGTCTTAACGTTTTTCAAGTCTATGGATGATAAAACTCTCGTGTTTGGTCATTTAAATGCAACTTATTTTTAGCTGTACTTTCATGTGCTATATATGGTCGCTCTCATGTTCGAGTCTGTGGATGAGTTCCAGTGTGTGACCATTGAAATATAAGCTGTTAAGCAGTACTTTCGATTGGTGCTGTTTAAAATTTTGTTTAAGGTGCTTCTGAAGACCCTTGCATGTCATCCTAACCGTTTATCTCTTGTCCCCCAGCTGTGCCACCAAAACCTGCTTGTAACCAAGTCTACAACCTGTTCCACCCGTTTGACCCGTCAGCGTCTCGAATCGAACCTTTGATCATGAGCCAGTTTAATCAAATCCCGACTGTAAGCGTACCTCGTTATCACCGGTTTCCATTAGGAGATGGCCAATCACATCTCCTTAATAACGTCATCGGTGCTTATCCAGAGTTGTTTGTGGCGCAGGCGCCCTTGACTCCCGGTGCCAGGTCCCGCCCGGGCATGGTAAGACGAGGAGACAGCAATCTAAGCACAACAAGCCTGGTGTCTAGTGACAGTTCTGGAGGAACAGACCTGGATATAGGTATGAGTGCCCTTCAATTTCCTTCGGTCCTTTGCTATTTTGATCTGCTTTTCCCGTTAACAACTTTTATTCAGTTTTCTCCTGATTCGTTTGCTTAGCACGTTTATTCTCTCACATAAGCAGTACATACCTCATAACACGCTTCTTACAAACTTGGCACTGAATGTTGCTGTTTCTTCAATCGCGTGGGTTTTGCGAGAGTTGACCTGGAGACCAACTTAATCGAACCAAGCGGGACGGAATGAGTAAACGTGATTTAGCTGCAGCCCTGCTGTTTATTGGCCAAAAAAAAGAGTCAGCAAAACAAACTAAAGACAAAAACTGTCGCTTTCTGGAATCCTCCCATCAGCAACGGATTTTATTTTGAGTCCAGCCTTTTTTTGAAGGCATGACGTATATATGACGTCATCGCTTATAGCTGGCACATTCGATGTCGCGCTAATGTAGTGCACGATTTATCCTTCGGTGGAAGCGAAGTGCACTTTGGGAGCTAGTAAATAAGACACACCAAGAATTCTTCATCTTTGGTTTCTGGGAGTAAGAAACTCGTTCTTTGCGGCCGTCCTTTACAGTTTATAGGATCCGCCTAGGACCTTAAATTGCAGCTTTTAAACGAAGATTTTGAGTGTGGATTGTGCTTAATCCAGTATCGGATGAATTTGCTCTCAAGGACAAACTCATAATACGAACACGTCGTCCATACATACAACTTTAAATCGACAAGCAAGTCGTAGACGCGATAGGTCAATGGTCCACATTAAATCTCAGATTTTTGAAGTATTGGTGAGCGCTGTTTAGGCCGGACCTTTTCCTGTCGTGAAGTGATTTCAATTGATTGAGCACTGTCAGAGCACTGTATGAGTACTGAAACATCTGAACTAAACTTATCTGTGGACTGAAATACACTGTATTCGGGTGAAAGTCTGGATACGCCACTGGATTCCTCTTGGGAACAGCTATCACAGTGTTCTTTTCATGTTGTTTCAATTCATTTAGTCTGTTCAAAACCTTGACCGGCTGCCCGTCATATAGCCACAGCTTTTGAGTAAAGCAGGAAGCAAGTAGGGATATTTGTGGGAAAAGATAATATAGGAAAATTTGAAGTGAAACAGAGAACTTCGTATGAAACAAAACACGTCTCCATTCCTTACAACGCGGGCATTTAGTAAAGAACTCATTTTAAATTACGTTTGAGCATGAGTCTGTTGGAACGTAGTTAAACGTCATCGCTTCTGCATTCATTGCGTGCCGGTTATTATTAGAGCACTCACGCTACGCACAATACTACAGCTACTGCAAATACTAGACATTACTAACACAGCTTACTGATAAACTGTAAAACTCATTACTTACAATATCGTTACATAACTTTCAATACTAGCTTAAACATACTTTACAATACTTTTATCTTAAAGTACAATCACAAAGGCAATAGAAAGTTACAAAGAAAGCTATACAATAAATAGTTAGAATACAGTTAAGCTCTGGCCAAACGAGTTCGCAAGTAGACGCAAGTTGAGAACTTGGGTCCACTTGCGACTCCGTTTGGCCAGGACTTACATGCACTTGCGTTGACTTGCGATGACCTGCGCTCACTTGGGTCGAGATCAAATTTCCACGCAAGTCAAAGGAAGTTTTTCGCCGTTTGGCCACACAACCCAAGTCAACCCAAGTTGGAGTGACGTCCATAAACCTATTACTAGTGTGAGGGGAGAATTTACCAATATTCTTAACCATAAGAAGCCAACAGTTAGCAGTTAGTGAAAACCCAATAACCATGGCAACAACCTGTCTATCTGTATTATCGTCCAACGCCTTGTAGTAAGAACTACCTGAAGTTGTAAGTAGTTAATATTTACGAGCAGAATAACTGACTTGCCTATGGTGGAATAGCCTAGAACAACAATGCGCTAATTGGCAGCCAATAGCAGTTAGTATTACTAAAAGAAATATTAGATCATTTGTTTAGAGTTTAGAATATATATACAGGTGTTTTTGTAAATTGTTCTTCGGTTACGCCCCCGGCGGTGGGACGCCGGATACCACTATCCCGCATTGGGTTATGTTATTGGATTAAACTCTACTGTTGGAGCCAACTGACTGCGTATTCTCTCTTGTCTAGGAGTCTGATAAACTCCGTTGCTGCAAGCGTGTTTCCCTCTGATTGTTGTAACAAGGATAACAACTTAAACGGTCCAAAAACGTGTTATCGCACTAGCTAATGAAAAAGAGGATCGTCTGCCTAAAAATGTTTTTTTTTTTGCGACTTGCGTGTAATTGCGAGGAAACTTGTGAGTCTGCTTGGCCACCCAACGCACGTTTCTACGCAAGTTGAACATGCGTCCACTTGCGACTTCTTGCAGGCCCGTTTGTCCAGGGCTTTAGAGTTTACATAAAACAAATTGTCCTCCATTTTTTAATAAGTTGATTTAGAGTTTTGTTCTTAGTGCAGATATATATTTTCCGTTTCAAATTTAATTTTGCTTGGAAGTCCAGCCTTGCTCCATAATATATTCTATAGATCTATGTTTACATGTGTGACAAATAAGTTTGCTATATTTATATCGCAGTGTAAAACCCAACACTTTTCCAAGCGTGCGAGTTTCTACTTTCTATCAGTATCTGTGTAATCTTATTCCAGTTTTGGCACGGTCCTAGTTGATGCTTTTTCTTTTCCTTTTTTTCAGCAACCCAGAACTGGTGGGGCACCAAGCGAGTAGACTATGCTCTGTATTGTCCCGAGGGACTTCAGCAGTTTCCCACAGCTGTCCTCTCGCCTCTCTTCCATGTCAGCTACTGGGAGTCTAGTGACGTGGCTGCATTTGTCGTCAGACAGGTTAGAAAAAACCGGTTTCACTCTGGCTTGAACTTGTCGTCAGACTATGACACGAATGCGGAGCTTTTCAAAAACGCTCTTCAAACCGGAGGAAGTTGAAAACTCTGGCTTTTCCGGTTTTCGTGTGGACGGAAAGCATTTTGAAAACAGAGCTTTTTAAAAAACCCTGTTACGAAGATAATCATGTGATTTCCCAGACCGAGTTTTCGACCGAGTGATTGTTGCATTTTCAAATTTCTCGGGTGTAGAGTAGACGGAAATCTTTCGATGCGTTTTCAGTCAGAGTGGACGGGGCCTAAGATACCGCTACAAGTGACAGTTCAATCAGTCTGGTTACGGACACCTCGATACGGTCACCTGTATATTACGGAGTGTTTACGCGCTCGCAGAGAAATCAGAATTCGTATCTCTACCTCTTTATTACGGACACCTTCATAACCCGTCATCCGTCTTCTTAGCGAAGGACCTCTCCCAAAAGCTGAAGTGTCTTGAGTAATTCTTGGACGCGTCTCTCCAGCTGTACGCTTTTTATGGGGAGGGATTGCTCACTCCCCGGTCCACACAACCCCTCTTTCTCATCCGGGCTTGGGACCGGCAATGGCGGAGTTGACACGTGCAAGCAGCTAAAGAAAACTATCTCAATGATATTTACTTTAGGTTATTTTTATTGCAAAGGCAATAAATTGTTTTGTTCTGTTTTGACGTGTGGTAAACTCTTTTCAACACTCGTTACTTTGCGTTTCTGATCTATTTCATGCAATTTTCTACTGTTTTTTTTTTTCACACAGATTCTTCATGGCGAGTGGGACATTTCAAGTATTTCATCTCCCAATAAAAGGATCCAAACATTTAGTCCTTCCGAACCCAGAGAGAAATGGTTAAAACGAAGAACTGCCATCAAAATCAAGGTATCTTGGTTCTATTAGGTGTTGCTAGTGGTGGTATATGAGAAGAAACTTTTTTGTAGAGTGCGTTGATATCTCGCTCTATATTTCTAGAAAATTGAGGCATTTAACACCTGTCTCGTGTTGGTGTTCTATTATAACAATAATAATAACAACAATGCTTTATTCACTCGAAACTCTTAAAACACATTCACAAGGAAAGTGACAAAAAAATACAGTAACATAATAGATATGTTTAAAGTTGAGCCAGGAGGATAAATGAACCTTGCGGTTTTCGAGCTATTCCCCTGCCTTTTTCGTACAAAACAAAATGAGATTAAAGGATTGAAAGAGACGAGTAAAAAAGGTGCAAACACGAGGAGACAGACCAAACCATATGACCAGTGGATTTTCAAAGGAGTTGTATGTTCCAAAACGCACGTTGTTCGCTGGAGATTCTGACACGTTAATAAAGGCCTTATCTTCATCTTATGTTACTTCATGGAATGTTCGAGTTGTTCAGAGAAGAGGTATAGCTTAATTTGTCTAGAAAATTGGTACATGTTAAGATTGTCAAATAATAAGAAGGAATATTATGCGAAACGATGGAAGCCATATAGGATATAGTTTGTTTCCCGGTGTTTGTTCTGACTCGTGATTTGTAGAGATTTTGTCCAGCGGCGTTCTCTTAAGTAACCCTCTTCAAGCAACGGCAGATTAATAAGAAAGCATCTTATCACAACGAAAAAAGCTCGAGAAACAAAAGGAGATATTCGCAAGTTCACCAGTTTTGTCAAGGGATACACTTTTAACTGTTTTCTCAGTATCAGTTTATCACGCAAGTGCTACTTGTAGCAAAGATTTCAAGCAATCAAGCAATCAGTCAATATATTTAACGTGGTCGGTACGCTTTGCTAAAAAGCACGTACGCAACGAAAGTTGTTGATTTTACGTTTTGATTTTACTTTTGGAAGGTCCAGTATTGTAGGGCCCCTAAGGTTAAAAGTGGAGCACCTTACTGTTATAAGATCGAAGCTAAGCTTTCGAATAAGGTTTTCACTGGTGTGAAGTATATATGAAATAATTCATATTTGTACTGCGGTTGTAGATGAAAGCGAAGAATGATCATCGCAGCTAATTTTCCAACTTGAGCAATTAGGAAGAAGAAGCCTGAAAAAAATCAGGTCCTCAACGGGATTGGAACCCGTGATCTCTGCGATACCGGCGCGATGCTCTACCAACTGAGCTTCATAGCTCAATTGGTAGAGCATCGCACTGGTATTGCGGAGTTCACGGGTTCCAATCCCGTTGAAGCCCTGATTTTTTTCAGGCTTCTTCTTTCCAGTTGCTTAAATTGGAAAGTTAGCTGCGATGATCATTCTTCACTTTCAAGGTTTTCGTTAAGTGTAACATTTAACATATTTGCTTTATTTAAGTACTTACAACCTCTGTAAGAATCAGCACAGGAATTAATTTGGTAAGACTGACTGGTAAGACTGACTGCATCGATAAATAACAGTTCGGTAGTTGACAAAAAATGCTAATTGATGCTCATATTCAAGTTGCTTTTTATTTTCCTCGTCAGAACTTGAACGCCAATCATAGAGCTAATGACTGGGTTATACTTGAAGGTATTGATCAGTGTCTCTCAGCAAGGTTCATGTATGGACCTCTGGACATGGTGTCTCTTAGTAACGAGAAGGTAAGGGACCTATCTTTTAGCCCCTACGTAAAAGGCTCCTAGCAACTTGTGTTGAATGTTTAGTTTGGTTTATTGACATTGATCTGTTGTAGGTTGATATTTACGTCATGACCCAGCCCCCCTCGGGTGAGTACGTATTATTCGACACCGTTGTTACTGGAAGTGGAGGAAGATTGTCGTGTACCATTGCTGAAGAGAGGAAGCTTCCGGTAGGGATTTACCCAGTCAAGTTGGTTGTAAGGTATGTAACGCGTCAAATGTCAACTCGACAAGCAGCAGAAACTAACAAAATTAACCCGACTTCTTGCTGGGAGCATTCCTAACTCCTGAAGATGTTGAACTAGAGCCATTAGCCATGATGATGACACTGAGCATGTTTTAGAGCGCTTGTCACTTGAGTGTCAAAAGTAGATTCCCTGCGTCCCTTGAGATCGCCTAGAGTCATTACTTTGGTTTTGTTTTTAGTTAGACACACAACTGAAAACCGCTGTTTCCAGCCGTACAATTATACATATATCTTATTACATGTTTAGGTGTGTATTATCGCCTTTTATATAATGACCAAATCAATGCACGCGCTCTGATTGGTCAATCAGCTATGGTTTATTGTGTCGGTGAACTCATGGAAAAATCGCGCGTCTTCTGAATTATTATATAAAAGCAATAGACCACAAGTTTCTATGGTTTATAGGCTGATAAACCACTTGGGTTGTTGGTAGAACACGAGAAGAATTCGTAAATCACTCGCCTGTGGCACGTGATTTGCGAATTCTTCTCGTGTTCTACCAACATCCCGCGTGGTATATAAGCCTATGAACCAGAGAAACTTGAGGTCTATTGCTTAAATATTTTTTGCGAGTTGTGCTGTATTTTGACGAGGCTGTAGGGCAAGTCGACTTATAAACAACAAGTTAAAAATACACAGCGATACTTGACACACCAAAACATCTAATAAGTGATTTATTATCAAACTACTGTAGTCAATAAATTTATCAGTGAAAGAGGGAGAGTGTGACAGTTTTGGGTGCGCGGACCAGTCCGGCAAACAAGTTTTTTACCGTATAAGTAACTGTACAATATCGCTCTATAGTTGAACTGTTATTTGGACAGTACTCGCTGCAGTTCGTATACGACTTCTTTCTGTCCCTGTTGTCTTTATCTTGTCGTGTTTCATGGTCATCAAAAGATAGTTTTGTGCTGTAAACCGCACAAAACGAAGTCGTACATCTCATCTAAAAAGTCATGTGGCGCTCGAATCCCAAACCCTTTGAGGCCGTGTTAGCGTCTCCTTGATGCTAAGGTGGACGATAATCCCAAAGAGTGATCGATGTTGAAGTCTCCTCACGTATTGTACATTGCCAAGTAGATAGGTTACGAGAAGAAAAACGATTGAACTATATCGGCTTCATGCACCTCCAAATTCTCAGAACAACGTTAAGGAAAATTAATATTTCAAGCTTTCTTCTTTCAGAGGCGATCATACGTGGGTAGACAGCAACCTGGCCGTTTTACCGCCCAAGACAGAGGCGGTGGTATTCAGTATCGACGGCTCATTTGCGGCCAGCGTCTCCATTCGTGGAAAAGACCCGAAAGTCCGCGCAGGCGCCGTGGATGTCGTAAGGTAAGTGCTCTGTTGTGTGTTGTGACGCAATTAAACCATGAAAAGTGGGTTAAATGTGTATCAGATCGCAAATTTGTCACAACAACTGAAAATAGGACGGGAAAAAGGAACTTTTCCTTTTTGCAGTACGAGGAAAGCGTGGAGGGTTGATAAATCATCAGTATGCAATACATGTAGTTATGCAACGCTCTCTCATGGTATACCATAGTATATCCCTCAAGTCACTTCTATTTCCTCAGTATACACACAAGCCTTTAAGTGAGTGTGTATACCAAGAAAATACAAGTGACAAGTGAGATATTCCTTGGTATACCATCAGAAACCGTTGCATAACTATTTTATCTCAAATTACAGTGGCTAACGCAATCAATACGACATCCGCCCGGCTCATGATGGGAAGGTTGGATGTAATACCTCACAATATTCTGATTGGCTGTTTTTCCTATGGCATGGTATTTGGAGAGGAAAATCCTGTAGAAAAAAAATGATAGCTACACGTACCACTCCTCTCCCTTCCTAACTATGTTATCATGTTCTTCAGTCCCGACCCCTCCTCAGTCAAGTTTTCTTTCCTTACACTCAGGCACTGGCAAGAGTTAGGATTCTTGATCGTGTACGTCACAAGTAGGCCTGACTTTCAAAAGATGAAAGTTATGGCTTGGCTGGCGGAGCACAACTTTCCTTATGGGCTTGTTACGTTTGGTAATGGCATCTCAAAGGATCTTCAGAGACATAAAACCGAGTTTCTTCGATACTTAGTCAACGATGTAAGTAATTTTTTAGTGTATAAAGCGCGGTTTAGACGAAGGATTGAACGATGAGGGTTCCGTGAGTGTCCTTCAACTCCTCGTGAGCGCGGGTCAAGCAACATAAAACTCTCGACAACTTTGGGCAGGTTTAAATTCCACCAGTTCGCACGAGAGTCTATACGAAACGTTGAAAGGAGTCCCAGAGAGCTCACGAAAGTCACACGAGTGTCACCGAGATGTATGAGAGCTTCGAGCAATTCGAAAGCGAGATTTTGAAATCTTGTCAACTGTTGCTTGACAAGAGTTCACGAAAAACGAGTTTGGAGATATAATAGTGAATAATAAATAAAACACAGTTATTGAAATGGACGGAACCACAATCTTGTTCCCTCTGTAGAATTATGGATACACTGTTGCTTTCTATTAAATACATTTTTGTTTATTTTTAGTGTCAAGTGCTGATCCACGCAGCGTATGGATCAGTGAAAGACATCTCAGTGTATGCATCTGTTGGTGTCAAACCGCATCAGATATACACCGTGGGAAAACACCATCCAAGGAAATACGCCAAACAAGCTCAGGTAAATGTTGGCGTCTCTTTTGAGCAGTTGTAATTCCGGTAAAAGGCCGTCTTGAAGTATTGTATCCTCGAGGTGCTAGGAAAATTGACAAAAACGTACCTCGCGTTGGTAGCTCTCTTTGACTACTAGTTGGAACGCTAGAATAACACGAGCGCGCAGGGCTTTCATTCATTTAGACTTTGCTAGCGCGAAAAGTTAGCATTTCAACCCAGAAACCCAAATATTCGACTAAAGAGTTACTAGAAGTTACTGAAGGCGCCATGGCTTGATGGGTAGTAGGCGGAATCTCAGATCGAGTGGTCTGAGTTTGAGCTCCGGTTGTGGTCAATTTGTTGAGTTGTAGAGAAAAACACTTAACTCTTGCAATACTTCTCTCCACGCATAATCATAAATGAGTACTGGCGAACTGTTGAAGCAACTCGACAGAATCCTAAACGTTTACTTGCAATGGCCTACAGTCACGCCATGCCACAAAAAGGGCAGTTGCTTCGTCCAATCCTCTGGACTAAAGCATACTTCAACTCTTTGAGGAGATTATCCCAAGCAACCATGATTTTTTTTGTTTTTGCAGTTCCTAAAGGATGGCTATGCAGCCCATCTAACCGCGCTTTCTACTGAAACAATCTCCAGACCTGCTGTGGGAAATTCTCGTTTGATTCTCAGGCGTGGTTGTTTCGGCCTTCCCTCGCGTGCGTCCAAGACAAGACACAAGATCAAGCGTTCTATTTCAGACAAGCCCTTTCCTGATTCTGATAAAGAGTGTTCGTCAACATTGTCGGGAACATTCAATTACTCTTCCTTTAGACACACTAAGGGGCGTTCCGTGAGCAAGTTTGATGAACAATAGCTTTCCAATGTGTCTTTGTGGGTAAGAGATGTTCGACTTTAAACTTGAAACAACTGAATCGATGCGTGTAGTTTGAGATAGCCTTTCTTCCTTACTAAGATGTGCGTCATGGTTTTCTAAGGCGCAATTGACGCGTGTGTCGTTCGCTGGTAACGCGCGAGTCGTTCGCGTGTCACGCGCAATAGGCGAAGAAACGTCTGTGTTTTTCAAATTGTTGAACGGTCTCTTGTGTTTGGCCAAAAAAATAGCAAACCTTTCGTCAAGCGAAGGAGCTCAGTCGCCATGTTTTGAGTTATTTTGGCCAGGAACAAAATTACCTTTAAATTGAAGAAAATCTGAAAATAATAGTCGACTAAGATGGAAAAACACCAAAGAGATAATACTAAACCAGAAAGGAACAAGGATGGTTAAGGATGGAGAGGATTGACACGGATTATAAACGAAGAAAAATTTCGCCTGAGATTTTCAAGATGCGCAAACAGTGACGTAGCTCCTTTTCATAAAGTTGCGTGACGACGAGAAGAATTTTTGCGAACTGCTCATTGTCACGCAACCTTGTTACGATGTCACTACACGTAACCAAGTAACTTCGCTGAACTATTTGGTTCTCTCTCAGTTTTCGTCCACGGTCTCTCGTGTTTTTGGCTAAATGTCCCTTGTACATGCTTGTTCAAGTAGTTGTAAATAATGCTTAGAGTGCATCTATAACCCATTAACTAGTTGTAAATGTTATTCAGTTGTAAACTTTTGTAGAGGTGTAGTGTTTTCTTAACTTAAACTGCGAAGTCGCCCTTCGTTATTTTCCCACTAGTTAAGGTAACGGTATTTAAGTTGAAACTATTATATGTTAACTACTTTAGTAACTAAAAAATATACCCTGACGTCAAAATTTCTCGATGACTTGATTTCCCTGAAGAGAGCAGATATACCAATTCAAAAACAAATACCTTAATAATAATATATCGATACAGATTTGTGGTATACATTTATCACACCTGGCTGGTCCAATCATAATCAAGTATTTTACTGATAGTGTATTTTAGTGGTCTGGATTGCGTCCAGTACTTTTGACAAATGTATTTAATTCAAAGTTTATGTATTTAACTAAAAGTTTATGTGATTAATTGAAATACTGTAATCTTGATTTTAAATTTGAATGCAATATCATTGAATGTTCTGTTCAGTTTGCTTTTCCTCTTTGTAACATCGGTAGATCTTAAAATTAGACTGTTTTTCTTTTTAATTAAACAGACCACATTGTAATGTGATCATTGCCACCAACATCTCGACCGAAAAAAACAGAAATCTTTGAAGAAAGTAAAAGAAGGCTTGTAAAAACTTGTGCATAACTGTCTCTGTTTGCTGGAAACCCGAAATCGCCTTTTTACCGCCTTCAAAAAGTGTTTTTTTCTGCTTAATTATCAAGGGACTGCAGATTGTGCGTTACAGAAATATTTAAAGATAACAATAAATTAATATACAGGATCTCTGTTTTACTCTTGAAAAGTTCATTTATTTAAAGGTCCTGACAGTTGAGTCTTGCGGAAAAATATTATATCTAGTATTATGGCAGTAATTTATTCCTTCGGAAATCACCAATAATTTTTCTAATCATTTCTCTGCAAAATGCTCCCGTTAACCGATACAGGATATCACGTGTTGCGTTCAAGTTTTATTCACTGATTGGTCTGGTAAAGCTGTCGGTGTTTTTCATTGGTCCGTAGCACGTGAATAGTAAATGAAACGCAGGCATTTCTTTACTGTAACACGATCGCTTTTAACGGGAGTGTGTTGGCACGGCTGTATCACGTGACCAATTTTCACAAGCAGTTGAAGCGTAGGAAAGTTCTTGGTGTGTTCAAATATAAAGTAGCAATAGAGTTTTGTGTTCCTCACTTAAAAACTACTCAGGGTGTTGTAAACACTTGAGTGACCTGGTAACTGTCTCTGAGGTTCTATCACGCTGTCTTTTCATTTTCCTAATATAGTATTTTCTTGTGCAACTGAAAGTTCAAAATACCTGTAGTGTGAGGTTCTGCCCGTTTTCGCCAAAGGGGCCTCGTAATATTTGCACCTCGCTCTTATTTTTTTAGTTTTTTATTTAATTTACGTAGCTTATTAAATATCTAAAGTAGTCGTTAGGATGTGAATTGTATGTAATATATCTCCATAATGTATTAACCTTTTGTGTTAAAATAGTTCATCTAAAGAGACATAAGCACTAGTAACTTTCTGTACAAATTATTGATAGTTTAGCGTGCTGATTATTCAAATACAATTTAAATAATCTTGTTTCCTTGAATAATAGTCCCTCTTCGAAATTTCATCCTTTCCTTTGTCGAGTTAACTTGTTATTCAGTCAAAAGATCTTTTAATCGACAGCAACAGTAACTGAAACAGACTCCATCTGTTTCTCTTTTTCCTGATGATCAACAGGGCTCTATAATGAAAACCTGAAAATAATGGCTCACTTAGGTAGAAAAACACCAAAAAGGTAATAATAAATCATAAAGGAACAGGGATGGTGAAGGATGGAGAAGATTAACACGGTCTACAAAAGACGAACTTGAAAAATTTAGGCTAGATTTTTCAAAATGAGCAAAACGTCACGTAGCTACTTTAATTTCAATTCAGTATCTTCGAAGAGTGAAACAATTCACACGGAAATGCTTTAATCTAAGGACCTAGGATTTATTGTTTGAATTCGAAGAACCTGAAGCAATAGAAACTAAAACCTGTACAGGAGAGTAATGATATTAATGTCAGAAATTTTAAATCTTGCTTCTGCGTTGGGTGCTCCAGCGGGCGCGAGGGATCGACATAGATGCCCCACCCTTCCTATTCATACGTTATCTTATCTAATCCTCGATCAGTATCGAAATTCTCATCGCCGCTTTATACGTACTCAATATTTGTAAGTCCTTTCGGGAGAATTTGGCTGGTAATACCGTTATACTGGCTTTTCTCGTTGCCAGCCTAAACGCGTCCCCAGTCGTCCCTCATCTCTTAAAGGACGAGGATCGAAGGAAACTGGGTTCAACCCCTTGGGGACACCGAGGATGCGGAAGTATCTGTTTCTTTCCTTTATGCCTGTGATTTAGGACGCTTCAGTGTTTCAAATATGACGTGACTAATAGTGCAACCCATCCCCATGAACGAACTCCCCAGTATTTTTTTGTTTTGAGGGTCACCTCAAGACAAAAGACCCTTTGCACGAGCTGGTCACAACGTTACAAAATGAGCCTTGCAAAGCTGTAAGTTACATAATGGGATATCCTAAACCAAGGAAAGTCAAGCTTGATTCAGTGTTAAGAATCGTTATTAAACTGTTGCAGTTTTGTACCTCATTTTTGTACCTCATGACTTGCTCTAGTTATGGCCAGTATTCTCAACGGTATACTCATGAATGGGATTGTAGGTGGTGAAAAAGCGCGCCACAAAAAAAATTTCAGTCAATTGCGTTTTTCCGGTATCCGCTCGTTTAGCCCCAATATCGCCAGAGGTTGATTATTTCTCGTTCTTTGTATGAATACGAAAATACCGAAGTGAATGCTAACTAAGGACGAGCTGGATTGGGTGCGAAACCCTCACAATAGACCTCTTT
>CM042753.1:9861288-9887098 GCA_022496165.2 Catalaphyllia jardinei
ATAAGATTTTTCTTTACCTCGTGTGGTTCCCTGATTCCCTTTACTAGGGCTTATGCCCAGTGGGTTATTTATGGGTTAAATTAGCACTTAAATTTACACTTCAGAGTTAATTCTCTGTTCCATTATTTGTGTTCATAGTGCTACGCGGCACAACATTCATATGTACCCTTACTTTCTCTTCGCCGCGATTCACCACCTAAATCGTCCCCGACTTTCTCTGTCCGACCTCGTAGCTCAGTCGGCAGAGTAACGGTAGATCTATTCCGGAAGTCGTGGGTTCGATTCCCAAAGAGGTCAAAAGATTTTTCTTTACCTCGTGTGTTTCCCTGATTCCCTTTGCTAGGGCTAATGCTCAGTGGGTTATTTATGGGTTAAATTAGCACTTAAATTTACACTTCAGAGTTAATTCTCTGTTCCATTATAAAATATTTCTTTGTTTGATTAGCCACTTGGGGGGAGGATTGATTTTTATGCTTTTATGTGCATGTTTTACTGTGAAAAACTGATATTTCAATGATTTTTTTGCGGGAAGTCCCCGGAACAGCCGCTCGGAGTAAATATCAATTTAGTGTACTCGACAATAGACCTCATGACCAGAAAGTAAGGCGATAAGATTTCGTTCAAAAGTGAATGACCGCCCATTTCGAAATATCGCCACAACAACATGTTTAAAAGTCTGGAATTTATCCAATTAACCAACTGGCTTAATTCTCGATTGTTGGCCTGAGAAACGACCCTTCATTTCAGCCCGTATTTTAAATACCTTTTTATTTCCCTAATGACAAACAATGAATGGTCGTCTGGGTCATTTTAAGTGCGCTGAATAGTGTGGGACACTGCTTTTGTTTGCTCGGCTGTTTTCTAAAGTTCATTTGGCTATTGTTTCTAAAGATACCGGAGTTTATTACAAAGTATGAAGATAATCCGTGGAAGGAAATTTAAAAACGCCGCAATAAATGTTTAAAGATTGCCCTCGGAGAGGTGGGGCTTTGTAGTTTTTCGGGAGAATGAAACATCAGACCGGAAAACAGTTAATCCTGTACGATTCGATTTAAACAGCAGCCTTCATTTTCGCTTAGGAATTGACCATCATAATTTGGCTTTAATCGTGTAAATATTAAAGGACCTGTTTCAAAACTGTAGAACTGAAATGAACTTAAAAGCTTTTAACCCCAGAGTGTTAAAAGCCCGGGAACAGACAGTCAGGGTATTTAATCATTATGTGTACTGTTATTCAATGAAATGGGTGAAGAAATTTCCATACATTTTCTCTTTCCTTCCTTTTAATAGAAACCAAAAATTGAATAGAAAATATAGCGGCAAAATGACGTACTTCTGATATACTGACATAACAGCCAAAGAAATTAACTCTTTGAACGCATTGTCAGGTTTTCTTCCAATAAGTTCAATGCGGAACGTTGTGAAAATTACGACGGGTGGCAACTTGTTCTCGAAGCTCCATCGACTACTTATTGCCACCTGGAATGGATGGTCATTACAACTTATTGTTTGAAATCGTGAAATTTTAATAAAAAGTTAAACAAAAGACGTTTAAAATGGCGCTCTACTCTAAAAAATTAGTCAAAGTCTATGTCAGTTCGCGCTAAGAAACACGGTACCATGCCTTGTTTTAAAATGGTTTCCCTGTAAAATTTAATTTCTTCTTGATTTTATAAATTTGTATCACTAATCCTCGCGTAGTCTAAACATGTTAGCACATCGTGGAAAAATTACTGGTACCTCGCAGCTTGTACGAATGTCATCATTAATGCGAGAATTTTAAAGGTGGCCTTTCACTTAAGGAGTGAATTTACTCGCGACTGACAAACAATGAACAAGTCTTTTCATAGCATTTGTACAAACTTTCCACTCTCTAATTTGATTCCTGATGAAGAAATCTGGTCCATACCTTCCATCTCAGTTCCTTACTGAGATAGCTGGTGGTTTAAAACTTATCTCTACCGGGATTAAGTCATTGATTGTATACGTAGATTGTATCAGGTCCGGTTGAGAAATTTGAATTTTGTCAGCAGTGTTTTGCTATACACTTCACACCACTTTTACGAGCTTGGACTGTCTGCAGAAAGTAACTGTACCTCACAAACTAAACTGATTTGAAGAGAATTTTAGATAGAGATATTGTGGAAATTAGGCAGGGAGAGGTTCTCGTTTTTCTTTTCTTTTTTTGGAGGGGTTTTGGTACCAACAGGCGACAACACGCTCCGCTTTGAAATGTAGAAAACTTTTCCCTCAAACTAGAAGTATCAGTATTAAGTACTGTAGACCCCGGTGAAATAGGCTTAATTTTATTTTTGTGCAAGTTTCTCGCTCTCCCAAAGCAAGCGACGGGAAAGAAAAACTAGTTGGATCAGGGTATTAATATGAACTCGAAAATGACCTGTCTGACTAGAAATAAACTGGAGCTTCATGTATGGTCGTTTTCTTTGACTTACGAGGTGGGTGGAAAAATACGGAATGCTCTTCGCCTAATGTGGTTGTTCCTTTTGCGTTATGCTACGATTTGTGGCAGAAAATTGAATAATCTAGGCGACTGTAGCCTTCGAATACTGCCGCCTAAGGCCTAAAGACCCGAAGAGTGAGGTCATTACACGGTGAGAGTTCTGCGACTGCATTAACGAACCAATCAAATGAAGCCGACTGTCTCCACAGAGAAATGTGAGTTGTTTGTCTGTGAATCTTCCAACTTGAGCTATGAATTTGTCCTACTGTTTTCGTCCTCAAACACAAAGCTTTACAAGGACATTGAAATGAATTTTTCGCAGCTTCCGTCGATGGAGACCATGTGGAAGCGAGATAGGATGTGAAGTTTGTTGTACTGCTTATGATAATGCAAACGCTTTGTCCAGTTCACATGCACTGTTCGACCGCTAAACTATTATGAATGAGTCTAAATGACTCCATGAAAGAATACAGTAGCTCATTTAATTCTTAGTTTACTGTCTCTGTTGAGTTAAAACTGACGGTCTTATGTTACAACACAGTCACTTTTCCGAACGATTAAACCTTGGTAATGCTTTTAAAACCCCAGCTAGACTATTAAATAATTATGAATGTTGTGCCACGTAGCACTATGAACACAAATGATGTAACAGAGAATTAACTCTGAAGTGTAAATTTTAGTGCTAATTTAACTCATGAATAACCCACTGGGCGTTAGCCCTAGTAAAGGGAATCAGGGAACCACACGAGGTAAAGAAAAATCTTTTGACCTCTTTGGGAATCGAACCCACGACTTCCGGAATAGATTTACCGTTACTCTGCCGACTGAGCTACGAGGTCGGACAGAGAAAGTCCGGGTCGATTTCCCTGATTCCCTTTAGTAGGGCTAACTAGGGCTAATAAACGGGTGTATCCCTGTATATTATACTGGTGTTAATTGATTTCTGTTTTAAATTAGTGATCTTCGTTTGTTGATGCTATCTAGTCAAGGAAGCGAGAGAGAGGATCAGTAGCTCTTAACAGAGAATAGGTGCTTATGAACTGAAAAAAAACGGGCAAAGGAGAGGACCAATCAGATAGGTAAAAAGACAAAATTATACAGCTAATGGGTGAATAAGTAATCAAGCAAGCAAGCAAGCAAGCAGAAAGTGCGTTATGGATGCTAATTATTACGCAACAAGAAAGTGTTTAACTAGCATATAGTTAGGACAGAATAAAATTGGGATGATTATCTTGATACGCTATGTTTGGGAGAGGACAACTTCAAAAGTTCTTACAAGGGGCAAGATAACTAACCGTGAAGAGGTTAATACATTGAGCCTCAGAAGACTGGACCAGCTGATAACTGGCTTTAGCGTTACTGAGGATGATCGCCTTACGAATTCAACAAATTCACCCAATTGCAGCTATGAGAAATGTATAGAGATCACAGTAAGAGAAATTTGCTTCTGATCAGGTGATCGGAAAGACTGCATTCAAGAAACCAAGCGATAGGGCGAGTCAGTGCTACACGAGAATGGTGTGAGTGGGTAAGTGGTTGGAAGAGTAGATCAAAAAATGCCCAATGGTATTATAGCTACATATGCTTGATCGTCTGCGGCGAGTCAAGTGACCCATATCGTCGACTGAGGCAGTTTTCACCGGTACAACCTGATTTATAAACCTGCATGGGTAGAGAGAAGCATTGTGGGGGTAAACTGTCTTGCCCAAGAACACAGTGAAAACCTACACTTGCCACGGGTCGACCTCGTGAGTTTCAGGGAAGAATAGCTGAGCGACCAAAGCGATCTGTCAGGCGGGTACTGAATAAACAAGACGAATGACTTTTCTGAAAGTCTATGAAAACCCCGCGCCAGCGCACCAACCTTTCGGACTAACCTTCAAGATAACCTCAGCTTGTTAAAAAGTATTTGAAGTTCAGGGAGAGGATTTCGTCTTTTTTATGACAATAGATAAAGAAAGTGTTGCTCTTCTTGTATTGTATGAAGACATCTCCTTGCATAATAAGCAGAGGAAAGTGACAAGGGAGAAGCTATTACGAGTTAGAGGAAAAAGGAGAGGAAGCCCAAAAATATCGTGGAACTGGTCACTCTGTAGTGAGTTAGTAGGTTAGCACTGGTTAAAAACATACATAAGGAGCAGCACACGTCAATAAACGAAAACAAATACTAACAGAAGTCAGAAAAGTAAGCAAAGTGAAAGACAAGACAGGTGAATAAGAATTACAATAGTTTATTGTCGAGGAGCTGTCCAGTATTTTTGAGTGATTACGGTGAGCTGGTGTGAACTGTACCACACGAGATTAATTCAGGCGACTCCTTTTCAACTCAGTAAGGTTTTACATAACACCTGCCTGCTGTTCAGAGCCAAGAAATAGTTGTTAGATAAAGATTTTTACAAATGACGACACTTGATTGGTTCTTTGTTCTGATTGGCAACTAGCATCAGATCAAGTTAATACCGTACCAACGTGAAATTAATGTCGTATCTACCGAAAACTAAAAAAACGGGGTGTGATATCGATTTTATTTCTTCACCAAAAGCAGCGGAATTGTTTAGGAACTTTTGTTAACATGGTCCTAAGAGCTTGAACATCACATGGAGATTAGAAACTAAAAGAGTCCATCCTTCGCAAAGTTGGTGCTCTGATCTGTTCTAGCAAAAGCGCCGCCCACTCGTCGCTAAAGCACGTGCATGGAACCTCAACTGCATCGAGGAGCTTAAAGTTGTTTAATCTTCTTCACAAACATCACAATACACGTGTTGGCCGATTTCCAGAGAAAATTCACAAAATTTATTCTTCTAAAAAATTTTTACCATCAAGCAAACCTGGACGAAACCCAATTAACTGCTCTACGTTGTGTCAGGGGCTAGAAATAGGAATTTACATGAATACATGGCACTAATTTGCCTGAAACCTTGAGCATTGCCAGGTTTTAAATTTTAAACGTCGTTTGATGGTCTTGCAGATTAACTTTTTTAGTGTTTACTTGACTGTGTCATAGTGTATTTGGGCTGAATGGAACAAGCATGTCGTGGTGCTAAAATAGCCAACACCTTCTACCAGTTGTGTTTGTACTAACGATGAATAGATCGAGAAAGTTTAATTTACGACAAGAATGGACAAAACTTCACATCTGTCAAGCCGAACAGAGAAAAACCTCTTGAAGCATGTTTTCACTTCAAGTGCGAACAACAACAATGCAAAATCGTAGGAATTTTAAGACCATTAAGACTGTTTTTCAAGAACTCTTGTAAAAGGCTCATTCATATTTGATGTGTTTCACCTGCCCGTAGTTGGTAAGGATTATCGCTTTAGTTCCAGCTACTAGTTCACTATGTAAGCGCTAGAAAGCCTTTGTGGTTCATCGCATTTACGTTGGCATAACACCAGTAATAATTCACATCCGTTTGCTGACAAACGCGCGTGAAACCGAAGGCTGCCGAAGGCGGCACTCTTTTCGAACATTTATCAATCTCCTTGGCTATTTAGAACTGGCGCGATCGCGCCGGATCTGTGGTCGCGCTCCTGAAAACAACAAGAGAAACTCTTTCGCGGCTTTGTTTTGTTATTAAAATTAATTCCACGCACGAATTCTATTTATTCTTTCCATGGACGTGGTTGTTGTTGATATGTCGCCAATACCCAGGAAAAGTTTAATTTTATATTCCTTTTTCGAGTTGATAAACAGCCCCGGGCGATTTCGCAGCGTGCGAAATAGGAAGTCTTTTAGGCGCGAAACAAATCCCATCCGCGTGGAATTTTTACCTTAAAATCAATGGACGTGTCGAGGCGATTTTAGTAAAGTGACAATTTCATTCCATGTTAGTATTTAACCATAAAGAGGAATTGGAAGTTACTATTTTTGAATATTCACTGGAAAACATTAAAAAATTGAATAAAATTTGCCCAAAGCAGAAGATGGCCGGAACACTACCGGTAGCATCATTTTCTTGGTAGCTATTTCTGGCATTTTTTTTGTGGCGGTGGTGTTTTTAATTCACAGCTGTTCGGTCGACAGTCATAAAAAATTTAAACGTTTCATCCCCACAATATTAATTTCAAGGGCCTCAACAAAGTTTTCTTCTTAAAGGGTGACTTTTGTTTTGCAAATAATTTTGCAGTGGGCTGGCTCATTGGAAGTAAAATACCCGAACTTGATAAAGGAATTAAGACTCTCAAACTTAAGACTTTTATAATGGTTTCTTTATTGGTAATAGCTGGCCTTATTGAGATTTAGCCCCCGAGCCATGTGCTAATTAGACGAGTCAATACATTTCAATAACATCGAACTCTTTGATGGACAAAAGCAGAAAGACGTTCCACACGGTGCACGGCTAAGAGGAGCGCCCCGGACAAAGAGCCCCTAATTATCCGTTTGAAATTGTTTGACTGTTTAGAGAATTTGTGTGCTCTTTAACACACTCCGGGAAGCTATAGTACTAAGACACATTAGGACTGATGCGACTCGCGTGAAAGAAACACGCCAGCAACAAAGCTAGTAATGATTGCATTTTAACGAGCCATGCGAGTCGCGTAGAACAAACCAAACCACTCTACCATGCAGTAAAACCCGCGCAAACACCACAGAACCTGCTGAAATAGACCAGGTAGTCATCTGTTACCGGTTCCACAGTTCTTATCAAAACTGACTCGGTTTATTGTCGCAGGCAATGGAGTTTTTAAAGTGCTTAAGCCTAGTATCCGGCCATTCTATCTATGGGATTTCGTTTCCGCTTTTAGCTTGTCGACATGTCGGTTGCTAGATTTTTTTAATGAAGTGCACTCAAACTGTGTACGATTCGCAAACGGGAAAGGCGCCAACCCGACGGGTTTTGGTGAGAATTTTCAAAGCTATCTTAATATCAGAAATATTTTGATCCTCCGGAAACAGGATATAATTTCAGCTCGCTTTAAAAAATGCTAAGCGCACACCCAGCATCAAGTAGAGATTTCAAAATAAATCTGGTATGCAAACCTCCTGTGTGTCACATACCAAGAATGGTTTCCTGGACACGTTTTTCAGAAGCTATTTCGCGCTTTCAGATGCAGGAAGAAGCGTTTCTGTAATAAAAACATTGTGACATGGCTGGCGATCGGTTAGGCGATGAAATCTACTGGCTGACATTAGAATATGTGACAAGGAACATGAAAAAGGTGCTAATTCTTTCAGAAAAGAACACAAAAATATCACCTCTTCAATGGATTGCATGTCAATTACACATGTCAAGCATTAATCTCGCCGCTTCTGATTGGTCGCTGGAAAACGCTAGACCAATCAGGTGGCGGGGTTCATTAGTTCTTATGACATCTTTACCTTGTTCCGACGCAGCTGGAATAAAACTCGTCAACAATACACGAGTTCAAGCGAAGAGAGCTTGAGAGAGGAGTAGCAACAGCTAGCAATAGTATGGCGTACTATCCGTTTTACCCGGCAAGGATGAGAGATTTTCGCGTCAGTTCTTTGCTCGAGGGCTGTTCCCAATTTATTCCTGGAGTGCCAGGAAGCAGTCCAGCGATTCCGAACAATTTGAGCTCGAGTGGCCCGTTTCCATATTCACCGTACCATCCACCGCAAATGGCAAAACAACCTTCTCACTTTGGGCCAGCCGCCATATCGAGTTCCTCGCAACAAGTCCACATGCCAGTTCACGATTCGGCGGAACATGAGAGCGTAGATGTTTCTCTAGAAAACAAGGATCTCTGGCAGAGTTTTTATAAAGAGAAGACAGAAATGGTTATCACCAAGGCAGGAAGGTATAACGCCGACTTAGCTATTCTCTTGTGACCAGTCAGGTTTAAATAGCCTCTCGGAATTTCGCAGCGATGGATTGTGTCGAATTAAACGCCTAGCTAGATCTCGATGCGATGCAAATGGCAGTTTAAACAGAAAATTTGGTCTGCGAAAAAGCTAAACAATCCTCCCAAAACAGTCACTTAAGTTGTAACGCTATTAGGCCGGCCAGGGACCGTTGTCGATTTCATCGCCCATGTTAATTTCAATCAGCTCGTGTCTAAATGTTCTCGCTCTCTGTCAACAGACGAATGTTTCCACCGATCAAGGCGCGCGTCACGGGATTGGATCCGCGGGCGAAATATTTCTTTCTGATGGACATTGTCCCAGCCGATGATTGCCGATACAAGTTTCACAATTGTCGCTGGATGGTGGCAGGAAAGGCCGACCCTGAGATGCCAAAACCACTCTACATGCACCCGGATTCACCGAGCACAGGAGCGCAGTGGATGCAGAAAACCATTTCGTTTCACAAAATGAAACTCACCAACAACATCGCAGATAAATATGGCTATGTAAGTTTCTTTTAAGCCTTTGAAATCTAGCCGCTTTCATACATCTATCGATTTGCCGACACATCTATAATTATTTTTGTTTGTTGATTGTGGTTGATGGCCGATTTAGCTCTTTATTCATCCGTCCTTTATCCCGTTTTTCTTTCAGACAATTCTGAACTCCATGCATAAGTATCAGCCGCGAATTCACGTTGTGAGAGCGGACGATACGTACAAACATCCTTATAGCAATTTTAAGACTTTCACATTTCCCGAGACGGCTTTCATTGGAGTGACGGCTTACCAAAATGAAAAGGTTTGTGTTGAACTAAAGTTAATGATTATTTTCCCCGCTTGTGTCAAATATCAAATCCTCATTTTGTTGCTCAAGTGGTTTTATATCCATGAAATTTGATTTAGCTTAAGAGGAGTTTTGAGTATTTGTGTTTCAATTCAAGAGAGCTTTTTAGCTTTGTTGTTGAATCGATATCAATTCATCGAAAGGATCTATCCACGCCAGGTTTATTTTCACTGAAAGAAAATAACATAAACATACAACTTTCTGCAGAAACTAAAACGTATTTTTTTTAGAAAAAAAAATCGTTCAATTAACTTTCACGGTCGCTTTATTGAGGCAAAACTTCTCACTGCTTTGCACTATCAGAAGTTTTAACAATGTTCCAACTAAAACAAAAAATGGTAAAGAAGGTAGCATCTTTTGAAAGACTTTTAAACAAAACCGCCAGATTAAGAAAGCTTAAATTTATCTTCGTTCGTTGTTCTTTAATATTTTCTTTGTTGCTCCGTGGAGGAGTCAAATCTCGAAGATTCTGAAACATCGAATATTCTAGTAAAATGTAACCTGTCTTGTTTAGTTCATCCTTCGGGTAGAAGGGAGAATGAAACTTTCTCCTGTCAATCAGGTGTCTTAGTTTCTCAATACTTTGTGTTTGTTCGTGAATGTTTACTGTTCATCTTATGTTTGAAACTATTCGCAATAAAATCGCTTCAGGAATTAAATTGTTAACCATTTCTTTGGTTGTGACGCTTTGCGTGCGAATCGTCCTTTAAACCCGAACCTGGTCGTTAAATTATTAAATAATTCCTGGTCCTTTTGTTACTCAGCTTAAATAACTGAGAATTTAAAAGAACGATTTGGTGAATTGAATTTTATTTCTTACCCGTTATTTTTCAACAGATAACCAAGTTAAAAATCGACAACAATCCTTTCGCGAAGGGTTTCCGAGAACAGGGAGCTGGTCATCGAAGACGGCTGGAAAGAAGGTATTACTTTTGTCCTGTTCTGTTATGTCACACCAATTTGTTTGAATTTCATTTTCACTTTCATCTTAGTGCCACGTTAATCTGTTTCACTTAAACGCGGATCCCTTGGGTACAACTACTTAATACCCGAGGCGAAGGCCTTAAATTTTTGGTACAAAGAAACATGAAAAAACAACTGTTTTGACACACAAAGCCCTGAACAAGCCACAATGACTTATTTTGCGTGCGCGATTTTCACACTTTCTTTATCACCTCTTCGTATTCATTTTGAAGGCAGCGCAGCAACCCAAGGAATTCCCTACACGACGAAGACGATGAAAATAACAGTGATGAAGACGAAACTAGCAAAGAGGGCGCCGCGGGTTCCTCGAGCGAAATTCAAACCGGTAAGTTTAATACGATACCGCCTTCTTTGAATAGCGAGCGCGCTCAAAAGAAATGTAACGCAGCGGCCGCGGCAAAACAACTTCTGCGGCTTCCAAACACTCCACTTTTCTAGCGAAATAAAACTCTCTTCAACCTATTTTTATCAGCGTTTATGTGAAAGAATTCTCGACAGTTTACAACCCGTTTATTTGATTGCACAGTTCGATTTAAGTCTATCGCTTTCAGTGATATGACCTGGAACTTCGACAATGATTTTGTTGGTGCTGTAGTGAAGCTTGGAAGCATATTTCGACTATTTTGTAACTTTATTGGAATTAGGGAACTGTAGAGAAAAGAAAAAAACTGAAGAGATATGAAACAAATGATCTCTGGTGAACCGTCACAGCTGCAACGATTTCACGAAGAAAAAAACCGCACGCCTTCACTACTGTTTTAAAATCCCACCTTAATAATTGTTCATTCATTAGTTCTTTAGTCTGTCTGCGTTTTTGAATGAAGGAGTACGGTTTATTTATAAGCAGTTGATCAAATTTTCGGGTTTTTGTCCGTCTCTTTGCGGATCAATCTCTTTTCTCTTTAGTTTATTCAAAGCGCTCTTTAGTTTCCTCAATTGTGCCATCTTTTTTATCGTAATTAGGAGCTCCCACTAAATCCTTTTGAAAGAAAAATCAAGCAGTTTTGTTTCCCCAGTTCGACTCGTTTTCAAAGCCATTTTTGGCCAAATTTTTGAGCAGATAATCTCGTTCCAAACTGCTACTGAACGAGGAAAAATATATATATATATATATTTCTGTGTTTAACTTTGTTTTTATGCGCATCCATATCGAAAAATGATCACACAATACGTTTTTCAAAAGCAGTGATTTAAAAAACGGAGCTGTGTTTTTGGTAAGGTTCTTACTCATTTTCGATTACTCCCAACAAGCACGAAACCGTGAAAAAAGGTCACATTGAGCTGACATACAGTATAAACGCAAACACTTCCTGAAACACATTCGATTTCTCTAGCCTTATATATTATTATTATTATCGCCATGGCCTAAATATTTCACCGAATTCAGCACTAAAAGTGTAATAAATTAAGGTGACATAGGCATAGAGGCGTCCTGTTTCCAGGCAAATCTGAATTTGGTGTGGGGGTTTACTAAGGCTCTTTTTCACGAGCTTCATTACTCTGAGCGAAGGAACAAGGAAAGTCGGAAATCAGTTTAATGGAAGAGTTAGCCAATATCTGGCCAAGAGGATATTTCATTTCCGTTTTTTTGCCAGTGTATGGACTTTGGTGATACTGTTTGCGTCACAGCGTGTCAAACATTGGTAGTTGTTAATTCTGTTCACCTTTCGTAACTCACCCGAGGTGCGAATGCACGACAGCCCTTGAAACAATCGAGTTTGATTATGAATTGTCAAGGTCCCCCTTGACTTGACGATAAACAAGGCAGATTCCAACGTGAATGAATGGCTCATTTCAAAGTATAGTGATCTTGATTTTATGTTTGTCCTTCTGATGTTATTATGTTAAGCCCGGAAAAAGTGGGTGATAATTTCTTCCTTTGTCAATCAAGAACAACTCAAAACTGAGCAGAATTTGAAATTTCTTTGCTCGTCATTTCCCACTCCAATCAAACTGCAAATAAGATTAAAATTCGCGTTTTAGCAGAAGTGTAAATTCACCCACTCATTTGAACCGGATCTAGGCAGCTTCAGCCTCTAATAAACGAGAACTTTTAGACAGTAGTCATCAAAATATTCGCCTATTGTTACCAAACGAACCCATTTGACGCGAGCTCTAAAATGCTGGTTGAGAATAGAACCTCATTAGCTTATTAGGAACAGAAGGTTTTCAGGTAAAATACAGTAAGACGCTAAAAGCCAGAATTAATATATAGATATAGTGCACGGTAACTTTTCCTTTTTTCTCAAAAAAAGTTGCGCGAATTCGTAATAAAAACATAACGATCTCACAACAAAACTTAATGAAGAAAAAACGTGCGAAATCAGTGGTGGCTCTTTCTGTTCCTGTCTGTTTGAGTTGACATAATCTGGGTGAAATAGAGATTGTGTTTTAAATAAAACCACACTTGCAACCGAGGTGTGGGACCACGCATCAAATACCAAACTAAATTACTTTATATTTTTAATACAACCTTTTATCTATATGAAAAGCTCCCCCCCATTAAAAGTGTTTTTCAAAGCTCTCGAAGAGCAACAATGGTACTGTTGTGCCTCGCAATGAAAAAAAAACCGATCCGCCCCCTTGAATGAATTCTAAATCTGTTGGATCTTGCAGGTGCTTGGGAGGAATTTAGCTTCTGTAACAAACTATTTATTTGCTTTACTAAGAATTATATTTCTAAATTTTTGGAAAAGGTTTTTTAGTTGGAATTTTATCGCGAAGTACTACATCACCAGAAATGGTTTTATTATAGTGCACCTTCAAGTATCGGGCTCTTCCTAAGAAGTCGAAACAAAGCAAATTGCTCAAGGGGTCTATCTTTAAAATTTTACATCATAATCAAGCTCGAATTTCTGTTTGAAAAGGAAAACTCTCAAATTTCAACCAAACCTTTTGAAAAAGCAATTTAGGAGTAGCGTTTGGTTCTAATGAGTAAATTCATTTCTCACTGAATTGAGCTGCGTTTGTAATCAGTGATTCTACTTTTCTCACTGATGTAACAGCGCGTTTCCAGGAAACCCACGCACCAGGAAATATGTTCAGGACTTATTTGTCTGCAAAGCTGCCAATTAGGTTTCTCTCTCTCGGTAACGCCGTGCAATAAGTCATTCAATATTTTTTCATCGCCAAACTACCATCTTTTTCACCGTGCAGCAAAGCGCAAGCTTAGACACCTTGAGTAATTTTACATTCATGATGATGAAATACGCAGAGAAGAACCATCATTCAGTGTATTCTGCATGAGGAAAAGCCCAATTTCTTTGTAATTTGTTTGGCTGCTTTCATGATTTCGTTATTACATTTCGTTTATGGATCTGTAGTATGTAAATAAAACCTGTGTTTCGTTTTTTCCGAACAAGTTTCATTTCCAAACCGTCTCAAAAAGTTGGCAGGTAGTCACATCCAAGTGTATATTTCCTGATCATTATGAAAAGACTCGTTGAGTTGAATGATGGATTTTGCTTATGAGCTCGTTTACGTTCAAGAAATTTTCGTTTATTTACGCTTTTCATGGAGTGGAGAGCAAGTTTTTTTTGTCGATTTAACGATTTCTACAAGCAGAACCTACTTCTCTTTTTAACTAGACCGTGACTGAACAAATCAAGCGGTGGAGATTTTTTTTCTATGATGAACTTGCTGTTTGTTACACTTAACTATGTTGCTTAGTGTCAAATACACTGTGACTTGATTAAATAGGCAGAACCGATAGATCATCTAACTAGCGTATTCTCTCTCCGTTGTTTTAAACTTCTTTTCAAAGTTGTTGTTGCTAGGCCGTCTTCAGGATTAGCGGAGAATTTATCTGATTATTATGCCACTCGGCTGAAAAAAGAAACAAAGCAATTAAAAGGGACAGAAATCCTTGCTCGTTCAGTAAATTAAGAATCAATATCGGAGAGTTACTTTAACTGTAAACTGGTACACATGGGGAAGATTTTAAGTCTCTTTCCTTAATGTTTAGATCAGTCCTTGACTTTTAGCTTTCGGTCAAATGAGAAATCGCGGCTTTACTGTTCTTCACCTTACTTCAGCACAACATTTGTCGATTTGACGCCGTAAATGGTCTTAGTTCGCAGTTTGAACTCTTGAAATTTGTTTACTATATTCCGCCGCGGATATCTGCATTGTTATTCTGAAAACCTCCTTAAAATCACAGCTGAACTGCCAAACGAGTAAACAAAGATACCGGAAAAAAGAAGCTTTGCAAATAATCAATATCTCGGCTGCAGCACACAATTAGTAGGATGAAACTTAAAATTAGTCTAAATTTCGTACCCTTCCCTTGTTTAGAACTTCTTCAAATTTCAATTCCGCCTTGAAATTCGTTGATGAGATTGTAATATATCAGTTCAATTAGATGACTAACTCGCCTTTCTTTTGTCGAGTCGTGTCACTTAGACAGGATATTCATTTTATGCTTATGAATTCAACCCTTTACTGAACAATTGATAACTCAAGTCGAGATGAACAAGACTCCACAAGACTAATAACACAGGCTAAGTTGATGGGTTTCATGTCGTTAAATGCATCTTGGTTTTTCAATAAAATTGTAAAAGCCATTGTGATTTGTTATTATCCACTGCCTTTAGGCCGGGGACTAATTTTATACTTTTATCAATGTATACGGCTCATTTCAATTAAAAGTTGTGGAAACTGTTTTCCAGGTTTCGGTTCCTGGCAAATGTAATTGTTTCCTTCAAAAAGATCACAGCTTTGGTTCGCGTTGTTCAACAAAGTAAACACGATTTTCCATCGTTCTTTTAAGCTCCACGTGTTTAAACAGTGGACAGCTCCATAGAAATCAAGACACTGGAATAAAAGACCTACATGTAACAAACCACCCTGTTATGTGCAAATAATGGAAATGTTTTTGTTTCGACAAAGACTTTCTTTTTCACTAGACGTATGTGATGGTCTCGAATAATATTGCTTTGTTTCTAAACCAGTTTTGAAAGACCAAATTACTTGAACGAAGAAACCTAGCACACCGGAGCCATTTCGGATTCCTGGTGCTCTATTTGTTCTTTGAGCGAAATCTTTTTAGACATTACAGTCTTTCTTTTTTCACAAGCTTTCTCTTTGCTCTCGCCTTTCAAAAAAGGTGCAATTAAAATCCCCTAATACCCAGGAAGATACATTAGTATTGAATTCTTGGATTAAGATTGCAAAATTGTGGACACCTGCGATTTTGTCATGTGCCTCACAAAGAGGCAGACGAGTTTGCGTGAAAATAACACATATACTTGCTACTTATTAAGAGAGTGAGGTCATTACGGGAAAACTCTCAAACCGAGACCGTGCCGTATTGACCGAGGTTTGATATTTTCCCGTAAAGACCGAACATTCGAAGTTAACAGGTTGTTTATTATATGGCTACAGCACTTGTGATAGTTGGCGTTTGGCGCGTGGCGTAATCATCATCTAACTCTTTTATATATACATTTTGGTTTATTCCAGGTTCATCGCTGGATGAAACCTCCGTCTCAGCCATACCGTCATCTCCTGAGGACATCAAACCCGTGATACATGAAGATAAGGGGCGTCCCTGTGCAACCACAATGACCCACTTTCCCTCCCCGGTACCAAAAGCACTCTCCGCCCCGGAGGTGCTACAACAACAGCAGCAGCAGTTCATCGATTTTTCTCGCCCTTCAAGTTTGCATATGCCTGAAGACAGCAAACCTTTAATTTTGGCATCAACCAATGATAGCATCTCATGCTCAGCCCCCTCACATTTAAAGTTGCCCAGCGCACGTGCAATGCACATGGACATGCGATACAGCCCGTACACCAGACCTCCTTACTCAATGAGCGGTATGCCATCCAGTTTCCTCACTCCACACGCCCACGGTCACATGTACCCTTCGTACAGCGTCCCACAAGTTCCCTACCCATCATGCCAAGTGGGCCAGGCCTACCCACCATGCACTGCAAATCAGCAGAGTTTCGGCTACCCGGCTACTGTCTCCTCATCCAACATGATCGGGCTGACCGGAGGCAATGCAAGCTCGGATCTAACACAGACATTGGACCTTCACGTATCAGCGGACAGGACGCCAGGAATAGAGCACAGAACAACATGAACGCAGATAAATAATTCTCGTATGAAGATGCTCTATATAGAATAAGGTGATTAAATTTAAGGAATTGCTTTGACACGATTAGAACACTCTTCTGCTGTGGCAAATTGTAGTAAGTAAGCAGTTTATTTAGAAATATGATTGTATGACGTGCTTTGACTATATACCAACACACCAATCACTTTATACTAAGTTATTTGTTGTGTGATCCGACTTAATATAAATACTGTAGATCTCGTGTTACGTCGAGGTCCGACTCAAGAACTTTGCAGTACACAAGTCATAAGGTGAACGATATAAATACAATACAGGAATGAGATACCTCGATTCCTTACAAAAGACGTTGGCCCTTAGAAAGCACTTCAAACGAAATACATGCTGGAGAGCGTTGGAAAGGAAAGATATAAATATGCTACCACTTGTTCTTCTTATATGTCAAATATGACGGAAAATCAATGCCATTGGTATTCAACTAAAGATGAATGCCTTGGAGATTAAGCGTTTGTGAACCTGTTAAGCCACGTACTGAAGAAAGTTTAAGCCAAGTGCTTTAAGCTTTAGATTTCTCGTTTTCCGGGATGTTGGTGATTGGCAGATTAATCCCCCGTTATTGATATCGTGAAAATAATTACGAATATTTGCTTTTTAGCAGTAAAATGTATTTAAAGACAACGTAAATAGAAGTATCTTTTTAAGTATCTGGCTGTTTGAAAGAAATTTCCAAGAAAATTGCTTAAATCGCGTTGCAAATCAAAAACAAATAATAATATTTAAATGTGTTACTTGTAAAGTTTGTGACTGTTAACCACGCATTCAAGCTTTGCGTCAGGACGATAAAATTTTCTTTAGTTATCGAAATAGTAATTTTACAAAATAAACGTTAAAGATTATAGGAATAGAACAAGAGTTAACGAGCGAGTATTACTCTAGGACATTTACAATGCAGGGGACATTACATAATTGGATTTCAGGACCATTACAAATATCTTCATTTCCATTTCTCATTGTTGTTAGATACGTTCGTTTTGTTTCACTTTAATATAACATAGCGCTGCAACAATTGTCGATTCGAAGTACTTTTATATAGAGTATTGTTTCTCAGTTATGTTTTAGCAAGGAAGTGATTTCAAAGCAAGATTGGTGCTGTGTTATCATAGTATCATAAAACTCAGTGGTGAGAGACAGATAACCCGAACGTTAATCGTTCACGACATGGACAATCGTGGATTGATGCTGTCCAATCAGCGATCAGAAAAAATGCACGACAGTTTCACGAAAGAAGATCGGAGCAGACAGAATTTCCGATTAATACTAATGAGAAATTCCAATCCAGTGTGCACTAGTTAATATGTGCTCCATCGCAAACTCTGTGATCAAGATTATAAGTAATCAATACTTAATATAAGTCGGCATGAAACTTACGTCCTAAGAGACAGAAAAAGCCGAAGCGCCGTTAATGCAATGAAGATTTTGATGGGCGAGTAAAAAGAATGAAAAGAATATATATATGCTTGCAAGATAGCTATCGCTGGTCGATTGAAGATTTTATTCAGCTTATTCGTAAATTTATTTATAGTGTTTTTGGCAGACAAACATACAGACTGACAACGCCCTGACAAAGCCTCCGATTGCCGCATTGTGTTGTAAACAAGATTTGCTTTGAAGAATAAATAATACTACTACGAAGGTGAAATGAAGACTCCACAATTCAACTTTCTCGCGCGTATTTCCGAATTGTTGGAGCTTTTTCACCCTGAGACTTAAAATGTATATAGCGTTATATATATATTATTCATATCAATAAAAAGTTACTATTCAATATTTTTCTTTTCTCTTATTATTTGTTATTGCATTAGTGAGAATTACGACCGAAGCTCTCGCTAACGGGCATTCTTGGGAGCAGAGATCTTCTGATAAGAAAGCAATGTCTGAATAATAATTCAGTTTTCTGATATCCTTTCACATTACCCTCTTTGGGAGGGGGGCAATGCTGTACTGTTAAATGGAGAGATTTCAAAGTTCTACTTTCTGAAGTGCAGACGTTTGTAAATAAAAAAAACTCTGCCAGATAATAGGTATCTATTGGCCAGATGTCATCACAACATACGGCCCGGGCAATTCTCCCTTATTTTGGATAGAAAAAATCAAAGGAAGAAAAGCCGTTAGGGCAAGCATATAAAACGATCCCCCCCCCCCACCTCCTACCCTAGCTCAAGATCTGGAGCCACCACTGACAACAATAATGCCAAGAAAAGGGAGATAGATTGGACGCCCAGAATGACTATGACTTGAAACCCTCAAGTTAACAGTCGTAGAGACGGACAGTGACAGAGGAGCTGGATAACATCGGGAATGCCTGGGGTAACGCCCAGAAGACCGCTAAGAATCCCTATGCCTCACGAGGGGCACAGAGAACTAAGTCAAATTCCACCCCACGGTCAAAACCCTTATTCATTTAAACCAGGAGCCCATTACTAGGAGGCTGCAACCCCATAATAAGCCAGTGCAACGGCATCGCGAAATAGGCTAGTTCCAGTCTACATGAGCACGCTTCTGTGAGAATAAACCAATACGGCGTCACCTGAACATGTCGACATCGTGTCGACATGTCAACATTCATCCGTGCTTTTGATTGCAATTGGTCTTTGAGGTTCCGGTGCGAATCTGAATTTGAGATAAATTCAAACTAAAAATAGATCGCTCTGTGAAAACGCCGTGACAGGAAGATGGAGTAGTTGCAGGCTCCTGGTGATGGGCTCCATTTTCTCATGGTTTATATTCTTTTAGAAGAATTCTCCTTATAATCTAAAGCAAACGTTACAATCTGTTTTGAAAATGCATTTTCTTGCAAATCAAGCTCATTTTCATACGCAAATTTTTTCATGAGGGCTTGTTCTGGAACAGAGGCACAAGGGAGCTCGGCTTATTCCTCGAGCTTGTGACGGCTCGTAACTGAAGATATCTCTTTTTGTCTGAAGCTGACGAGTTTGTCAGCAAGGTGCCAGTTGACATTTCACAAACGTGCTGGTTTAAATTTATCAGAAAGTAATGACATTTTCTCAAGTGTTTCCAAAGTTGCTTTGCGTCGAGTTGGAGGTCAGGTCACCAGTGAGAGTGTTGGATACACCCTTTGCACGATCCGGTCACATGGTACAAATCACACATGCTGAGACGCAAGTTGACAGTGGGACTTCCAAAACAAAGGCAGGTCAAGGTGGACTGATATACCAGTTGCTTTGTTTCAGAAGTCCCACCGTGCAATTTGCGTCCCAGCATGTGTGATTTTCTACCATGTGAGTGGATCGTGCAAAGGGACTATTCTCTCTACAGATAGAATCAATTTTAAAAGAAAGGGTGACCCTTTCAGTTCCATTACTGATCAGTAGCTCTCTCACATTCCTACTGCAGACACATCGCAACCTTTTTCAGCTAACCTTTCTTAATCAAGATGTTTTAAAGGTTGCTTTAAGGTGGCTCAAAACAGTTTCCAGCACTTAGATTTTCACTAAGCACGCTCTCAATGGTCGATAGGTGTGTTTAGATGAGAGTATGTTAACACAGCGTGACGTTTCAGATTTGCGCGTATTTTAAAGAATTATTTTGAGAACGTTTTTGTGTTTACAGCGCCTCATCTTAACACTCGTAAGAATTGGGAGAATTCTCGAAAGTTATTTGCATAATAACGGGTTTGCATAACTGTCTCGAATCGTCCCAACCCTCCTAGCGTTTATATAAAGCTGTATAAACAAACCAAAAAACGTGCTCTATTGCTTAAATCTATTGATTTCGGATAAAAAGGGATGGACCATTAGAAAAGTGATGGGTGCGGGGGGAGGGGGAGGGGTGGATTTTTGGTTTGCATGAAATTGTTTTTGCCTGTTGACTTTGCAACATATTTTGTTTCAACTGAAATCCTTAGACGATTTTTTTTAATCTGCTACTACAATATTTGCATGCGCGGGCGCGTTGGCTGGGCCTCTAGGCGGTGATCTTTCCGCTTCATTTGGTGGGACGGTAGTAAGATACTGACTCCAAATTGTTGGCCTCAATGCCTGCAATGCCTAGATCTTAAGGATTTTTTTGCAACTTAGCGCTGTACGAAAAGATGAGCAGACTATGGTAAATAATTTGAGGTCTGTCTAGAATTGTTTCACCCAGGCCGCAGCTTTCTTTGTTTTTAATTCCTTTCATTGTGATGATTTTTTAAAAAAGCTTAATTACAAAGAAGCAAATGAAAACCTAGTTCGATCAGTACAGCTATAGCTCGTCTCGAAAAGGCTTTTTTATTCCAGTTATATGCCCCCTCGAATAACTCCTTCATTCTTTTATCAGGTCTTTCCTCGGCTTATCTTTTTCCCTCACGACTATGATGGATTATAGAAAATAAATTCAGTAAAACTTACTATTGGCTCTTGGTATTTCATTGCCGGAAATTTTTTTCGTCGACGTCTTATGTCAAAATAAACACTGGACTTTTCAATTGGGAGTTTGCTATTTTAAAAATAAGAGAACCTCTTTTGAAAATAGGAGTTTGTTTTTTTGAAAACTCAAACTCAAAACACAAACTCCGATATGAAAACTTCCTATCATATTTAATATTCGAAAAACCAAACTCCCACCCATTTTTTTTTTGAACTTGAAAAAAACAAACTCCTTTATTCATAAACCAAACTCCAATAAACCGAACACTAATTTCAAAGTCCAATTTTTTTATTTTGACATGAATCGTTACTGAGAAACAATTCCAGTTATGACTTACCAACCACCAAAAGGAAGCTTCTGCTAAATTTGTTTTTAGTAATTTATCTCTGTCGTCAGAAAAAAAAAGATAAGCCAAGAAAAGACTTGATCAATCAGATATATGTCCAGAAATGCAGCTTAATGAGATATATGCTCTTTATGATAAGCATCACAAAGTGTCATCCTTCCTAAAAAGTCACCAAAACACACATAATTCTGTCAAATATGAAGTAATGTGAAGAAAACAGTTTGAATCTTATTCATAAAGAGCACTGAATTTCATTAACCTGCTTTTGTTGACATTTTAAAGTGTGATCAATGGGGAACAGGGATGTCCATGCGACAATCTATAAAAAAGTCCCATTTCCATGAAAAAAAAAATTGAATTACCTTCACTATGGGCTAATGTTATTTCTAAAGCAGTTAACACAAAGCGTGGCTTTAGGTCCTATTTTAAAGGTAGTTTTCTTGTAGGCAAGGTTGGTTAGAGCAATTTACACGCTGGTTTTGTCACCACTTGGTACCGGCTGTTCCTCCGAATACCAGCTAATTTGAATTCTAAAACAGCACAAAGCGTTGTTTTAGGTCAGGTTATACAGATAATTTTCTTAAGGCGAGGTTTGTTAAAAAAGTCACACGTTGGTTCTTACAAACTGACACACGTGTCGTCTTTGACAACTTGTAAATCAGTAAAAGCGAAAATAAAACGAGACATTAACAACAGGCCACGAGAATGGGTATTGTTTTAGATGACAAAAGTAACGGCAGCTTATTAAAAAAAAAACTACGGGACAAAAGATTCACCTTTTTATTTGAATACGACAATGCTGCAATTTAATTGAAACAAGGGTTTTGTTTACCCAAATACGCGTGCGTCTAGGGTGCCACACAATTTTTTCATCTAGTCTGGAAACATCTTACGTTATTATGGTAGAAAAAACAAGACAACAGCCACATCAAAAGAATGCATGCCTCGAACAAAGAAAGCAACAACTAGGAAAATCTCGGTCTCTGTAAGAACTGCTCATGACATTTTTTAACTTTGACTTTCTTTACTAATCCTTCACAACAGACTACAATCTCTGGCCCTTCATAAGTAAAATCAGATCTATCTTGGTTATAATTCGCGTCCTCTTCAAATGAAAATTCATCTGAATTTTCGAATTCAGATACTTCAAGAATCGGTACACCACTTATTAAACTTATTATATTCATTTAAGTCGGCTTTTTTTGTCTTTCCGAGTCTTTCTTCGGGAATTAAAAACTTAATTTGTAAAATGTCAAATGAAGAATGGCACCTAGGCAGGAGTTCAATTCAATTTGCTATCCGATGTCAATTATGGATATAAAAAAGCGGTTCTCCTTGTGGCGGTAGCCAGTTCAGGACACAGCTGCCCCGCAAGCGGTGCACTTTGAAATGTTTTTAAAGAGACAATGGGTTTTAAAGTTTAATCGGTTCGTTAGTCAAACTTCGTCAGACAGCAACGGCAACGGCAATGAGGTTTAATGAGCAGAACAACTGCTGCGCACATGCGTTATAATTCTTGGCGCATTTCTTTGCCGTCCTCTGCAAAACAACAATGTGAAATGACCCAATTATGCGTTGTCTAGGGAACGTGAACTACAACGACTAATTTTTCGTTTATCTATTTGGAACTGAACACATTCGTGGCGCCGCTGTTCAGCTGGGGCAAGTTTTAATCCCGACAAGATAATTTGGTTTTATTGATGTTGATAATGTGAATTGGCTACCGTAAAGAGATTCGTCGGGGCGAATTCAGAGTGTTTTTCAAGATAAAATGGTTTTATCAACTGGGTTGATAATGTGAATTGGCCACTGTAAACATAGTTAGTACTAATTACGCCGAAAAGAGATTGGAAAGCTGCCGTTTCGGGCCTTAGTCCTTTGTCGGAGCGCCAGCCTTCGAATCTCTTTACGGTGGCCAACTCACATTATCAACCCAGTTGATAAAACCAAATTATCTTGTCTGATACTCCTCACCGACGCAGCACCACAGGTTTTTTTTTAGGAACTGACACTCCTTTTATTTTTTAATGCCGACAGACACACTGGACAGCTCAAAATGAATGCGAAATTCCAAAGTAAAGTAGAAAAAAAATACTTTTTTAAAAATACTTTTTTTTACTAAGCGTCGTCGCCGCCGTATATGCGTAAGCTCGCTAATAATGTCAAGCCTGTGTGGGCGCTTATGGGAGGGGATCGCTTACGGGAGCTTAAAAAGCTTTAGAACATATTGAGTCAAAACTTTCCTCATTAGAATATGGTAAATTCTGAAACTTGACCCATGCGCCAATGCCGATGCAATGTTTAATCTATATGAGAGTCAATTTCCAGTTTTTCCCAATGAGAAATTTCCGTGTGGCCCGAGATCAGGAAGTACGGACCGAGCACAGCATTCAAAGGTTAATATCATTAAGTTCATCCGTAAAAGTTGTTTTCTTGACCGCCTCTTTGCTTGTTGTTGGAATGGCTTCTCAAAAAGTTGTGAACTTCTTCATTTGCGAGGAGTGTTGACTCTTTACTTTCTGCGTTTTTGGGGTGAGTTGGTGACTGAAGTAGTTCTCCATTGGACGGTTAGTCTGGGTAGTAAAATATTGTCTCAGAAAGTTTAAAAAATATTCAGATTCATCACATCATTACAGCAAAAAAGATGTCATTAACACGCATCAATTTTGCAGTAGGGCCGTACGCGTTCCTTGTAGGGCCGTACGCGTTCCTTTTAGGGCCGAACGCGTTCCCGCCTGATCACTTCCACGCGTACGGCCCTCATACTGGACCTTTTTTCTTATGGTTTTCCAATTTCGCGCTGGGCCGTACAGGTCATATGATAAAAGACCTTATTATCAATTCTTCGCTTCATTATCTGTCAAGAGGTCCCTTACGGGAGGTTAAAAATAAATATTTCAAACTTTTATCTCTCAAAGTGGCCGTGGTCGCGTACGAGAGGAGGTCGTAGAGTGATTTGACCTGGCAGCTTTTGATATTTTGGAAAACTGGTCACTGAGGAGAGATAGTCGCTTACAAGAGTTGGTCGCAACAGGAGTTTCCACTGCATTTTATTTGGTTCGTGAATAATATTTTACCCTGCGAGGGGTTCACCTGTTTGGTGTGCTGGCAACGCGAGCGACCAGAAGCCGATGCGTGAACTGGAGAAAAAGTGCGCGACTGGTTTGTTGGAAAGATTGAATATGGTAATAAGTTGCATTTACCACTTGCTTGGCTAACAGAGATGCAGAGACCGTCTGTACGCGCACTTGCAAGATCAATAGTTCGAGTGTCTTTTTTGATGAATTTCGTCTAGACAAACAGTCTGCTTTAGCGCGTGTTAAAAATAATTACTACGTTTCCGGAGATAAAGACACGTAGCTGGTAATAATGTACATATGCAGACCTTCGCCAGCCTACATAGATCAAAAATGCGTTTCAAAAAGTTGATTTTCGGGGAGAAGGGAGGGAGATCCGGAGCACTCGGGAAAAATCCAACTTCAAACTCAACACACGAATGAATCCTCGAAGAAATGAAACCCAGGCCAGAATTAGAAAGGGAAGCAAGCGCTAGCGTATACCCCCCTCGGGAAGAAGGAGCAGTCCTTTACATGGGCTATATAGGTATGTGCAGCCCCAAAGGGCATGGTTTTTCGGCCGTTTTGGTCATAAATAGGGTGTTGATATTCTCCATTTTGGTCTTAAATAGGGTATGGTTTTTGTACTCCAGTCTTGAATAGCCCTTTGCACAATCCGGTCACATGGTACGGAATAAATTATACTGGGACGAAAATAAGGTAGTGAGACTTTCAAAACAAAGGAAAGTCCGGCTGGACTGGTCCGTCAATTCCTGGTTTTAAGAGCCCTTCTAACACCATTTTTTTCGTTAATACCATTAAAGTTTGCAGACCTGAAAGCAGTTAACAGTTAATTCATGTAGCTACACAGTGCAGTTATTCTGCTTATCCTATCAACTATATCTTACTTGGGCTTCACAGCGGTTCCTGATTAGCAGACCTAATGGCTGGCTAAAACAAATGACATTCAAGCAAGAAAGGTTTTGATTGACTGATTTTCAGGATTAATATTGTGTGCCACGTTCAAACAATCTCCCGCTACATTTGCCCTAAAGCCGAAGAAAACAAAGTAACACTGAGGTTTGCACATACAGTGGGAACCTGCTCCTAATCTATCGCACTAGAAGTGAATTCATCAGCTTGCTGTACCTAAAGTTACTTTCAGTGAACATACCAATAAGGCAAGTTTAGCAGATGGAGTGTTTCTCTTTTGTAGCTGAATTACAGCAAACTTAACATTGCAAACTGAAATTTCATCAGAGAGGTTTGATTTTAAGGTCACTGATTTCACACTGCTAGAATCATGATCTACTCTCGTTTAAATTTCGGGAAACGTGCGAATAGATGTCTGAATGTCCCCTTGTCTGTCTGTCTGACTCTGACGTACTTGCTACTGACTGACTGACAGACCAAATGAATGGGTGAATGAATGAATGAATGAACGAACGAACGAACGAGCAAGCGAGCGAGCGAGCGAACGAACGAAGAACGAACGAGCGAACAAACGAAAGAGCAAACGAACGAACGAACGAAAGAGCGAAGGAGCGAGCGTGTGAGCGAAGGAGCGATGAATGAACGAACGAACAGGCGAACGAACGAATAGTGCATGAATCAACGAACAAACAAGCGAACGAACGATGAATGAACGAAGGAACGAATGAGCGAACGTACGAACACCGAGCCAGCGAGCGATAGAATGAATGACTGAATGAATGAAAGAATGAAAGAATGAAGGAATGAAAGAAAGAAAGAAAGAAAGAAAGAATGAATGAATGAATGAATGAATGAATGAATGAATGAATGAATGAA
>CM042753.1:9887198-9905803 GCA_022496165.2 Catalaphyllia jardinei
AATGAATGAATGAATAAATAAATGAATGCATGCACGGATGGATGGATGGATGAATGGTGAATTGGATGAACACTGAAAAAGAGAAAAAAACAAAATAAATGCATCCCCTAGAACAACTGATACTCCTTAATAATGTAGAATAAAACTAACACCATATTGGCATAAGAGTTAAGTCTTTGGCAATTAAATTGTAATCCAGGACCGTTTTAAAGCGACATTCGAACAGCAAAGTTTCTTTTTGGAAAGGAAAAATGCTTTAGGTCACTTGGGCTGATCAAAAATTAACCATCTCTTGTTAAGTGTACGTAACTTTAGGCTTGTATTGTAATCAAAATTTTACTGAAGTGACGCTTTTCCTCATTAAGGTGGCTCACTTGAGTTATTCTGAGACTCAATAGCGCGCGCTGCCATTGCCTGCCAGACGTCAGTGTTAATCGCGCGTGCAAAAATGGCGCAAGTAGCCCTAAGAAGGAACGAAAGCAACTTCAGCATTTGAAAGGCGTTAAATTACTTCAGCACACGTAGCAATAGTTTGAAACTCTGTCCAAACATGTGCTTAAGCCTAAGACCAAAAAACTATGACAAAAATGCTTATAAAAAAACAGGTAAAAGAGCTCTTATTTACTCTTGCTTTCTGGCACGCGATACATGGCGTCATATGAGCGCGCGCTAAATAAATAACCACGCGTATCCCATGCGTGTTTTTCTGATTTTTGTGACGTCAGCGTAAATAAATAAATGCTGGTTTTCTCGCGTTTCCTTCGGTGATTTTTTTTTTTCATTTGGCTCAGTTGTAACCACATACAAATCCTATAAAATACCTTATTTTTGTTAGAATCTGTTAGAGCTAATCTAATATATTTAGAATAATGACAAATAACAAAATATTGGAAAAGCTATCCATGATGTGGCAAAATATGCAAAAAAAATTCACCGAAGAAAAGTTAAAATATTGAGGAGTCTGGGCTAAAATGAGGAAAATATGAGATGTTGCCATGGCAACGGCCTTAATCCAAAAATTAACAACTAAAACATGAGCCTTATTTCAACAGTACCCATGCTGGTAAATCTCTACGGGGAAAACTTTAAAGGAAATTAACTAATAAGTTTCGTTTTCTAACTCGTGTTCTATAAGGACGATATTCGTCAAAACTCTAGGGTGCCACCTTAATTCATATCAAGTTGACTACCGCAAATTTTGAGTGTCACTTATAAGTCCACTGACAATAGCCGACAGTAGTGAAGAATTCAAATGCCATTAGTTAGTTCCTGCTGAACTAAGCGACAAACTATCTCGACATGAAAACGCTTTCTGTAAAACTAATACCCTTTTACTCCCTGATGTCACGTAGCCTAAAGATCAACGAAAAATCTTCCTGACGAGCTTAATAGAATTTTAGTTTTAGGAAGCCGCAAACAGAAACCACCTCGTTTGGAAGCTTAATAAAAGTTGTTAATAACTGTAACTGGATAAAAAGTCATTAAGATTTCTTCGCAGGTGTCCTTAGTGCAAGGTCACAATACTGTTTAAGACGTCTTCTTTTAATAAAGTAGCTCTTTTGTGAAAGGGCCTTTAGGATTAAAACTGAACCTGTAACATTAGCATACTGGGTGTGAAAAAAGACCAGACTTGCAGATTTACACCGCCACACTATGCTACGTGCCAACATCAAGGTTTTGGCCTGGCTACAACAGCGGTGCCTTAGAACCGACTTACTAAGTCCACTCTTAATTCCATTAAAAAGATCGCAACACTTTGTGTCTTTCAATAGTTTTAATGCCTTTTGTTTGGAGCAATAGACTAGTTCATAGTTTTTTCGTCTAAAGATAAGAGTCCTTAAACTGAAAACTCAGGGAGTCGATGTGATGGTGGAATTGTCTCTCAATGCCACAAGTTCACACTATTAAGACTTCAGTTTTATTCTTGACTTGCTTGCAAAGCTGGCGAGTTTCGCCGCATACGTGAGAATGCTTTGTTTCAGAGACACAGTCTCTATACACTGGCTAATTTTTTGGCCTATTGACAACGTTTAACACAAAGAACACAGTTGAGCACAAACACTAATTTCCCCAGTAGTCTGCTTGGCAAAATCATTGAACTCATGAAGCAGAACTGTGTTTAACAAGTGCCACTGACACGTTTTATTTATTCTTTCTTGAAACGCACTTTTGTTCTTTTTTGTCTCGGCTCCAATGAAAAGTAGAAACAGATCACAAAGGGCAGGCTGTGTTTAAACAGTATCCCAAGCAAAACCGCGTAAAAGCCAAACATTATTAGATCAAACAGAACTCTATTGAACAAATTGAATAGACTGGTCTAACTTCATTACAAGTTGAATGACAATTTTTTTCTGAGGTACCTTTGTAGTCTTTTGTAGCTGTAAATAACACAATGGTCTTGGCACGCGTACGCCTGTCAACAGTGAAATCAACCACAACAGGCACGCGCCTAAAAAAACACCATCAAATGTGGTTTTCTTGGAAAAAAGAAATCTGGCATCAAAATCCAACGCATGTTGGGACAGATGTCTTTACGTCAAACATTAATTGCACAGTAGGAGGCTTAATCCACGTTTCAATTTTAAATTTCATTAGGAAAGAATAAAGGAATGCACGTTCTCGGCCAAGCTTTGATTATTCCGACACAACTGGCCTGTGTTTGGGTTTTTCCTTTAGCTCTTGGCCAAGCTCGAATGGTTCGGAAACATGTTACTTGTATGGGGAAGTTTACTCGAGGTAGATACTCACCAACCAGGAGCCCAACTGAAGAGTTCAGTCTTACACGCATGGGCTGAGCGAATGCATGGGCGCACAATAAACAGAATTAACTTTGTGATAAAAGTGAAACCGTCTCGTTTTGATCCAGCAGTTAAGAAGCATCGAATACCTCTTTCGGCAACCTGCAAAACTCGGTAAACTGGAGGTTCTACGTTTTGTTAATAATTTCCAACTTTTTAACCAAGTTTTTGCAAATCTAAATTTTGAAGAAGGCGGATGATTTTCTTGTTGTTACCAATAGCGTCCTTTAACTGTTAGGCCACCGTATATTTTTACACTTTAGATGTGGAAATATGCGCGCCACGTGAGAAAATAATACGATTATCTCTTCTTAAAAACCCTTTCAGAGTTAATTCTGGTTCCCTAGGCACCAAACATGTAATGTTTGTCACTAACTCAAGTAGCTATTATCAAAGAAATTGGCTTAAGCTTAAAAAGGGCAAAAGACCTAAGTAAAGATGAAAAAAACGTGTATTGTCTTAACAGCTTATCACTAATGGAATATCCACACAAAAGAACGACATAACGCCAAATCACGAACAAAAAGCATGGATTTGTTTTCATTCATGTCAGTGAGGCAAAAGTTACCAGTGACCTGTGTCTGAAGGAAGTGTTTCAAACCTGACAGGAAAGCCGAGTTTTTTTCGCTCTTGTAACATTTTCAATCCGACGTAAAATGAGTCTAAAATAACCTCACAAATTATTTCTTAGTGAATACGTCGTTAGTGCCTTTTGCGTTTAAATGGATCTAAAGTTCTTTTTCTCGAATACCTTCGTAACCAAAGTGACTAGTAAGACTCTTTTAATTGTCGTCGACATTAATGAGTTTGTCTGTTAATATCAAAGAAAGTCAAACAATATTCATAATAAAGATTTATCCAAATTAAAGCGATTAAACGTTAAGGGGGCGAAAGCAAATAGTACAGTGGCAACCAAATTTACACGGAATCATCAAATGTAGTTATTTCTTTGGAAATAAGATATACCGAATTGCCACGAAGCTATATTTGACTCTCTAAAACAAAAGTAAACTATTTCAAAAATGTCTTATTTAGGTCCAAGGATTAAGAAAATATTTTAGAGCAGAAAGTAGCTATTATCTACTTTCAAGGGGGCTTTAAAAGTGTCTTTTGTATTGTTTCCTGTTTCGCCTAATAATGGTCTTGCTGAAAGGTATAAATGTATGTGTACTACTGAACCTATAGTGCAAAGTTTAACAGAAGCAAAACCACTAGGATTAGTTAAGAAATGAGGCCTGCGGGCTATTTCCGTTACAAGAATGACTCATTAGGGTGTTTCACTTTGGTTTAGTCATGGAATGTTATTTTTCCTGTTATCAACTTGTCTTAAACAAAAGGAGAACTGAAAACCTTTCACCCTTGTTGATAACAAAACAGCTATCGAGTGTGTGCTATATTTCTGACAGCAGCTCTCAAAAATAGTTGCCTGCAAAAACTTAGAACAGTTCTGTTTTTGTAGTTTTACTGACATGATTGCAGATGGCCTCCCCGAAAGAACACTGCTTGTACCAGCTAGATTTTCCCTTAATATATGCGTAGGTGCTTAAAAAGGCCACGAGGAATTTAATGACGTAGAAATATAGGATACCGTGTTGATGGCTTATGAAAATAATTTTGTTGTCCTCCATTATAAATCAATTCATAGCCCTTACGTGTTAGAAACCGCATAGTTGTAGCATAAAAAAATACACATAAACAAATAAACAAAACAAGGGGCAGAAAGGGCAAAAAATTTAATGATCGTATTAGTTTCTGTTGAGAGACTGGTAAAAAAGGTGTGCTGAACAAAACAAAAACCAACAATGGCAAATGTAAATAATTTTATAACATCATCCGTCCGGCGCGTGGTGTAAAGATTATTCAAAGTCTGGACATCGGGGAATAACTGACTAATTTAACAGTTTCGATTCGCCACAGCTGTTAACAGCTCAATCGTATACAAGGTAACACGCAAACAAGGGATTATATAAATCAGTATCAGTGGATTAAAATCTTTGAAACGGTTTTCCATGACTCTAACTCATTTTTTGTTGATCCGTGGGTTAAAAGCTTTCAGCATGCTAGCCTTCTTAATTCAAACTGATTTCCACTTGGTCGCCAGCTGTTGCAACAGAGCGCCGTTAACTGCGGTTTAACTTTTTTTAACACTTTACTTTGGTAATGAGACATGCTTGACACCCTTCCTTGGTAGCTTCATTTCAGTTGATATTTAAAAATGAGTACATCGTGATATCGCTGAATTGGCCACACACTCAGTAATGACTGAACAGTCTGTAACACAGCTTAAAGACTAGACTTACTCAGCGGGACTTTCTGGGCCCATATTTTGTGGTGGGAAGGAAAAAATATTTCCTTCCATAACTATACCGGGAGGTTAGTATATTTAATGTTACGCCTGGGGAGCTTTTGTTTCTGTTTTCTTTATTTCCTTTTGTTGTTTCAACGCGAAAAATATTCAGTTTGTTTTGTTTCTCCTATCAATTCACCAATTGGCATGAGTCATTTTGCGAACCGTGTAAGTGATATACATTTGGAAGTTAATCCCATTTTTTCAACAAAAAAAAACTGTACGCTCTTTTGAAAAGTTTTTAAACTTTAGAGCGGGTACAAAACTGCGTAGCAAATTTGTGGATGAAGTCTTTGTTGTTAATATTTGATATATCATGGTTTGGAAAGTAGCTATTTTGCAGTTCGTGAAACAGAAAATCCCATTCCTTATTCAATTGTTGGTACTGGACTCCAAAAGTTGGGTTTAATAAATCCTAAAACACGTTTTTAAGAAGCTTTTAGAGCAAGTGAAGAAATACGTGAGGAGAAACGTAATCTTTATTGGTTTAGTCCAGGATATAAATAGGCATGTGTCAATCAGTGACAAAAACTGACGTAAATCAATGGCCTTTCCTCCGTAATTCGTTGATCTTTATTTTTCGAAAAGGTAATTTTTCTCTCTTTTGAGTACAGAATTAGTATTCAAACTATGATGGATTCTTGATTGGTTTTTCAAAGCTAACGCGAAACAATGGTCGTGTTAGCATGGTTACACAAATTGTTGTGGTTGAGTGCACTCTATTCAGCTCGAGTACAAAACAAATTGAGATGTGGTTGTTTTGTTTTGTCCTAATTTCAGGCAGCGTTCATACTCCCAGAGGACTCGTTCAATTTGATCAACTGTCAGAATTTTCTGAGCATCAACAGATCCGGAAATACTTGGTTATGTTGATCTTGTAAAATCGCTTCTGTATTGTTTCGACTGTGTTGTGTGCGCGTTCAGAACAACCTGCCATTCTCATTCAAATTCATTGTGTAATTCTCTTTTCAAGCAAAATATCCGAGTAATTCTTTCACGGATGATTTTGGTGTAATGTTCGTTGTTATGGGCTGTCCAAGTCCGCCTTCTTCACACGGCAAATTGATTGTCTTGACAATAGCTATTTAAAGGCGAACAGGAAATGACAAAAACGTCATGCGTTATTAGGCTCCGAAGACAACTTTGATGGGCTTTTGACAGATGCTGGGCCAATCGCCGCGCTAATAGTTTCATTACAGTAATTGAGTAGTACGCCTAAGTGATTTATGAATGTCCACTAGTGAGCGACATTAGGTCTATATGGTGTATAAATAAAATCGTTTAATGATTGATTACAACAGCAAAACTCTATCCTCGAACCTGCCGGGCTGTTTATCTGTTTGACTCGCGTCGGGGTCTTGGGTCAACCGCGTGCTGTGCCAGGTTAACTCTCAGCGCGATTAAACTGACCACGCAATTTGCTGGACATACACTCGCTCAGACGAATTTGGTGATATCGCGCCAACAGAACTCCCGCTCTAGCGTTGCATTTCGAAACACCCAAGCTCTCGAGAGCTGTTAAGCTTTTCTTGTACTATGATGACATCTGTTGAAAGCCCGGAAGGTCAGCTGAACACACGTGCCGGACTGGCTCTGACGGGATGCACCAGTTCCATACTTCAGGGACAAGACTTTGATTTCGGTGAGTAGCCTTAAAATCGAGCTGCGTTTTATCTGCTTTATTGGCGTCCTGCCTGTCTGCCGTGCTAAGCTTGGCGTTTCCTATATTCCTGACGTAATGGAAATTGTAACGAACCTATGGCTTCCTTGAGTTACATTACAATAGTACCGTCAAACATACCTTGAGTCACATGCTGTGATGCATCTAAAGACCAAAGCCGACTTCTTGATTGTCTTTTCTGCCAGATCGTCACGTTGAATCGCTCATCCCGTACTCTCGTCCGTCAAACTTCTACGAAGAAATGCACGGAACAGCGACCACAATCCCAAGCCAAGCGGTTCAGTCGGGGTATTCTCAAATCCATACCATGGCGTTCGGCTTCTCGTCAGCTCTCCCGCACGGCCAGTTGAGGTCGGACACCATCGAAGTCGAGCTCGAGAATAAAGATCTTTGGGACAAGTTCCACGAGATAGGGACAGAGATGATCATTACAAAAACGGGACGGTAAGATGAGACAGGCAAATGAAGTACACTCTATTCTTTTAACTTGACTCTCTCGTGTTGATATTTCTTTAGATTTCCGCCCAAAATAATGCGAAAAATCTCCGCAGATTATCAAATCAGACAGGAGAAACCTGCTTACAAGGAATCAACCAGTCACTTACTCTGCCTCTTAGTTTGCACTTGAATTGCTTCTTTTCCAAACGCCAGCATTTTGAACTAAATAATGGGAGGTCGAAGCAAACAAATAATTACACTCAGAGAGTTTGACAGCGCTGTCGTGGAATACATGTGTAATGATAAGAGTTCATGTTTCAACAGTCATCGTTTAACTTCATTCGATTTACGCAGCTGTCAAACCCTCCAAAACGTTTTAACAACGTGTTTATTTCCATCCTTTTTTCTTATTAGCGTTATGAGCTTTCTCAATATTGTGGAACCCATTTCGAAGATACTTCACAGTTTATAAAAATATTTGTTTCAGGTCGCGCCATGCTGTAAATATAGTAAGCTAAACAGATCCTAAGTAAATGCGTTAAGCGCGAGGTGGAACGGGCAGAGTTACGTGAATGCTGAATGCGCGATTTCTTCCCTCTAAATGGTCCCCTTTTTAAGACACTGTAACACTTAGTTTGGAACGCAGCTGTATCAGACCCACTGCGGCGACTTAAACTGCGTGTGTCTCGTGTAGTAAACCCGCTAGTTTGTCGAAAAAATCTTACAAAATTAAACCAACAAGCTGATGACATTGGGACAGAGACCTCTCGACATAAAACGCTTCACGGCAGATACGTTCATCCTAAATCCCTTCCAAAGGCAGAGACACTATCATTAAATCTTTGCGTTTTTGTCCACAGACGTATGTTTCCCGTAATCAGAGTTAATATAAGCGGCTTAAACCCCAAGGAGGAATACGTGTTGGTCTTAGACTGCATTTCAGCAGACGATAACCGGTACAAGTTTCACAACTCCGAGTGGTCAGTGACGGGCAAAGCCGAGCCCCTGATGCCAACGAGAATCTTTATTCATCCTGATTCACCAGGGACTGGCTCACAGTGGATGAGACAAGTTGTTTCGTTTCAGAAGATGAAGTTGACAAACAATCACATGGATCAAATGGGACATGTAAGTTGTCTTGTCCTCAGGTTTACAACCTTCTTCAGTGGCTAATATTTCCACCCGGACCATGTAACTAAAATAGGTAGAAGAAAAAGGTTTGTTGTTCTAACTTTATGGGCCGCCTCCCCAAATCGCCTTGGATCATGACAAGAGTATTGAGACTTTTTAACATATGGGCGGTCTTAGAATATGGAAAAGCTCAGATAAGAATTCTTTGTAACAAGATAAGAAAAGCTGAATGAAAATCTTTATGTATTTTTCCTCCCCATGTATAATTCAAGGTTATTTTTACAGGAACACTGACGTAGATAGGAAAAAAAACAAGTCCCTGTGGTTTGAAATAAAAATATGTTGCCTTTTACTAAATAAAATTTAAGGGCTCTCCGCTACTGGAAGCAAAATGATAAGTTCACTGATCTTATCTTGAAATGCTGTGTATTTTTTAGAACCTATAAACTGCTGTCGGTGGAACAATATTTTAGTGACTTTTTTATTACCCTAACAACTAATATCAGAACATTTGGAGCAAGGTATGTCGTACACTGCATCAAAATGTTTGGCGGTTTCTCGACTACAGTGTAAATGGCAAAACGTTTGGAACATCTGAAATGTCAAGACTCGTAAGGATTAAGACAAACTTGCAGTGCCTTAGCTCGCTTCCGTACAATCATTCTTGATTTTTTTAAAATTAATCTTTGTCAAGAGATGCAAGATACCCAATATATGAACATAAAGTTTTGTTTCGTTGCTGCATTCGTCAGTGAATGTTTTATCTTGAGTCAAATACCATAACGAGAGTCAGAGGTATTTCTATTTCAAATTTGTGTCCATTTGTGAATGGCGTAGGCGTATGATGATATGATAACTTGGCTTTCAAGACGATATAATGAATTAAGCAGTTGCAAAGCTGTGGCATTTTATACTCTCAAAGGAAATTGTTGTTTAGCTGTAAGGCGAATAATGCTGGATATCTAAACGGTAAGATAAACGTAGGGGCGATAATTAACGCTAACGTGCTTTGAAATACTGTATTTTGTACAGAAGAAGGGAGCCAACGATCTTGTCTCTAGTCGTCACAAACGGAACATTTGTTTCCACACCTCCATTCACGCTAAATCTATTGAAATGCGCAGAACAGGAACAAAAGACTTAATTGCCTTTGTTGGGAACCAAAGAGCTTTGGAAAATAGATTTCTGGTCACAAAAACGGATAGAAAGCTCAACCAGTTAAAGAAGTATGTCATTAATGGATCTTTTCATGCGCTCGCTAACTTGAAGGCACCAGATATTCGCCACAAACACAGCGTTAACGCCGCTCGCGCGTTCTTTCGCGATGACAATTTAAGTTTTGTGTTTCTTATCTGAAAGCAATGTAAACAAGTTGACAATACCATCAGCCGTGAGGATATTAACAAGTGATTTTGGGGCTGAGTTACCCCGCCCCTCCTAAGTGATTGTGAAAGCTTTTAACTTCGAAATGAAAATCAACACTTAGAAATCACAATGGCCAGGAGAATGGGGTCAAACTGTGATTGGAACGCGAGATAAGACGATCAGTGGTTTTTAAAACGTTTAAAACTAATGACAAACACGGTACGTAATTGCGATAAATCGTAGCAAAACATACATACATCGACTATTTTTTTCCTTTTTAATATACACGAACAAATGAATTGATTAGTAAGGCAGCAAGACTATACAAAAAAAAATAGAATTTTTTCCTGTTTTAACATTTTTACAAGCACGCCCTATCGGCTCTTCGTAAAGTAACCCTGTTAGACTGTTTGGTACGTGTCATGGTTTTGGCACAGTAAGTTCATTTTCAGCTTTTTAGTGTTTAAGCCTCACTTTGCTTTCTTAAGTAATAATTCTTTGATGTGTAAGTCTCGTTTCAGTATAATAACACGAGGAAAAAACTGTTACACTTTTGAGTCGGTGATCTTCGCAAACGTGGAGCCATTCAGTGGGAACCTTTGGCCGAACCTTTTGGTTAAGAGTAGTTTCTGACAACTTGAAATCATGATGAACCTTCGCTGCAAACAATTCGAAAGAAATGAAATTTCCTTAACTGTTAACACCCTCTGAAACATTTCATAACAATTGATTGGTGTCCGAAGCTCACTCACTTTCATCATCAAATTAAACAAAAAAGAAGAAAAAAAATGTTTCTTTAAGGAATTAAGTCGCAAAGAAAATTTGTGGTTCTTCGTCTCATCATTATCACATTTGTTGTTCCAGCTGGTAAAACTTTATTTATTTTAATAACCTTGAACGTCAACAATATTCTCGGTTCTTTGTGCTTACATTATAACAAGGCCTCTCGCACTCTTGTGAATGAGTTTTTACCTAACACCCAATCTTGTTTTCACACACTGCAGGTTATTCTAAACTCCATGCACAAGTACCAGCCGCGTGTTCATATCATCCCAGCCAAGGATTACAGCTCGTACGGTTTGAGAAAGGCTTCATTTTACACCTTCGTCTTTCCCGAGACTCAATTCATGGGAGTGACTGCCTATCAAAACCCGAGGGTGAGTGCAGCTTGTTAATGACTTACAGCTAAGTCCAAATAGCTTATTTAAACAATCAAAAAGGACGACTGATTTAGCTTCATAAGATGAGGATGAAAAGTGTTCCGCAAAATCTGCAGCTTGCAGACTCGTTCAGGGCGAGTCAGCTTAGGCGGCCGGGCGACCCATTCAGTGAGAGGGTAATTTTCTGATCAACCACTACAACGTGTAGAGGGAATAGGGGATAATTCTGTTAGGAAGGAAATTAGCAATAGCTATTGGTTGAGTGAACTTCGGTAGTTTGAAAACTATCGGATTGTTTTTTTAGTTGCATTAAACAAACCTGGCTCTCGATAGCATACTCCATTAATGAAACTAAGCGCATTCTTTGCAATATTGATGCAAGTTGAAAGTAAACTGTTTGGTAAAGACAAAGCGTAGCGACGAAAGAATGTTCTCTTTTTTAACAAACTCAGTAAACACTGTGGAAGAAAGCTAAAAATTAATGACAACATAGGAATAACATGGTAATAAAGAAGTACTGAAGAAATGCTGATGGTTCCTGTTTATAGTATTTTATCCATAAACCTAAGAACGGGTTCTTATGCACATGTTATGAACATCCTCTGGATATAAAAGAAACTGACTTTCAGAGTTTTAGCTAATATAAACGGACAGCATTACACACTCAATCCCAATTTCAGGGAAGGGGTCTGCCACGTTTAATAGCTAGGCTATGAATTTCCTGCCAGAGAACCAAATAGAGGTACTACTTTCATTTTCTTAACTGTGGAGTTTACTTGAAGTCATGCAGCAAAGTTCTCAACCGATAATGTCACATGTTATCAGTACAAAAATGAAGAAATTTGCTTTGATTCTTCTCAACCTTGATCTGTGAGAGCATTAACCTGAATAGCCAAATTTTGACATGTTCTACTGAGACTGAACACAAAAAAGGGATGTTCTCGCAGGCCATGTAGAATATCGAGCTCGTATTAGTTCCATGGCCACTGGGGATGGCTGGTAGTGAAATAAACGGCTTAATTTGCAGTCTCCATTTGAACATGGGGAAATAGAAACCTTCATAGATTTTATTGATTTTAACTTCACCAGTTATCTTCGGGTATGAAAGAAATTAGCAAAGCCACACAGTCCTTCGAGAAACACAAAAGATTGAGCACTAGATGTGAACTAACCAAAGTTTTAGTTCTCTCTAGCAAAAATTTGCTGTTCACCAGTTTGAATTTTTGATCACTTCAATTCAATTTTCAGTCGCGAAGGTTCTGTCTGAAAGCAATTCTTGAGTAGATCTTATTTAGATTTTTTCCTTTGTTTAAAGCCATTGCCACAAGATTTAAACTTAATGTCTGCAGCTGTGGAGACGGGAGGCAAAAGTTGTGAACCTATAAGTTCCTATGACCAGGCGCGGCTGGCCCACAATGCATGCACAATGCATGTTTCAACCTTGAAGCAACAGAGACGTATTAGTGAATGACAAAGAAAGCTTTCGTGATTTATATTTCTCTCTGCTCTTTTGATTAAAACAGATGCCGAGTTACGAGTTGAGTGAATGTAATATTAGTACACAAAATTATTTGAAACTGGCGATGGAGTTACGGAAAAGTTAAGGTTGCCAAAAGCGAAGATAGACAAATATCCAAACAGAAACTTTTAAAAAGTGAAACATAGACAAACGCGCAAACACACATAGCGTATTTCAGCGTATTACAGTCAGTAAACCCTACTTTGATAGCAAATGAGATCAAACGTTTTTCTATACCTTTCTTGTCAAGGGTATTTCTTTTAGAATAGCTTGAGAATGTAAGTAAAAAATAATTCCCCAACTTTAAGGAGAGTAAGTTTATTTTCACTTAAACCGTCAACAGAAACTTTCCATGATTCTCTACTAATTCATTCTTATCGTTTAACGGTTTTCCAATGCTCAAAACTTTTGTTTTAGAGACAGCATCTCTGCCAGCGAAAATCAACAAACTGTCTCGTAAAGTGAAATTCGCGTGTCGGGGCTGAAGTGTTGCAGTTTTACTGTTGCCAGGCGGCGCGTTTGATCATTTCATGCGGTTTGCAATGCTGGCTGCACAAAGATATGATATGCACTGGTCAACCGCTAATTTCGTCGTAGTAATAGCTTTCCGCATAACATGTTTGTTTTTCCTGGGCATTTCCCGTGTACACGGAGTTCGTTCACGTACAAGTTGCAATCGAAGTGATATAAATACGACTTAGCCATCGGAAGATGACATTTAAGTTTCTCGCCAAACATAAACTTGCTGAGGAAATAGTTCACTCTTCTGAAACTTTTTATGGAGAACTTTGGTTTAAAGGAGATTCTGTTTCAATCGACATGATTGCAACACAAGTAGACTACAAAGGAGATTTTCTGTTGAACTAAAATTACGCGCGGAAAACCACAAACTGGGCAATCCGCAGCTTTTAATGTCTAGTATTTGCCGATGGAAGTGTAATAGAAACTACAGCCTTTTGTGTGAATAAAACCTTTATAGGTGATGATGTTGATTAAAACGCTTATATTTCTCATTTACGTTTCAACGAATGTTTATGATGCGAATTGGAAAGCGAAAACAAAATTGCTTGTTTGATGCTCAATGAACATATTTTCGAGTATTTGACTGAAATCGTTCGCTTTCTACACAAAAAGACTTGTATTGGGCAATTTTCCCGCACCCTAATTGGACATTTCCGCCCATAATTTGCCTCCTTGTTTGATGGGATCACGGCACGTAGCATGTTGAAATCTCTCGTGAAGACAGGGAAGTAGCTATCTAACTCGAGATGCGTTTTCATCTTCTACAGATAACCCAACTGAAGATCGAGAACAACCCGTTTGCCAAAGGTTTTCGAGGAAGCTGTAACAGCACCATGCATCATATTGCGATGAAAAGGTACGTGGTAACACTGCAAGGAGTTTACGTTAACATTTTAATCACTTGCCATATTTATCTAAATGGGTAATAAATACATTTAACGCTGGGCATGCATGAAGCACTAGGAAAACTTAGGAAAATGTTACTTTTTGCTGTCACACTTTCCGGTTTTTTAGCTGAAAAAAGAAAGCGAGATATAAGAGTTTGGGGAAATTATCAGTGTAGAATTTTAGTCGCCTTTATCTCATCAAACCATGCCGCGGCTTGTCTGCGGTTTTGCTAACGACATTTCGTTTTCAAGTGTAGGCCATGTTTTTCAGGTTTTTATCTGGTTATTCAATTCGAAACTGGGAGCACGTGCTGGAATTTGTAGGCAGACGCTTAATTCCAAAGCTAAATCAGATAATTCAGGGTTTAAATTTGTGTCGGAAGCAAAAGCGGTGAACGGCAAATGCAAACAGATGATTTCTCATATTGAGCAGCATCTTCTGCCCCGGTATCTCCGGACAAGTGTTTGTTAAGTAACAACCGCAGGAAACGTGTTCTCTGATTTGGAATTGACATCTTTTAAGGGAAATGATAAAGCCTCGAATTTCATTGTTTGAACTAAAGTTTTACAAAACTCTGATAGAGTAGATAAGTGAGTTTCAAGTTTTTTCCATTTTGTAACCCTCTTCATTTCCTTCCTTTTCATTGCTAGAAATATGCATTCACTTCCTGATGGAATTCCTGTTATTTGTCGAGTGCTTTTACAAAAAAAGTAAACCATTAAGATGAAGAACGAAAACAAAGCTCGCGGTTTTGCCGCTTGCTTCTTCTCGTTCGTTTGCTTTCTTCCCCTGCGGATCTTTGAGGGAAACAAAACTGCTCGCAGACTGTCGAACCATTATTTTCACATTTCTTAGCATCCAGTAATTCTCTGCTTCTCTTCAGAATGCTTGAAATATATGTACGAGAGACAGAGTGCCGCTATAAATAGGCCGGCAAATGCGGTCGCTAGGTAAACCAATAAAACCTGAACAAAACCCGAGGCGCCAACAAATTCAATTCACACTTATGTAAATATAAAACGTTTAGATCCAGAACTCTAACTTGATTGTTTCACCTCATAGTACCAGCTTTATTCGCCGAAATATTAATCTAATTTAGCTACACAAAGCGAGAAACCTGTCCCTCTTTTGAGTATATGAGTATTTAGTATATGTTCCCAATGGAACCCTTGTTTCGAAGGCAATGTCAAAATTCTTTCCACTAGTTTTCATACATTTTCTATTGTTCACCTTGGGAGAATTACCGTCTATACAGTAGCCAGACGCTTTCCTGACGTGAGAGTTAAATCAATTGATTTCATGCGAAGATTATAAAAAGAACACAGTAATTAGCCACGGCTGGCGCTTAATTTGTTACAAAATCAATAGATTGATATTATGTTCTTATTGTTGCATTTCAGAAAGTCTCCAGATGACTATAGCGACACAGACTGCCTTTCCATATCTCCCGCGGGATCAACGTCAAGCGGTGAATCCTGTAAACGCACCTTCCAGGACTCTCCGCCAAAATTCCCGGATATCAATGACCCCTCCCCTCCCCCGATGATGGGACACACGGGTAAGTGGGCGCGGTCGACAATACCTTCCGTACCCCACAGAGAGTAATCCGCAAGATTTTTAAAATGTTCCTGTGAACGTGAAAGCCTTATTAAAATCAATTTCCTAAATTCTTGTAATCACCGCGTGGGTATGCGTTGATCTTTTTTCCTTTTACAGAACGCAAGCCGGGGAACAAAAATGACAGAAATTGTTTCTGATTTTGGTTGTTGCGTTGTGCCGGTGGAAAAATCTAGCAAGGCGCAAAAATCCTAATGTATTCGATCTGATATTTTCTTTCGAGGAAAGCGGCTCAACTCAGGCTAAAGGTTAATATCATCCTAAGAGTGGAACTATCTCAAAACAGCTTTTCTTTTCGTTTTATCGCATCTTTGGAACAGCCAGGGTGGAACACAGTTAGATAAAAACAAACAAAACAAAACCAAAAAAACAACGGCTCAAACGGCGAATTCAAGATGGTTGCCTCCAACGCAGTGTACGATCAGACTGAGGGCAATGACTGTTCATTCATAGTGAGCAATGATTACTGAACTGCAACTGATTCCAACGCGTCTACACGCACATAAGGGATAATTATACCCTTCACTGCAAGACTAAGAAAAAACAGCAGGTGAGGGGAGATCCCTAAGATATCCATTCTTAGATAAAAACCTTAAATCTAGTCTAAATTTCAGCTGTCTCGTTCCTTTGCTCGTGCGTTACCTAACATCGTTGTTAAAATTAAATTGTTCTGGGCCGGTTTGTTCAAAACCTGATTAAGTTAACCCAGGGTTAGCGAGAACTTTGATTACAGTTTTGCAACTTTTTGGAGAGGTGTTCTGTTTATATTTTGTGCCCTGCAGTTTTAAGCAGTAGTAATCTCAAACTACACCAAACGTTAGAGGTGAAAAACATTTTTGAACACGAAAAAATGATGCTGCCTTTCACGTTTAATCCTGGGTTAACATTAACCGGCTTTCGAACAACCCGGCCCTGATCTAAGTGCCTACTTGAATTGTCGAAAATTTGACTGGTTGTTTGTTCTGTTAACAGGAAGCGCATTTGGACATGTCGTGTTTTCTCGTCGTCCGTCAGAAACCTTCGATTCATCTTGTGCCTTCACATCGCTTCAGAGCAGCTGTCGTCAGCAATCTTTCTGCTCCGAGAGGCCTGCAGCGACCACACCGCTGACCACGTCTTCAACGTTGAATCTGACGCCACATCCTTACATGCACAGCCTTTCAATTAACTCTCTCACACCACTGTCCTCAACCAATGTGCTCTCGCATCCGTGCCATGCCCCTCGGCCGCTTCCACATCCGGGATACATTGGACATCCTAATGAACATACAATTCACCACACACCGAGTCATCTTACTACGCATGCGCATGTGCACTCGACGTTGAATGGGTATCCTGACAGTTTACGACAGGACTGCCGACCTGATTATGGACTGGGGAGAGGTGATTTCAGCAAACCGCTGACCATATCCACGACGTTTCATGCTGGTTTTCCAGGAAACCCTCCTCCATATCCTTACCATTGAGAAGATCATGTGATCATAAGATTAACATTATATATATATATATGGTCAACGTTCAGATCCGTGCAAAGAGTTTGGGCGTCCTCAAGCTGGTATGGTTGCGTTCACTTCAAGTTCCATAAGTTACTGTTATATATTCAGGTTATTTATCAGATGTAGTCACATTGAGTCCAGATCAGCGTCATTCCTTTAGACAAGTAAACATAATATTCATACTACGGAAAATGAGGACTGATTGAAGTATTGTAGAGCGCCAATCTATTTAAACAACTCACGTTGTTCATTCATCAATTGTTCGCTAGAAACCCACACCAATTCAGTGGCTTGTACATGTTTGAGGAGTCTGTCCCCTTTGTGACTTCATTTATATGATAAGAAATCTCTTCAAAGGACGTAAACGATGATTTCCAAAGCGTACTGTACAGTCTCAGGACCGTAATCCTCGATGATATGCAAATTAATGTTATCCTTTACCAACTGCTTACGTAATTTTTGGCATTTTAAATTCTTTGGTTCAACAGTTTCTTTGACTCCTGCAGCTAAAAATTGTTGCATCTAGTAATATCAGAAGGTTGTAAAGTTTGGCATCCATAATGGCAGTTAACAGGAAGCTTTAACTTAACTTCATGTTTGTTTACCATTTGCCCAAAAATTCTGGAAATTTCGGATGGAATGTAAATGGAAAGACTACTTTTGTCTCTTCGAACGGAAATTTTTTCGGGAAAACGGGATTTCTTGAAAGGTAGACCAAAATTCCCAAACGGAATTTCCGAATGGAAATGTGCGTTCCATTTGCTAGTTTTCACTAGTTCCGGGCCTTTTGGCTTAGATTGCCCTTGATCCCATCTTCCGGGAAAAAGTCGTGGAAAAGTTTTGAGCGCATCCCCGTGAAAATTTCCATTTGGGATTTGACGCGTCCCATTTAGTACAACTGTCGACCAACTGTTTTTTCTGTGTAAATGGTAAACAACCCATGTCATTGGTTGCGAACTGTTACATTTTGTGGCGTCTTACAGGAATCAAAACAAAAAACGTAAAGAAATCCTTGATAGTGCGCAATACGGAATGGAAATCACTTATTTCAGATGCCAAAATTTGCGTGACTCGCTTGTCTCGTAAGTAACGCAAAGATCTGCTTGCAGTATTCAATCACGACAGAAGCTTCTAATTATGACGTCATTATTTCTGAAGTATAATATTTAACATTTTGCTTTATAACCACTATTTATATCAAGAGAAGATGTCACAGTATTAAACATTAGATTGGAAACGGTTTGGAAACAAAAAATGAACGAGGGTTTTTTTTGTTTATTCAAGTAAGTGCACAAATTATTTTACACCGCCTGATTAACCAGCAATTCAAGCAATTCAAAATAAACGTCAAGTACGTACATATAACATACTTAAAAAATTATTCTGAAATTCAGCGTCTAAATATCAGTTGGCATTTCAAAAATATTTAAGTAGAGCATATGAGAGTTTCAATATTTATTTTCTAGGCCCTTTTCGTTCTGTAGTTCTCCGTACTCTTTTCGCTGTTTTCCGTTCTTTTGACACATTTGGCTCAGAGAAATTACTGCCAGTGATTGAAAGATACTGCCCTAAGAGTTCGACTTTCTTTATTCCAGGGGCGGATTTAGTGTGTGTGTGTGTGTGTGTGTGTGTGTGTGTGTGTG
>CM042753.1:9905813-9913313 GCA_022496165.2 Catalaphyllia jardinei
GGGGGGGGGAGAGCGGTGGGGATTTAGGGTGACCCCCCTCTTTTGGGGAAGGAAATAAGACAGTGGATATTGCGCCAAACGTTCTGGACAGGTACCTCATTTTAATTTCTATTTTGGGACTTCACTAGTATTTCTGGCATATCATTTTTCAATTAGGGTCCAATTCTCAAGCTGAAACATTTTGGGGCCATGCTCTATGGTTTCTTTCCCCAAGGTGCCTGCCACCTCTTCTTGGACAATCCTGGATCCGCCCCTTGTATTGCGTGACATAGATGTAACGCAATGTTCATTCATGTACAAGAATAAAACCAGCAAAAACATTTAATTGTCGTTTAGCTATTATTAAAATGAATTACTTATAGAAGAGTTCGTAATGAACTGCAAAAATCGTTGCTCAAGTCATTAATTATATTTATTTTGAGTTCTTGCTTTTATGGTTTATGTAAATTTTTAAAAAGGAAGATCTCATGACAAGTAAGAAAAAAAAATCAACAATATGTTTTTTCCGTTTCCTCGAGGATAGGATTTATTTCAGAATATTTATTATTATCTGTAGAGAGATATAATATATTGGTTTACTTTTTGACGTCAAAAGAACTGCTGTATAGTAATGAATGAAATTTTTAATTAGCACATGAATGGGACTAGAGCAGCTAAATGCTTGTTTGTACAGTTTAAATAAAATCGAAGTTGAGAGTGGACTAGTGTCTCTGTCTTTTCGATTTGAAAATAAAAGGTGCCACGTCAGTGTGTTCCTAAGGGTCATCTAAAAAGCTCCCCGAGCATATTAGGGAAGACAGCAACTGCAACAGGAAAGTCGCTAAACGAAAGGTTCAATGATCAGAACAATAGCTTTGCACGTGCTTTATAATTCATGGTACATTTCTTCGTCGTCCTCTGCGAAACAACGTGAAATGACCAAATTTTGCGTTGTCCGGAGAACATGAACGACGACTGTGGATTTCCTAAATTTCTATATCCAGTTTAACGCTGTGCTCCATATACAGTTTCGAGATAGTTTTGACAATGACAAACAAACTAAATGACTTAAGTTCTATCGTGAGATTCGTAGGTAAAATATAAGTTTATTTTTTAATCGACGTCGTCCTCGGCATCGCCCTTGTGGCTTCTGAAACTTCACAAACGTAACTGTCACCCTTGAATGTGTGACGGCAAGCAGCCGATTCCTTTCCTTTTCCAGGCGGAGACCGAACAAGCGAGCGAGCGAAGAAGCACGCCTGGGGTGAGCAAAAAAAGTTGGGGAGAAGTGGGGTGGGGGTGAGCAAGAAGGGGGTTTCGCACTCCCTCCCAGTTTCGTTCCCTTCGCGTAAGTTTTTGAAAACGCCTGCTACGCAGGCTAGACAAAACATGACTGACAACTCTTCGCCGCGCGCACATGCACGCGGCTCGAACACGTGATCAAAGTACTGTATTTCCTTGACCCCTTCCCTCAGGTAAATGTATTGTTCTCGAAGGAGTTGATGTTGTTGTCTCGTTAAAACTCTAGTTAACTTATCTGATTACTCTGCTGTTGGCCCAGCATCACTGGCGGGTATTTCATATATACACCGGACACTCGCGGAGCACACTTTTGAACCGCGCATATAACACCCATCGGAAATGTTTTCACAAGGCCGGAAGTATTTCCGCTTTTGTTTCGGCTTAGTTTTGGCCTTCGATTTTGTACCGTCTACTTCTCCAACACGCGAAGTGAGCGTGCCAAAAGAGTGTATAGTGGTAGCGTCGTATGCCTTTAAGAAGACCGACTGGAAAAAGACTAACCTCGTAGACGTGAAACTCTTGAAGAACTCCATCATTTGCATACGGGAACTGTACAAGATATGGAGGGAAGCTCGAAACATGCCACAAGAGGTACGAGATCTTGTTTGCAAGGCATCACATCTGGGGAAAAGCACATCATCCATTATCGAGAGCGAAGAACTGTCGAGCTTCGTGCCTCTTTATCTACTTTGCAGAAGTTTTGATCTGTACGATCGGACTATGCAGTTGGACATCGACTTCAAGACTTATCGCAATGAGTTCGAATTGCTGCAGGCGGAACTAAACCAAGTCACAGAGTTAATAGACAAGGAGCTGATGCCGTTGTGGGAACACCTGGACAGCGCCACTTTACATGTGATAACGTCAAGGCAAATCAGAAAGCTAAGACGCTTCCATGCAACCCTCAGACAGCTCGCTGAAGTAATCTACGAAGACCTCAAGAAAGCTCACAGCAGCAGGAAGTGGACTGGTGTGTACGGTGTCGCCTCCTCCGCGGTCTGTGTAGCATCGATTTTTGCTGGAAATGTTCCTGGCAGCATGGCATGTGCTGCAGGTGTTATCAGTGGCATCAGTGGTATCTCCCTGACGAACACCATCCACAAGTTAACAATCCTTCTTGAAGACATGACCATCATGGCCAACGATATCGAAAAATATCGGATTCTTCTTGAGCAGAAACCCATTCTAGGTAGCTCCTTTGGGATTTCCAACTCATTTCTGTTTCTTTCTGCCCTTTTATGGCTTTTCTACCAACGTGAAGTGCAGGAAGGGGACCAGTGACCCCCCCCCCGGGATAACACGCGGGGTAACACGCGGGCGGGTAAGAGTCCCGGGCCAGTAGCCCCTCTCTCCTATACCTAACAGTGATATCATCACGTTTTAATTTCTAGAAACCCTTTTCCAAAATTTATTTAGAGGTGAATTCATAAGAATATAAAGAAATGATAACTCCAAACCAAATTCAAGAGTAGTTTTGATCCAAATAAAAATAATTGTGCAACAAAATTAGGACTGAAAATCAGAATTTATTAAAAAGACTGACCAGTCAAAGTCTGAAGCCATAGTATTCTTCATAATTAAATTGCCAAGAAAAGATAATTTAGTGAATAAGATAAGGTCAATCGATTATTAAAAAAACACGCCTAGCAGTCATGCGACTGAATGGTGTGTGGAATTTGAAGGCTGATAATTACAACAAATGAATTAGAATATCAAGACTAATTTACAAACTAATTACAAGGTAAGTTCAAAACTATTTACTAAGCATGGCTCATAATAAAAGACTTTCAAAAGCGATCAGTCCGACCAAGAGACCATGATCTCATTTTCTCTTGGTCCGACATAGTGGGTTATAAAAAAATTCTTCTGGTATAGATTGCAGTTTGCGTTGACATATAACGGACAAGAACAACAAACAACAAAAACTTTATTTATGGTATAAATTCAGCGCAAGAAAGACTGTTCCGCAAATAGCACTGCTAGTCTGGGCGGAACAGTCATACAAAGAAAAAAAATGAAAAATGAATAATGAATAGTAAATTTAAAAATGAATAATAAATTTACAATAGGAGACTTACATAATTTTTAACAGATTGTACCAAATTATTAAATCATTAAAACGTTAACATAATCAAGAACTCAAGTTCAATTGTACGTTTTTAGGGCAGAGGTAATTTGGGAAACATCAATATAGTCATCATGCTTCTTAAGAATATCGAGAAGGAAAGAGTGGCGTTTCGTTTGGAAGTGTTTCTTGGGGAGCTCTCTTAATGATGCTGGCATCTTATTCCAAATTTTAGCTCCTACTCTTGAGAAAGCTCTTTTTTGGATTTCTAACCTGGATTTCTTAATATAGAATTTATTTTCTGACGAAGACCGAGTGTTATAAGAGTGAATACTGGTAGTGTCGCTGAATAAGTTTAAAATGTTACTTTGTGCCTTCCAGTTTCGTATATCATGCATTAAGCAGCAGACGGATTTAAAATAAAGAAAATTTAGAGGTAAAATATCGGCATGAATAAACAAAGGGACTGCATGTTCACATCTCTGTACGGAAAATATAAATCTAAGTGCTCTTTTTTTAAGAACTAAAATTTTTGTCAGGTAGGATTTGCTTGCAAGACCCCATGCTGTTAGGCCATAAGATATGTAGGGCAATATTAAAGATTGATAGATGCGCAGTAGAGTATTTCGTGGCACAAAATGTCTAAGTTTCGCTATAATCCCAGCTAATCTACTTATTTTCACTACGATGTGTTCAATATGAAATTTCCAGCTTAAACTGCAGTCTATTAAAACCCCAAGGTATTTTACATAATTTTTGCATTCAAGGTGTATAAATTTGCTCAGCACATTATCATATATCACAATTTTCGGTTTAAGTATTAGTCGCTTTTGGTAAGGTCGAAAAAAAAACATAATTGAATTTATCAATGTTGAGGGTAAACCTGTTTGCTGTTAGCCAGTTACATACCTTACGAAGTTCACAGTTTACAAGAGGTTCAAGAGATTTAATGTCTTTATCGGCATAGAGGATATTTGTATCATCAGCAAAGAGGTAAAAATTGAATTTATCCGAGGAGTACTGTATATCATTTGCGTATAATAGAAAAAGGAGCGGTCCCAAGACAGACCCTCGAGGCACGCCACAGGTAATTGTAGCCTTGTTAGAAATATGACATTTGAGTTCTGTTGTTTGCATTCGGTTACTTAAATAGGAAGTAAACCAATCGTTAATTATTCCATCAATAAAGATACCATGCACACGAAAAGAGGCGTTTGTCCATGTTAGTTTGTATTGTATTAATAATATCCAAAATTGCATGTTGTGTAGAATGTGCTTTACGAAAGCCATATTGTGCCTGATAGAGTAATCCCTTTTCTTCGATAAACGAGATCATCCTAGAATACATTAACTTTTCAAAAATTCTGTTAAAATTGGATAAAAGTGATATTGGTCTATAATTATTCGCATCAAGCTCATCGCAGGATTTAAACACTGGCACTGCTTTTGATAATTTTAGCTTGGCCTGGTATACTCAATGAGAAACAGAAGCATTTAAAAGTGTCGCAAGTGGCAGGCTTACAATGTCACTTACATATTTTAATAATAGCGTCGGACATGAATAGAGACCACGTGCTTTCTTATTAGGAATACTAAGAATTTCAGTTTCCACTTTTGAAGCTGTTACTGGTCGAAAATAAAACGATGACTGGGGTGACTTCGATTTAACAAGAAAATCACATAACTATGTTGTGTTGAGGGGAGCCTGCTAGCTAAATTATTGCCCACCGATGAAAAATGCTTGTTAAATATGTCTGGTATACGCGATGGGTCCCTGATCACACTGTTGTTTTTTGTGGGGTCTTTAACTGCACTTATGCATTTTGAAGGCTTAGCTTTTCGATGCAGCAGATTATTAATTCCTTCCCAAGTTTTCTTCATATTTGCAATATTATCATTAAAATAGTCAAAATAGTAGTTCTTTTTATACTTAATCTTATCAGGCTACATAATTTGTTTCGATAGAGCTTATATCTAGCATTGTCACCGATAGTAAATAATCTATTCTTAACCTTAATTGAAGTTCTTCTTCCCTTTGTTATCCAGGGTTTAGAAAGCAGCTTTGCTTTGCAAGAGTTACAAGAGTTCGAGTTTACAAGAGTTCGGGTCTTTCTGAAAGTATAGAAAACTTGTTAGGATACAACCATTTTCTGTTTTGGTACTCACCTGATGAAGACAGACCAGGACAATAGAAGTTAGAAGCATAGGATACTTCCTAAAATATACGAGGAAAATAAATGATTGATGTATAAAACATAAATGTAAATGTGAAATGCATAAAAATACTGTATATAGTTTTATTGAGAAATTGAGAAGTAGATGGATTACAGAGAAGCCCCCCTCCCACCCCTATCTGCATGGATCAGTCATTTAACCTCTTCTAATACTGTGTGGAAAGCCGGTTTAAACAGTAGATATTAATTCATCAGTCGTTTCAGAAAGAAACACAATATATTCCGCTGAAACACCGGAAGATGGTGTTTTATTAAGTCATTGACACTACTTCCTGGGCAGTCCAATAAAAAAATAAACCATTCAATTCACAATGTTTGGGGACAATTAGCAAACAGCTGCAACAAATCCCACCTTTGCTTTTCTTGATTTAAACTGCGCTCCATTTGTTTTTATGAATACTGTATGTATTAGTAATAATATCCTCCTTTTCCAGGAAAACCGAAACACGTTTTGTAGATGACAAAGGCTTTTTCAAGTGAAGTATGATCCTCGCAGTAAATTTTCCAATGAAGCAACTGGAAAGAAGAATCTTGAAAAAAATCAGGGCTTCAATGGGATTGGAACCCATGACCTCCGCGATACCGGTGCGATGCTCTACTAACTGAGCTATGAAGCCACACATTGGGAGCAAGGTCAATTTATTGAGTACATATCTCCCGTAAGGAGTGAAATGATGAAAAATTTACTGCGAGGATCATACTTCACTTGCATCTACAACCGCAGTCTAATATGAATTATTTCACATACGCTTTACTTTTTTGACATGTTACAAAATAAAATCTGTAGAAACAACGACAATCTTGGAGCATATTTTTTTTTATTTTACAATCAGAGCTGCTATTTCACGGGCCGAGAGAACTCAAGAACACCCATACTTTCTATTGACATCCCCCCCCCTCCCAAAACCCCATCCTTTTCAGGAGATCATCACATTTTTCGAAGAAAGACAGCTTTTCTCCAAGACGCGCTATAAAATCTTTGCCTTGACTGGTCAATACTTCCAACCTTCTGCCGCTGTATTTTTACATTTCGTAACTCGAAAATGAAACTCAAATAAAAGGGAAATGTTTGTATTTCACAATACAAAAGGGTTTCAGTTTCGGCATCCAATTGTCGACAAGCAATTTTAAGCCTCAATAATCACGCTTAAAATTTAATTAAACTGATTAGATCCAAACAGTGCAAGAGACGAAGACCGAGACGAATGTATTCACGTTATGGCTACCGGGCATGGTAAGGCGAAAATGTTTGTCTCGGCCATCTAACTTTTTTCTGAGAAACGCGTGCACGACTGGCAGCCGTAAAAATAGACTAAACTAGTTTAGGCTAAATAGCACCCCACCGTTAGCCTAAAAAGCACTCCGGTTAGCCTGTTTACGATTAGCTTTCAATAATGGTAGAGGTAATCAGGGGTAATGAGTAACGATTGCTGTGCCCGCGTCCCGGTATAGATTCCTCTTGATCTTGGAGTCAGCTGTCACAATGTTCTGTTTTCGTTGTTTTACTTCCGAAAAAAACTGCCTTAAATTTTCGAAAATTCAAGGTGGCTCTGAACCGTACCCAAAGTTGCGCTTTATCATGCTCATTAAATGTTTAACTTACCTATTGTATGGCGAGGCAATGTTCATGGAAGTAAACGTAAGGATCTATCGCGACAAGTTGGACCGGCTACAAAAAGGAATGAAACCGTTCACACACTTAGGGGAAACACTACTGACAGGCACGTTTTAAAAATGCGGCACCTGTTTGAAAGTACTGAACTACATGAATAGAAAGTATAAATGACACTTAATTTAAAACAAGAATAAATTTGTCTGCCCATTAGGTTTTCAAAACTAACGACCGCTTATTAAAGTTTAGGAAATTTTGAAAACATTTCAGTGAGTAACTGCATACTCGCCTTCGCAAAGTGCGCCGAT
>CM042753.1:9923313-9929028 GCA_022496165.2 Catalaphyllia jardinei
AACGTGTTTTGTAGATAGCAAAGTCTTCTTTTAAAATTAAATTTGTGGAATCAATTTGTTCTGTGTTTTACGTTAACATCCGAGCTGCTATTTAACCGCCGGGGCCGACAGAATTCTTGTGTAATTCAAGAACACCCCATTCTCTTCAGAGACCCCTCTGTTTTTCTTTTTCGAATCTCCTTCCGCTGCATTTTTACATTTCGTAACTCGAAAACGAAAATTCAAAGGGAAAATCCCTACGTGCTTGTATTTTACAAAACAAAAGCTTTTTTTATTGTTTAAGTAGCGGTGTAACCTATCTTGTAATTAGCAGTGAAATGCACATTTGAATAAATGTTTAAACTAATTACGGATTGCTGTTGGTTACTTTCTAAACTAATTATTATCTACACTCTCCTCCAAGATAACAAATAATTATTTCCTACTTGCATACGAAAGAAGATCGATCAAAACATAGTCGTTTTTTTCCTGGAAGAGGCGATGCAATTAGGACGTGGTTTGTCCTGATTGGGCGAAACTGGTGTGGCTAGAAAAGGGAAAAGTCCCTACGCATTTGACCTGTATTTCAAAAGGTTTTTTTCCCCGTTTTCAATTTCGTTTGTCGACGAACGATAGAAGAGCTCACCTTCACAGCATTTTATTCACGTCAGCTACGTGATCAACCTTCAAAAGGTCGCGATCAAGCTTTCCCTCTCGTCTTTTGTCGAAGGAGCTGCAGTTGTTATCACGGTCTGTGGTGAAATCTCCTGCAACTCAGTCTCCGCTGTTTAGAGCTTCACTCGGCGGTTTCATAATTCACACCAGAAGCTGCTCGATCGCACCTGAACTTGAAAAACACAAAACATCAATCTGAGATGATTCTTCAAGGCATCACGCGCTTCCGCTTTCTTTTCAACGTTGTTTTGATCTTGGTTTTCTTGCTAACGTCTCCAACACAAGTATCTAGTGAGGCAAAAAGCTGCGCTGCTGTAACACTGGCCCTGAATGGCTTCGAGGCAAAATTTTCCCTCGGTAAGGATGCACAGTTTGTGCGCAACCTTGCCGACTGTTTGAATGAAGTCAAGAAACCAGACAGTGAAGTTCGAGACATCATACAACAACTACCGGAGGTGATAGATAAAGTACTTCCAGAAGCATTGTCAGGAGGACTTGTTCTGCTGTCTATGTACTTCCTTCACAAGAGCTTCTTATTGTACGACGAGGCAAAAATCTTGGAGGTAAACGTTAAGACCTTCCGCAGTAAGTTTGAAGCATTGGAGAAAGAAATGAAACCGTTCAGAGATTTCAGAGACACCGAACTTATTCCACTGTGGGAAGAAGGTAACACTGTTACCTTGGAAAAGAAGGCCAAGGAGTTGCTGGAAAAGATTGGTCACCACTCTGCAAGACTCCAAGAGTTGACTCAAGCCATTAGCCAGGATATGAAAAAGGGCGGAAGCAATCAGAGGTGGTCCCCCTATTTTGCAGCTGGCGGAATTTTCGTCTGCTTGGGCTCGGTTATAGTTCGTCCAACTTCTAACGTGGCCACTCCTCCATCGAGTGGTGTTCTCGGTGATGCTAGCTTCAGTGGGGTAAGCATTCCTATATGTATTATCGCTATCGGTACTGCCGGTTACAGCTGGTTAAGCTACAGTTCTCTTAGCTTCACCCTTCCGGAATTGGACAGGCTAGAAAAGGACGCGACCAACCTGGGCCAAGAAATAACGAGGTATCAGTCACAACTAAAATTGATCTCGCCAAAATGAGAGGTGAACTTTAAATCTACTAACCTTTTATACTGCCCCTCAAAGCCAACTGGTCAACATTGAAATTCACTTTACGGTTTCCATACAGGCATTAGAGTACTTGTTAAGAGAATTGCTTTTCTGATATCTTGGCAATTTCCCAATGATGATCATTACCTAAATCTGACCTATCATTGATTAACAAGACCGTTTTTCCGGCGGAGACTGAATGTTCTTATTTTTTGGCCGATTTTAGCCTCGTAAATATTCTACTGAGATTATAGCGTACGATATTTCTGTTCTCCGGAATGTATTTGGTGTCTAGATGGAGTTCAAGTAATTTTTGAGTCAGCCTGTTATGACGCATATAACTTCTTGCAGAAATGTCACTAGTATCGAACATAGGAAGAGTGCTGTTTTTGCTGCTTTTTGGCTAGTCTTAACGTTTAGACCGAGGAAGAAGTTTATACGGTTTAGTTAAAAAAAAACCCAAAACATTAAACTGCTTTGTATTCAGTAACAAATTTTCCAGACATAAAATTATGGTAAAAAGTTTAAACGATCTCAGCTCCGGCTAAAACGATTAAAAAGTTACAAGCTTTCGACTGCCGGGTAAAATGTGAATGACAAGAAACGAAGAAAAAGAAATAAATAAAAATGCGTCAAACTGCGAAATAATAAAATTGCCCTCGTAATTTGCATTTTATTATTTTGCATTTTCACGCGTTTTTGTTCAATATTTTTCTTTGTTTCTTGCCATTCTTTTCAAAATCTGTCTCGGGTTTTTTAAATTGTTGTCAACATTTTGCAAATTTCATCCTCGATATCTACATAAAATACATTCTTATGAACAAGTGTGTGCGTATGTTGACAGTTAGAGAGCAGTTTTCAATAGGGGAATTCTTGTTTACAATATTTGCCTCATTAGCATAAGCAATTCAGTTTCTGATGGAGCTACAAATAAATCAGTTCTGAATATTGAAAGGTCATAGTACGATTAACTCTGCCAATTTGAGCCTGATGTGTTGATTACTTTTTGAGCAACACGGGTTTAAAAACTCAAAATTTGTATGATTGTATGAGCTCATTAGCGCTTTTGCCACCCAGGAATTTTTCAGTTTTTGAGAGACAATTTCTCCTTCAATATTACACACAAAGAACTAAGAATTTCAGCATCACTTAGGTTTTACTAGCTCTTTACCTGCCTGAAGTCAATTCATACCTTACATGTTTATTTCTGTGAGCAAAGCTGTGTGCAAATAAGCAAAAATTAAAACAATGACGTCAGCATGAATCCCCCATAGGTTGCCGTAAAACCGAAAGCAAAGCTAATTAGAATTCGTAGCAAGTACACGTGACAGCGTGTGGGCGAAACCGAAAACTACGCTAGAAAGCCCAGTGTCTTGTTCTCCTCTCAACAACTATAAAATTCTGTAGATACAAAGCTTCAGTTCTAAAAGTTTGATTTTAACGCGAAATAAATAGCTGAATTCTCTCAGTTATTCTCATCATTTGATTCACTGGCAGCTGACTTAAGGCGCGGTAATGGGAAATTTGTTGCTGATCATGTCGGAATCATTTCCACTGAAGACTTTTGATCGTTATTTCAGCAGCAAGCTTAAGCAGTTGTCTAGCATATGTTGAGAAATTTTACAAACGAAGATCTAATAATACTGAAACAAACATGTCAACGTTGTGCACATTAATAAACGCAAAATATGGTGTACGGTTGTAAGGTATTGATAAGAGTGTCGGTACATTTGGAATAATTTATTTATTCCCAAGTGTTATTGTAGATGAAAGTGCAACTTTGTGTTAAGGGAAATGTAATAAGATAATAAGTTGCAACAGTTACTATTAATGAATACGCAGGATATAAAATAACTATACTATTAAAATACTGTAGATAAAAGGACGAACACTCAAACTATTGACTATTTTACACGCCTAGATAGAGTAGTTGGTGAAAGCGACATTGTCATTTCCTTCTTCTTTAAATGTCATTGTAATGAGTAGATTTATTGTAGATTTTAATGCATTTTAGAGTACTTTTAAATGTAATATTTGTCACAATCCAATTGCAATTTTTATCATGATCTTTTGATTTGGATAATTAATGATAAGCCCCACCGAGGAGTTTTAATAAAATTGCATATTGTAGAAGGTGTTAACCAAAACCAGTGAGGACTCGTGACAAAGACCAGTGGCGGATCCTGACTTTGAGCTTAGGGAGGGGGGAGGGAGGGAGGGGGAAGGGCAGTTCTTTTTACTTGGCCTGTCGCCAACGACTTTTTTACCCAAAATAAGAGGACCGGGGAAGGGGCCTGGTGGGGCGGGGCGTGGCGGGGCCGGGCCCTCCCCTTTGTCCGCACTGAATACATGCGGGCAAAGGCGACTAAGGTGTACCAGAAAGCCAAGAATTTTGTTATTGTCTCAACAGTGTTTGTCTTTATTAACTTCTGTAAAGGACACAGCTCACATTTTAAAAGTTTGATGTTAATTAAGGAGGGGGTATACCTGCATAGGAGTGAAATGTAAAGTATAGTTAAAAGGGAATTATTAGGATTAAAATAGGTTGGAAACACTACCAGACAGTTGACCCCCCCCCCCAAAAAAAAAAAAAAAGAGGGCCCCAGGTTGGTAGAGGACTGTTTGGTATCCGTGTACTAATTCTTCACTTCAAATTTCAATTTTCCAAATCCATCAAATCTTCAATATTTCGTATTTTCCTCAATTTAACCTATTATTTGAGAAAAAATATCTTTTCCGAAATGTCCAAAAATCACCAAGAAATTTACACAAAACCGCCAAACGGTGGTTATGGGAATAAGCAGAGAGATTTAGCATTCCTTAAAACGTGACCGAGATATTGGCAGAAAAGCAGTGCTAAGCGATGTCAAAACAGCCTTCAGGTGTACCCCCGCCTTAATGAGAGATCAACTGTCAACTATCGACTATCAATGCGGTCATAGGAAATTAGCTGCATGACTACATAGAAAAGTTGGTCAAAGCTTTAAATTTGTTCTTGTAATGGGTCGGTTATTGTAGATTTTATTGTATTTTGTACTGTAATTTTTATCCTAATCCAGTTACAATTTTTATCATGACTTTTCAGTGTAGTTTTAAGTAATTAACAGTACCTTGGGATTCACCGTAATTGGCTAGGCTGTGGTGGTCCCCCTGCCAAATTTTGTAGATAAGTTAAGTATTTTAGTTGGGTGAAGTTAAATAAAATTAAATTAACAACAAAAACTGTGTATTGATATAATTTGGACATTTAATCTTAAACAATGTATTATTATAAAATTTTAAGTGGGTGGTGTACTGTATCTCATAATGCTGAATGAAGTGCATCTTTGAATAAATGTTAAAAGTTGATATTGCTCGTTTGTAAATAGAATTTTCTGTATACTGTTCAAGCACACCCATCCTCTTCAGTGTTATTATTCAGTGTATTATTCAAGCACAATCTCCCGAGGATGCCCACCCCTTTCAAGGCATTTCTATCCCCACTTGCTATAACACAGCAGATCATTTTGCGATGGAAAACGTTTTCCTCGAGTACGCGTTAGAAATAAGACGTTCTTTGTGAAAAGTGAACTGAACAACATGACAGGAGCGTTAAAATTTACGATCTAATTCATTTAGGACGTTCTTTACTAGGCCGGGCCCCTCCTACTACTATGTTTTGACAAATTATAGCTTGAAAACGGAATTATGCCTGCTTGTTTGCACTTGAATATATCACGGCTTTTTTCCCTTTTTCAATTTCGATTTCACGCTTCCTTTTTGTCATCACTGATTAAATTTAATTATTAAATATAGATAGTACCCAGCGCGTGCTCTGATTGGTCAAAAACCCATGTTTCATTAAAAAAATAGAAAAACATAGAAAAAGCGTGTTTTATTGCTTTTCGCGCGTAAAATCTATATCATAAAGCAAATCACTGTAAGAAGCCTAAGTCGTGTATTACACTGTGACAAAACACTC
>CM042753.1:9944028-9974028 GCA_022496165.2 Catalaphyllia jardinei
AATACTGTCACGTATGTAAATCACAAACAACGTCTGGGCCGCCTGTGGGACGACGCGCTGTAAATATATAGGACGTGGTCGTGACTGGTCGAAACTTAAAAAGGGGAAAACCTGACCAGTTTGATTTTTGTGTTCAAGTTTTCAATTTCGTTTGCCCTTCAGAGGAGTCAAGGTGTCATAGGTGTCAATCAAGCATTCCCCCTTGTCTTTCGTCGAAGGAGCTGCTGTTATTCTTGTGTGTTGCGAAATTTCCTGCGACATATCCGCGTTGCGTTGAAAGCTTCACTCGGTGGTTTCATTACTTGGGCTTTCAGGGTGTCAAGCGCTTTAGTGTTCCAAAAATATAGGACTCGACGACCTGAAAATATAGGGCAAAACCCCCCAAAACTGCAAAAATATAGGATCTGACATTAACCTATAGGCCCAACGTAAGGTTCTTTAGTTTTTAGACACTCTAGATGTAGTCGATGTACTGATTTAATAAGTTGCCAAACTAAAAGTTAATAAAAGAAAGACGCTTTTTCAGTTTCAAAAACGTCTTTCCAAGTCAAAAATAAAAATCAGTTTCTTTCTGGAATCATAACGTCATCTTACTGACAATAAGTTCTTTGGCATGTGAGATCAATAACAAGGGCAATCTGACATCCCTTTCAGTTTAACAATGGTTGACAATATCAACTGGTTCGAGTCCAAAACTCAGTATTGACACTTCTGTGAATGCAAGTAACAAGCAAGGAAATTGATTTGCTGCAAACACTTAGAATTACAAAAACTAAGGCCAAATAACACAAGTCACTGTTCTGAATGAACTCATGTATTTTCAGGTAAGCTAAAGCATTCGGAAATTCTTTTGTAAGCAACGCCTTCACCACTGCTTTTAGGTCGCAGTGGTTGTCTTAACGTTGGATTTCTTCTTGTTCTTCTTCTTTGATGCTTGCTTTGGTACCGAGGCGCACACCCTGGCCTTCTTGGTAGGAACTGAAACTTCTAAGCTTTTTTCCATTAGCTTCCGCTTTTGACACTCGACATTCCTCTGCTTCTCTCTTATCTCAGACATCTCTGCATTAAGCTTCTGTGATAACCCTGAAGCAGTTTCTATCATTACTTCCGCTGCACTTACGCCAGCTATAACACTGCTTTTGACTGAACTCTTCAGCTTGCTGTTTCCGTCAATAAGGAGCTGGTCAACTCCTTCCATCTTTTCTCTTAGCTCTTTCTTTCTTTCGTTAAGGGCTGTTTCCTTTTCAAGGAGTGACGCATTCTTGGGCTTCAAAGCATCCATTTCGTTCTGTTGCCTAACATATTCTGCCTCTTCTTTCTCTTTTTCCTTCCTTTTTCTTTCATTTTCTTCCTTTTTCTTTCACATTTCTGTCTGTAGGCCGTATGTGCGGATCTAACAGCGGTCAGTAACTTTAGGGACTCTTTCTGGCCTGTGTGATTGTGGGTCAGAGAACTTGACTATGTCCTTGGTATTACGCAGCCCATTTATAGTTTCTTCCGACAGTTTGTTTCTTTCAGCTGCCAACATTCTGCTGTTTACTGAAATCCCTCTTTCGACATCTGAATTTCCCTGGGCCTTCACAATTCCTGTCAGCAGAGGGTATTTCGGGTTTCCAGGCGTTCAGTTAGTCAGGGAGCAGCGCAGAAAACACGCGCGCTGTTTTCTGCGCTGCTCCCTGACTAACTGAACGCCTGGAAGAGGCTAAGGCCAGTAATGATCAGCTCTTGTGCCTTTCCCTCTTTATCATAAATGTACAGTCTCCATTTATCAGATACATTTGCGATATCTGCAGCTGGCGTTCTAAGTTTACTAGCAACAGAGTTAATGGCTCTTAAACTTGCATCTGACCTCCTAGTCTCGGAAAACTTGTGGTTGCGGTCAACCTACAGGCCATTTGATTCGAGTTTTGAATGAAAGGAGCGTAAATGACGGTGGAGATTTTTGTCTTCTGTGGTTGGTGATTCTCAAATCAGCTTGATATAGTGTCGGAGACACATTTTAGCTGCGATACTCTTGACCGTGAGCTGTGGTTAGCTATACTTAGCTCGCTGCTGCGGCCTGAAACGGACAGGAACATTCGCATCGGAAAGCAAGGTTATGTATTTTATTTTACCAATTTTAAGAAGTGATGTTTTGATGTTTCACTCCTGACATCAATCAGTGAGTCAACAGTTGTTTTGACACTGGGAAAAGTTAAATTTTTTAAATAAATTAATCTCAGAAACATTTTGTTTATTGGGTTTGTTAAATTCGAGATAACGTAGTGGTTCTCGGCTTATCAAGACCAAGCTTGTGCGTGGTTTAGTCGCGCTCAACTGACGACTGAGGCTGCTAGAAAATTATTTCTGTATGATTTTAAAACGGCAGAGGGAAAAACTTTGTAATGATGACGTCAATCGTGCATCTGTACTCTAATAGATCATAGGCAAGAACCAATCAAAATGCGAGAATAACTTGGGTTATTATATAATGACCGATTGATGAGATGGTCGATTGGAGTAACCATCGCATGTTTCAAAGAAATATGAGATCATTTTATTCATTATTTCATTGAGAAAAACCTAGTTGCACTGCTGAATACATTAGCCTCTCTCTGACTTTGGATCACTCGCTAGCTGGTGAGTGAACATCGACGAGACTTTGAAAAAACCAAACCTGTCGGGTAAAGATGAAAGAAAAAATGCGCGTCACTTATCGAGATTAGAAGCTGTTTTCAACTCAAAATAATAATAAGCATTAATCTCGCGTGATGCCTATGGGCTGAATACGGGCCTGCAAAAACAAAGCAAAAAGCCATATCATAAACAACTTATTAAACTCTTCACCTCAAACGTGCGGTCTTAACTGCGGAAAAATATTAAACTTCGCCCTTGCCGTATTGAACTCGCTAAAAGGAGGTTTAAGAAAACTAATAGGGCAACGGTAACTTGGCTAAAAAAAAGGTTTAATGAGCAGAACAATGAATGTGTTTTCGAAAGTTGTGTTAAAAAAGTGCTAATGTTCCTATAATTAAAGGAAACGAGACGTTTCGGGGATAACCCCTTCGCCAGTCGGGGTTATTCCCGAAACTTCTCGTTTCCTTTTATTATAGGAACATTAGCCCTTTTTAACACAACTTTCGAAAACACAGTAATTCCAAGTGCTACACAGCATTAGAACAATGAATGTGCACGTGCATTATAATTCTGGGTACATTTCTTTTCCGTCCTCAGTAAAAGAACAACGTGAAATGACCAAATTCTGCGTTGTGTGGACAACGTGAACCACAACGGATAATTTATAAAATTTATATTTCGAATTTGACGCTGTGTTCCACAACCAGTTTCGAGATAGATTTGACAATGACAAACAAACTGAATGGCTTTAGAGTATCGCCAGATTCGTATCTAAAATATAGGGTCCTTTTTTAATTGACGGTGTCCTCGGCTTCGCCGTAGTAGCTTCTTAAATTCCCTATCGCTCCGTCAATACGGTAAGGTCTCGGTTTGAGATTTTTCCGTAAAGACCTTACTCTCGGTAAATAAGTAGTTATTCAAGGACTCGTTTCCCTCAGAATAGACCAAGTTATAATAAAATTCAGCCCAAGACAATAGACCTCAGCACGAGACTCCGAGGAATAACTACAGAGTTTGTGGGGTTTTTATTCCCCGGAGCCTCGTGCTGTGGTCTTTTGTGGTATGCCGAGTTTTAATATATCGAAATGAGTCTATGCCATGCGAAATCTGTTTGGGTAAAGAAGGACACTGTTAAGCACTTCACAGAATGTTTTATAAAATAACCTTTCCGAGAGACATGATGGTAAAATTTCTAAATTAGATAGAACAGTACATTACCTGTTTCAGGGGATGCGATTGCTGTTCAGAAGATGATCCGAACGACACCACTTCCAATCCTACGATCCGTGAATCTCGGCTTGTAATCTGACACACTCGGCAGACCAGGGGAATGTAGCAGCTGTCGTTCTCCGGTACAAATAGACTATTTAGTTTCATACCTGCAATCATTTCGTTAGAAACGTCCTGGTTAAATTGATTTAACCGAATACCCAGCTACTGGCCTTTTAGTGTCCCTGCTCACGAGATACGACTGTAATAGCATAAGTACAGTGTAGGTGGAAATAGCACTGCTCTTCTAACGGTGGGCAGTCTCGAAACTGACTAAACAAACATTGATAATTGAAGATCAACTTGTCATGAATCCCAACATGTGGGAGGCTTAGCCTGTCCACTATTAACAAAGTGAGGCTGATGAGTTGAACCCAAGACAATCAAAACAAGTAAAGATACATGTAGTGGCAGGATTGAGAATTTGAACCTGGGAACTTCACATTTCAAATTCATAGTCTAAGACGATAACACGGTCACTGATTCAAAGTGAACTGTTACACTCACGCAGTTAAGTTAACGAAGGACTTGTTACCTGGAGAGTGATCGTCTTTCGAGTCAATTAAAGAACTTAGGTTTGATATTTTACAAGTTTCTTTGTCCGCAACAAGAACATTTTTCTCGTCGGCTGTCAGTTGAAAGGAACTCTGCAATTCGTTAGGAATTTGCTTTGTGAAGGAGTTACAGGCGAAGGGACCTGTTTGGACGAAAAGACAATTTTAGTCAATCTATCGTATAGCAGCATTGAAGGAAAAAAGCACCGAGAAGAATTGTTTTAATAGTTACTGGTTAATTTACTACCGTGAGGATAATCAGATTAGATTACCGAAGACTTGCACGAGAACGTCGAAACTTTCCACGTAAACACAGTGTATATGAATATGTCGGGTTGCTTCGCAACGCTTCTGAAAAAGCGCATGCTCGGTTGATTCATGGAGAAAAAGAAACAAGAAAAACAAAACAAAACAAACTAAAACAAAGAGAAAGCGAAAAAAAAAACTTATTACTTTTTGTCAGCAAGAGGTTAACAACAAATTGCAGTGAGAAGTCGTAAGGAGCACGGAGTTGAGTAACAGAAATTACGAATTTTTTTGCTCAATATCTTGTGTGATTGGTTTTTTTAAAAAAAACCTTGAAAATTGCACCACATAAAAATTGATTCTCTCTAGCGGAAAACAGCACAGTTACCTCACCTGCAAAAAAGGTGCTACCACAACGGGCACAATACAGCACAGGTTTGTCGCTTTTATCTCTTTTGGGTTTTTCCTGAACAGAAAGACACTATTGTTTGTTAAAGGCTAATGTATTATAGGCAATAGAGTTCTAAAGTGTGACGTCACAAAAAATTAAATCTGTGAAATTATGGGATTGGGCGCCATTTTCGAATGGAGTATCCTTAAAAAAGATTCCTTGCCAAAACTTAGCTCTTAATTGTAATTCCCAGCTGAAATATGAAGGATTGATATTTGATACTGCCCCATATAAATCTCTCTAATTTTGAGCCAGTTCTAAACTGGAGGAACAGAAACAAATTTTGAAGGGTTTGTATGGAATTCCATCAAACTTTGATCCCTTATATCTCTACCGGGAATTGCAATTCGGAGCTAGTTTTTGGGATGAGGACGTCTTTTAGCATGCCCTATAAGAATATGACATCATATCCCATAATTTCAAAAATTTTATTTTTGTGACGTCATCACTTTAGAACTCTATGTGGAAAATAGTTTACCCAAAGTATGACCTTTAAGTGCAATAAATGGGTTTGTGCAAGTTTTGTTCCATCTAATTCTGCCTTTCCGTGGGAAAAGTTTCCATTCACGTCATCAAGAATACCACGTGCTTTTTTGTTTCAGAACTGCCAAGAAAGAGAGGATCAAAGTCATACCTCGCCAGGGCAGGAAAAAAAAATTGAAAGGGCTAGTACAGTTCAGTTTTCAGTTGCCCCGACTAAAGTATTACTTGCCCCACAAGAATGCAATGTTCATGCCTTATTAACTAAATTATTCCATGCTTTCAACTCATTGCTTTGCTCATCTTGCAGTCTTTAGTTTTAAAATAGTTTTTGACTGAAAATTATCACCAAAAATACTAATAACCAGATCTTTTCAGGGTTGGTGCAAGTTTAGTTATCCCGATGAAGGTAGGACTGCCAGACTGAAAAGGTGACACTCTTACCTCAAATACTTCTTTCTCCTCCTCCTTTGTGCTTCCACTGCTGTTTGAAAATCTTCTAAGCCTTGTGCTTTTTCTCCGGCCTAGTCGAACATTACTCGGCATCTCAGACACGCTATTACGGGATCGCTCGCTTCTCTTTGACGACGACGCTAAATTCTGTACACCTTCCTTGGCGTTTTCTTTTGACTGGGCATTGCGAACAACATTAGGCGCCGTCGCTTGTACACAATCTTCTAATCCAACCTTTCCATGGGAAAGGTTTTCGTTTGCTTCATCAAGAATATCACGTGATTTTTTCTCAGGGTTGAAATGGTCACCATGCCCTCCGCGACCTGAAGAACTAGTATCGGCTTCTCTTAATTTGAAAAGCTTTTTTGCGGCGACGAAGCCTTGACTCACTGTGTTTTCCAGCAGTGAGGATTGACCAAAATCACCGCCCTTCTTCGACAAAGTAATTGAGTTATTAACAAGATTACATTCTCCATTTCCTACACTTTTAAATGCCGATGGTTCCTCAGCGCCGAGATTCAAGTTTGACGAGTTTAAACTTGTCCTCTCCTTACCCTCCCCGGTCGAGTTCAGATCTTGTTTGCCAGGTGAAGGTGAAGGACTCGACTGAGGAGTGGCAAACAGAACAGGAGAAGACATCTGTTCCCTTGCGAGTGCTTCGCTTTCAGGTTCCTTCAATGCACAATCTGTTTCTTGGCTTTCCACTTTTCCATCCACTTTCAACTCGTTGGATTTCACCGTTGCGAAATTTTCGCCATTTACGGGTTTAAAGTCAAGAACCAAAGTCATTCCATTGAAAACCTTTCTCTCGTTCGCCTCGACATTAACGTTTTTCCTTTTGAATTTATCAAGTTTCGATGCTACTCTCTGTGCATTGAAAGACAGACCTTTAGAACTAATATGAGAAACAGCTGACTGGATTAAATTGGACGAAGGGGTAAATCCTGAAGTCTGGTTTCCTTGCATGTTACCTAGCAAATGCAGCTTGGCAGATGGTCTAACACATTGTAAGGGTGAAGTAGAATGATGGCTGTGTTCCAGTGTGAACCCATCACCTAAGTTTCCTTGGGCGTTGCCTTGTTGAATGGACTCTACAGATGGCTTTGTATCGATGCGTTGAAGAGGAGTTGCACAATTGTCGCTGTGGTCTAGTGTAAACCCACCAGCTAGGTTTCCGTGGACGTTACCAGGTTCTACAGCAGGTCTTGCATCTCTACTTTGAAAGGGAGTTGAAAAAAGAACGCTCTGTTCCAGTCTAACCCCGCCAGTTTGGTTTCTCCGGTTGTCAGGCAGTGGAGTGTGTTCTACAGATGGCTTTATATCAGTGTGGACGCTCTGTTCCTTGACTGGAGTCTCCACAGAACTTCTACTCAGTTGGCTGACAGAGCAGGGACTGGTATTGGCAGGGCACGGTTCTTTTTTACGTGCAGAAGCGAATTCTTTCAGGGAAGACATGGCCGCAGAGAAGTTGGTGTATTGTGTAATTCTCTTGCGCACCCATTTGGATATTCCTAGTTAACCAGATGAAAAGGTATGTTTAGTGAAAACTACCGTCCATGCTAACCATACGCGCGGACCACTTTTTATCATTTAAGCCGTACCAAGTTTATTCTCGAGGTTCGTTAGAGTTCTTTCGATTTCGAAGGGGAGGCACTCTCTTCACATCAATTTTTAACACCACAAAGTAAATATATAGATTTCACTTCATTGAAACCGTAAATGTGAAAAATCTACAATCAAAGTTATGTTCAAATCGCAAATAAAGTATTTATGTCACTTCCTGTCGAAGATTATTTATCTCTCAACACATTTGATACATTAAATGTTAGGTAATTAACTTAACATCATGTGTGTGGCGGTAGAATGGAATGTAACACGTAATTAAACCTATTTTCAGCTATATTGACAGTGCGCGTCGCTCTCAGTTTGAATAGCTGGTGAAACAAATTCTGTTTTGCTTTTGCACATCAAAGGGTTTCCCCTCTTTAGTTGGTTACTCGTTTTAATTAAGTTTCCCTCGACACTTGCCTCACATTGTGCGTTTATTGTTGTTCTTGGAGTTTTTGTGGATCTGAGCCCTTTTTTTTTTCATTCTTTAGATTTTGATGGCGTACTTCCTCCAGGTTTTATTATGGGGCATTCATTTGGCTGCGCCGGGGCCTGGACGCGGGCTTTGACGCTTCAACATCTGAGTCCTTTGCATTAGGAGAACATGTGTTCAAATGGTGCTGCTTATGGTGGTATGTTGGATTAGTGGTGTAGTGGTTTAAAGTGATTTTAAAGACGATACGTTGAATTTTTGCCAGGGCTGCGCCACTGTGAGAGACTGAAAGGCTGACAACTAAAAACGTATACATTCACACATGGACAGAGTTTTCTACGTTTGAATTGGCAAGGCAGTTTATGTAACTAACTTTTACGTCCGAAATAACGTAAAAACGACGGCTACTTGCGAACAAATTCAACGGTCGGACTCACATAACTGTTCCTTACCGTTGGTGTACTTTGGAGACTTGTTAAACCGTTCATCTATTAGAACAATTGCTCCCCAGTCTTGTCTGTGAAAAACAAAGTTATTCATTTTGATGTCATGATAAACCGTTGTTTGCCTAGTTACGCAGGTATCATTCAAAGCGAGCGCCAACCATACTGAATCACCAGGCTGATAAATATAGCTGTAAATAACGCGACAACGAAGTCAATCTGAGCTGGGAGCGAAGCCTTGAGACCAATGGCAAGCATGAGAAAAAACGCGTCCTCCACATTTCACCTTCGTGGCTTAGGTTCTCGCAAAATTTCCCTTTGGTTTTAGACTGATTGGCCTCGAAAGACAGGATTTAAAAGACCAACCTTGGACAAAAGCCGTTGTTTCCCTTAGATCTGTAAACTGCTTTTATTGACTGTGGTTTATCTGCAATCGGTTATCTCGAGCCATAACTCCATCGTCATGGATACTAGTGTACAGGGATGGTCAGTAGTAATTCGCCCACCTGCGTACTTGAATATCATCTATTTTGACCGAGTAAAAGTTGAAAATGTTTGCTGAATATCTGAATATTTTTTAAGTTCTAACTCAAACTTTCTTGTAACATGCTTACGTTTACTTTGATAGTCCAAAAGCAAGATTATAAAGTACAACCTCTCAAGTCAAAATGCTTTGAGTGTGCTTGGTAGCTCTGCCATTACGTTTAGGTCATAAGTAAACCAAGAGTACATTAATACTCCTTCCAACCCCACATGTATAGGAAAATGCGCTCCATAACCTTGTTTAAATGGTGTTCTTCAAATAATAACCACGTAACGCGAGTTTACTATATGGTGTGGTTGAAATATTTCGTCTTTAATAAGATGAACTTACTTGTGACGAATACACCTTCCTAAAGCCTGTGAGCATGAATAAAGAAAAAGGAAAGGAAAATAACAAGCAATTAAAGTTTGCTATAAAACAAAAGAAAAAAAGTTGTAAGTATTAATAACGTAGTGCCAAAGTAAAAACGATGTCTATAGCCGACGTTTCGGGCCTAGCCCTTCTCCAGTGCTATGTTGAGTTTTGAATGGGACAGGCGACCTGACCATTTCATTGTCATAACTACAATTTTGAAAATTAAACGGAATTTTAGTTAGAGTTGAAGTTCAAAAGGTTTTAAACACTGAGTGTGCGAGAGTCTCCTCGAAAACTGTTATCGGAATGTCAAGTAATCTATCTTCCACTTGAGAGAAAGTTTGTGTGATGACGCCTCAAACGACTAAGGAGACAAAGAACTCGAAGCAGTATTCTAAATACCAAAGAACAGACCTGATTTAATGCGCGGTAGGCCTGGATCTCATACCACTCACTGCCTGTCAGCAGTCCTCGACTGGCTGAATACTGCGTGTTGTATTTCCGTTTGAGTTCCACCTGAAAATACACAACATGAGACAAAACTGGTGTTGGACAGTACAATATTTTGCAGGAGCCGCCAATCAAGCCTGATGTTTTGTGCCAACGGGGTGAAAGAAGAAATGAAAGCTCTTGTTACCTTTGTAACAGATTATTTTTACAGTTCTGATCGAACCCCCGCAAGAAAGCGAGGGTTCGACTGACCTTTTGGTGTTAGTTCAAACGTCGAACTTTCCATGATCATGAGACGAACTTAATAGGGCAGTATCAAAACGAGTCCGCCTACAGGTTCATTCTCATGTAAATCAAACTCATTTTCAAATGAAGGCTTTATATGAAGACTCGTTTTGAAACAGAGGCAGAAGCGAACTCGGAAATGGCCTATTGCAATTTGAGTCGATCCAAACGGGTAAAGCTCGACCGTTGGGTCAAACGTCGAACTTAATTCGAATTTAGATGGACCAGCACGTCCTATTTTGCCTCAGTCATAAGCTTTTTCTGGCTACGGCCCCGTATTCGTCTGCTTCATAGGAATAGAACGTGTTGGTCGATCTAAATTTAGTCAGACGGACTCAGTTGAGGAAAACGTCAAACTTGTCATGAACTTAATTTGCTCAGTTCAGTTATCTCATGTGAAGTTCGACGCTTGACCTGGGACTGAGAGATTCAAAACAAGTTGGCATAAAGAATTGACATTTGGAAAGGAGCAAGGTTTACATCATAAAAAACTCAACTCTAGCCTCGCTCTTGCTCAAAGGCCTGATGTCTAAGAAAGAGACTAAAAAATGGGTCACTCTACTGAAACAAACCTGAGGTTGCCCTTATACGTATAAAAGGTTTTCCTGACTTTACGGAAGGACGGATTGTAAGGAGAACCAGCGTGAGTTTTGGTATGTTTACTCAGTTAACAGAATGGAGTGTACCTTACCTGGACATCTTTCACATTTGGAAAAGGAATGCCAATCTACAGGAGAAAAGTAAAATAAAGGAAAACATGTTGTAGTGTGCTTCTACAGTTCAACTAGTTTGTGTCTTACTTCGTGTCAAACGTAAGCTGCTTTTACTGGTTGATGGAAGGAGGCATCATCCGACAATACTCCAAAAAGGCAATAAACAAATTCAAGACATTTTTTGTGGTTACTCATCGACAATCTAAACAGAAAAAAATCCTTTTCAGGAACCAATAAAAATATATATTATGTATGCATTGAAAATAATTATACTTTCGGGGAGCAAAATAAGTTAAATAAAGTTGGTATAAAAAGAGGTAAAATTCGTCATTGTTCCAGAGTCATGTTCCTAACATATGGGTGGCCTCTGCCTGCATGTCCACACTGTGTTGTCTGTTGTAGGCACAATCAGATTCTTTTTTCCACAGTGACATCATAAAAACAACGAATCCCTATTCCTTCTTCTCCTGACATGTGGCTTGCACCCATACACCCTCCGGCGCACTCCTGCTTTGACCGGACTCATTACCGCATGGGGGAATCAGCCGATTTTTCAACTGAAACGTTTCCGTTTTTATCTAGGTTCCTGTTGAAAATGACACGAAGTTCTTAATTTGAATGCGAAGAAAAGTTCATTTACCTGTTCTCATGACTATTGATTGGAGAAAAAAATAACTTGGTCTCGTTAATTTTGGCTGGGAGATGGAGTTCTCGTGGGGCTGAGCTCGCTACTTTTCGGGAGCGTCGCCGGCTACTTTCGGGGGGTCGCTACCTTTGGGGGCTCGTATATTACTTCCTATACAAATGTGATTTATCTCTAATCTGCCCTCCAAAAAGGCAACAAACCAAAAAAGCGATGAACCCTTACTGCATCTGAAGTAGAGGCGAAGCAAATGTTAATTGTTGGCTAAAGCTTTTTAATAGGATTGTGGATTCTCAAGAGCTCAAAACATGATCGCATTTAATCGGAGTTCTTTTACAGTCGACATATATCAAACTTGCAAAGTTTTTTTTTCTCGACACTAAAAGGCGTTACGTTACAGTTTGCGCATGTTGAAAAATATTACGTTCCCTTCAGTTTAAAGGTAATCAGTTTGTACATAGCCAAAATATGATGACTGATTTCCTTTAAACGACTAAAGAAAATAAAATTAAAAAAAATTAGTTGGATGGACTAATTAATCGAACCCGTATCGTTTTCCCTAAACACTAACAAAGAACGCTCTGAAGTCAGGGCTTCCCCGGACACTTTCTGCGCTTCACACATATATGATGAATATTCAAATGTACACCGGACAGAAGTCTTGTTTGAGAAAACATCTGCCAGGATTAAGTAGCTTTTCTGTGGCACATGCCGCACTTTCTTCTTCAAGAACTCTCAGACGAACTAAATGTTTCGACAGTGCTTCAACAGAATAATCGATTTACACTGGAATAATATTGAGGATGATTACTGACACCTCCATCTTCATCCACCATTTATTCAGTTTGTAGATTTCTACTTACGTCACTTTTAAGCAATTATTAAAAATTTGCATTTATCTTTTGACAGCATTATGAATTCGACTCCGTCTTCAACGTTTGTTTCGTCTGTTCTTCAGTCGCTCTCCTTCCAGCATGGACATTTTTTGAAGTTCTATATCAATTTTTTACTATTCTTGCACCTACGTCTGCTTGCCGTTTAAAACAGTTGTCTACGCGACACGCTCTGGTAAAAATGGAAGGTTTGAAACAGTTTATAACTCCTTCTCGCTTCAGTTTGTTTGGCTATATTGTCGCAGTCCTTTTTCTTTTGACGGGAGCCGTGTTTGTAGGAATCACAAGTAAGTTAAGACTCAACGAACGCCGAGCATTCCTTTGCGATTTCCAAGCTACGATACCAGACAAGAATTTTCATCAAGCTCAATGTTTTGAGAAGTACGAGGAACAGTATAACTCTCCTCTGCCATGGTATCTGTTTGTCCTTTCGACTTTTGCTGCCGTGATCGTGTTGTGCTTCGCTTACTCGTGGTGTTGTGTGAAATCTCGGGTTGATCGGCTACAAGCCACGATGGCACCCGATGCGGAAAACCCTCGCCCAAGGCCGAGAATAAGAACTCGTCGAGTTTTCGTTATTTATTTCCTACATCTAGCGACGCGCTTAACCTTAGGGATTGTGTTTACACTGATGCAAAACTTCCTGTTGTATCCAGATGGCTTTCCGACCGGATATGCTTGCGTTTCATCAACGGCGAGTTCATTCAATACCAACGCCTCTTCAAAAACAGTCTCGCGCACATCAAACTGCCACAATTCTGTTGCATCTGAAAAGAACAGCTGTTTGAAAATAGTTTTGATAGTGAATGTTATTTTCAACTGTCTCGTGTTCGGAGAAATCATTTATCTTCTAGCACGCGCATCACATAGTAGTAAGTTCTCGTTCGATTCAGAATTCTCTTCAAAGTATTTTTTCCACGAAAGCTCAGCTCAAGTGACGTCAGCTGGCTTCAAGAAATCGATGAAAAAACTGATCTTACAAGAAACAGAATTTTTAGAGCCACTGATTCATTGTAGCGCAGAAGAAGAGGAAGGCAACATACTCTTAGATGACGTCTTTCTGGACGTGATAATTTACAGCGGAAGAGCAAAAGACAAGTTTTTAAAGGATTGCGAAAGACACGTAATATACGACTCCTACTTAAAACCTGAAAGCCCGCATGGATCAGTTGCAATAAAAACGCGCGGAGAGTTGTTTCTGTCCAACAAAGACACTCAAAACCCTCGGAAAATTCTCGTCGTTGGTCGCCCGGGGATTGGAAAGTCTTTGCTCTGTCAGAAACTCCTGCGTGATTGGAGTAAAGGGGACCTTTTCCATGATAACAGCAAAAATTTCAAGTACGCTTTCTTGTTCCAGTTTCGTTCGTTTTATTCGGAAACAGGAAAGATTTCCCTAAGGCAGTTGTTGAAACACACAATATATTCGGCCAATCACAGGGACGATCAGGTTTTTCAAGAACTGCTGGATCATCCCGAGGAAATACTTCTTGTATTTGACGGCTTAGACGAATTTAAGGATCACTATAGCTGCACGACGAACGAGGCGGCACGATTCGGAAATAGCCCAAGCGAGGAAATGCCATTACCAGCACTATACGTGAAACTTCTGCAGGGGAAACTCCTTCCTGGAGCAACATTATTGACAAGTTGCAGGCCGACTGTGCTCGGAAGTGTTGAGGTCCAACTGTTTGACAGAACTGTGGAAATAATGGGCTTTACAGAAGAGAAAGTTCACAAGTATGTGAACAACTACTCTGAAGGGGACAGCGCGATAGCAACACGAATATGGGAGCACATCTACAGCAATTTAAACCTGTTGTCTTTATGCTATATTCCTGTTAATTGTCGTATAATGTGTTTCTTTCTAAAGGAGTTAACCAAGCTTTGTGTCCTGGGATCAGAAATCGTCACCTTACCGACAAGGCTCACGGAAGTCTACCAAGGAGCTTTGAGATTGTTCATCTTCAAGCATCACCCAGAATTTCGCGATAAACCATTTCGAGGAAATGAACGCTTTTCAGATTCGGTTGAAAAGACCTTGACAGACCTAGGGTCGTTAGCAAGAAAGGGAATAGCGGAAGGACGACTGATATTCGACTCAGAAGAAGTGTCGGGAATGGTACATTGTGGTTTGTTGAATCAACTGCCTGACAGCAGGTTGTCTCCGGTGGAGTTCAAACAACGTTTTTGCTTCATTCACTTAACTTTACAGGAGTTTCTGGCCGCTAGAGAGATTGCCAAGATGGATCCCGATGACCTCAAAGAATTCATTACGTCTAATGCGGAAGATCCAAAGTGGCATTTGGTCATTCAATTCGTTGCTGGGTTACTTCGTGGCCAGCAAAATGACGCAGTCAGCAGGTTTGTTAAGTGCCTTCATGACTCTGTGCTGTCGAATCCACAGAATAAAAAGATGGCTTTACTCATGATGAAGTGTTTGTATGAGTACAATGACGATGCCACGGTGAAGAGCGCAGCTGCTCAGCTTCAGCGGAATGGATGCTTCCGCAATTCTTTTGACTTGTGGAATTGCCAAATAACACCTGTTGACTGCACAGCAATTGTGTACTTCTTAAGAAACATTGAGCAGGTGAATTACTCACTTTTCCTAGGTGCTAATTCTCTAGGAGAAGGGGGATGTAAAGAGTTAGCCAAGCTGCTAATGGAAGGAGGCCCAGTTAAATTACACCTAGGAAAGAACAACATAACTGAGCAGGGTTTGATTCCAATGATAAGAGCTATCAGTGCGGACAAGTGTAAACTCCACAAGTTGAGTCTTGTTTCTAACGACTTAATCAGTCCAGATGAATTAGTTCTCCTTTGCCAATCACTAAAAACCAAAAGTTGTAAGCTCACTAGCTTGCACCTTGGCAGATTGCAAATAACTGAACACGTGTTGTCACACTTGTGTGAATCACTGGAACACGCGAATTGCAAAATCACCCGCTTGAGATTCAATGATGAGGAACTTTGGACCGACGTGGTATTGTTGAAGTTCTGTCAAACACTCAAGCACCAAAATTGCCAGGTGAACTCGTTGAGAATTGAGTGTCACAAAATTACTAACCAAGGTGTTCAACATTTCTGCGAAACACTAGAGAGCGAACATTGCAAACTCAAGAAGCTGGAGCTGATTAGCAATCGAATGACCGCTGTGGTGGTACCTTTCATACGCAGATCATTGAGTCACCCGAATTGTAAACTTTGTAAATTAAACATCATCTCTTGGAACATGAATCAGCAAGTTGAGAGAGACCTGGATGAGGCACTTCAAGCTGCCTGTCACCAACGCAACGCTGATTCCACAATGTAAAAAAACTCTTTCACTTAAAAAACAGCCAAACTTGAAGCTTGAAGTAAAAACTCACAATTTCACTTTGCCAATTGTCAGGAACCACAGCACCTTATAGTACCATCTGCAAGCACCATAGTCAATAGAGGGAAATGGTTAGTAAGCCTGGCAGGGTTTGTTGTTTATGTTTTTGTTGGCTATTTTGGGGGTTATGTGTCCTCATATAACTAACCTATAGGAGCATTGCGATTCCGTAATTCATGCATAGTCAATAAGGATAAAGCAAACGATGTGCAACATAAATCTTAGTCTGTTTGCTTGCTTCTTTGATGTTTACTGGCCTTCCTGACCACTTCTCTCTGTTAACTATGGCAAACACATAACTAGCGTATCACCTTCAAATGTAAAACTTAGAAGCATCCTTAAACGGCTAGATAAATACGGTAAACCACCACCTATAAGAACCTGGTGATTAGGTGCGTCATCACCTGTCGTCATTAACTGTCCCCACAGTTTGGTTAAACTGCGTAGAAGTGTTTTCAGTCACGGTCTCTGTTGTGCTCTATGCAGCCGTTATTAGGGTCGTCACGTAACGCTTTTCTCGAGAAGCGTTGCGTGTAGACCTTAATAACGAGTACGGTCTATGTTGTACTCATCGATTCGTCAAGTATTGTTTGTAAAGCAGTAGGTAAAGTCTGCATTCGGGCCAAGTGGCTCATCAGGCCGGAGCTTATCCTGGTTTCTGTAGCATGAACCGAATAGGAGTATTTCTACTCCCCCCTGGATGGGATGCTAGTCCATCGCAGGGTTACCCCCAGCATTAAATTCGACGGTACTCATTTATACACATGGGTGGAGAGAGGCACTGTGCGAGTAAAGTGTCTGGCCCAAGAACACAACACGATGTCCCCGGCCAGGGCTCGAATCCGGAGCGTTCGCCCCGGAGTCGAGCGCGCTAACCATGAGGCCACCGCGCCTCCCAAAACAGTACATAAGCACAAAGAGTAAATATAATGGTAACCGAGATCGTACTTCACTTCAGTTACTTTGAGAAATAGAAGAATAAAGATAATTTTAAGGAAATCTACAACAAATATATCTTTTCCCCCCAGGCAGTAAGCTTTCTAAGGATACAATACCCAATTTGCTTGTAACTTTACAGACTCTTCTCATACAGTTGTTTCGACAAAGGTTGTCCCACCAGTCTGTCCGCAGGCCCTCTATTTTTTGTTGAGTTCTTCGAGATCGCAAGCGTAGCAAAATATTAACCCGGCGCGTGGGATATGAACGAGACAAAAAAGCAAGGGGGCGGGGCTCTATCGTGCTCCACGCTTGCTTTCGGCGCGCTCGACAACAAAATGATCGCACGAAAAAAACGTCTGTGGACAAACTCTTATCCTACAAAACCGAAACAGCATTTCGAATAACAATTCTGGATAATGGGTAGCTTTAATCTACAGAAAGCGCTGCTATATCACAGTTCTAGGCGTTTCAGGAGACGAAAGAAGGAATGCCAAATCCGCTGAATAGAGTATTCACGATTTACTCTTCCACCACGCTGACATCCTAAGAGAGGATGGGAAATAAAAATACGCATACTGCATTTCGACGCTGCCGCATAAGCATTAACGCTTCTGTCCAAGGACCACCTTCCTTAAAAACCCTCCACTAATGGCCACCTCAGTCTTAATAAAGGCATAACGGTCACTCACTTCAATACATTAGAACGGCCACGAAACCGCGTCCCAACTGCCAAAATAACCTCTCAACAACGGCCAGCTGATCAACGACGAAGAAACGGTGTGTACAAAACCCCATTCTTTAATCTAAAACATAACGAAAACTGATCCATAACGCGTCTCGTTGATCTTTGTTTTTGTTTGGTTTCTGCTTTAATAATATCTTAATTGTGCTTCGTACTTACACGCTGCAATAAGCATTTTTTTTAACGACAAAAATGTTGCAGCCCCCGAAAAACTACAAGTGTCATATATTACACCCCTACCTCCAACCTCGTTCCCAGGGCCTTTTCACTGGCTTAGGAGCGGGGCGGGGAAAAGGCCCTGGGAACGACGTTGCCCTACCTCCATATTGTGAATCTAATTTAAGACGAAAGAGGAATTTTGATGTCCCTCTGGCTAAGACGAAAAGACTTAAGAACAAATTTATATATAGCAATTGCAATTAAACTTGTGGCTACATATGTGTACAATTTTATAATATTTTTACTAGATTTCATTATTGTAACGATTAATCCGATTCAGCTTTTGGCTGCGATTTTAATCAGAATAAACTATCTATCTATCTATTAATAACAGCTTCTTCTCTACAACGGCCACTTTCCACTGTCCCCTGGTTGGCCGTTATATAAAGGTTCGACTGTATAAAAAACAAATAATGCTTAAGTCTAAACGAAACGATTTCTTACCGTGATGACGGCTCTCGCGTTGTTATCGGTAAAGTCGAGTCCTTCACTCACTTTTCCTCTGCACACAGCCAGGAACAAACCTCCATCAACACTGGATTCATCATCTGAGTCTATACATCGACGGATACAAAGATGAGTTTAAATTATTTTTTTTTCTTTCGTCACAAATAATAACAGGAAGACGAGAAACACAGGGTCATGTTTGCGGGTTTATCAAAGAAGAGTGAAGTTTAAGTGATAAATAGTGAGCAGCGTGGAAGTGTCCTCTTGTTAACAAAATGACGACCGCTTCTTGGCGTTTTCGAAGTGTTTGTGAAGAGAATTTAGATAAGTTCTGAACGACTAGAAGATTTATACTAAAACAATTAGATTATTCGCCCTCAATTTCTATCGCCCGATAGTTGACTCGGGCTGAGCGCGATAGAAATCTCGAGCTCATAATCTAAGTATCACAACTAGTAGTAATCGTAGATCAAAGAGTACGTTAGAGTTTTCGTAGGTTTGGTACATTAAAAAAGCAAACATTCTAGGAACAGCATTTTGCGCCTGAGCTCAGTGGTAGGCGTGAAAAATAGTCTCCCTTCAGCAGCGGCGAAAATAAAGGAATTGATCGCAAAGCATGTGCATATGAGAGAGTTTATATGTATCATGTAACACTGGTTTCGACAGGTCAGTAAAAAACATGGACTGCAGTCGGTACGCAGCATTTAGTCGGCAGTCCGCATTTTATATCTGAGACCGCGTTTTATGTCCAGTCCGTAATGTTAAGTTTTATACCTAAGTCCGTGTTTTATACCCAGTCCGTGGTCCGCAGTCCAAGAGAAGAGGATAGACAACACGCAGCTAAACTACAGCTTTCTGTTGGTACAAAAAGTCTTACACATTTCGTGAAGACATGTCTGCAAGGTTAACACTGACTTCGAACTTTAAATACATAACTTGTCTGCTAGTCTACAACAAGCTGCCTCGAAAAGTAGTACGCATTTCGTAAAGACACGTCTGCAATGTTTTCTGATGCCATTAACACTGACTTCGAACTTAAAAATAACAAACTTCAGTATCCGCTATATACGCGCTACAGTCTACAACAGGTTGCCTCGACTCTCAAAAGTCCGCAATACTGCGCAACACTCGAAAGAAAGCACACGGACGAACATGATGACGTCATTCGCCCCAGAAGTATTTCTTTTTTTCTGGAGGGTGGAGGGCAAATTCGTGTCCCCAGATAGATACATACACCGATCTCTAATTTTTACGCATTATGAGATTAGAACTGCGTTTTATCGAACGCAATAATAGTATCATAATATCATAGTAGTCTTTCCTGACCAATCACAGTTTAGAATGCTCATTGTCCTGTAAACATTCCGCCTAGTAACAAAGCACTAGAAATCACCTTTTGCAATGGCAACAACATAGGTCGCTATAAATTGGGCCGAAAATTTTACCATATAACCCTCGCTTAGAACGTCCCGGTAGTTTTGGCGGAAGTGCTAAATAAGGTACCGCAATTAGACGTAACAATGTGCCAATCCCATGACGCAAACATTGAACACGGTATCGTAATCTCTTGAGGCGCCTTACGTACATGAATAACTCCAATAAACATGTTTTCGATCGCTAGGAACGGCAACCTTTGAGGAAACAGAACGGGCTTTTTAACGCTGTAATTCACAAATTGAAAACGCAAAACATTTCAATATAGTGTTGAATGGTCGGTCACCAGTTTGCAAGTTTATGAGTGAGCTAAGAAAGGCTAAGGACGGGTAAGAGTACTAGTGGAAGAGTTTGTGGATTTCCATTGCAACAACAGACGTAATGAAACGTAACAAAAACTAGAGAAAGGCTTGCCGAATCTATATCAACAAGATAATTTTCATTGAAACCATGTGGCCAATTGAACTTTTCTGCCTGGCAACAACTGTTGCTTTCTTAGAAGAAACTCGTTTTCATATAAAACTCTACCACACAGCTAAGCATGAGCCACACAACTCAGCCGTCATTTGAGCAAGACAGTACGTAGCATGGTCAGCGTTCTTGTCAAAGCAGCCTCGCTGTTGCTATTCATTGCCATTGGTGCGTACAGCAATGGACGCGTTATTCACACCGTCTTACTGGGCGATGTACATCTCCCAGTTCTGAACTTTTTTGTAGCAAGCCTGAGCATTGCTGACCTGGCCAGCTGCCTCATCGTAATGCCCTTCATCTTTGTTTCCCTGGTGTTCGGTGAATGGATATTTGGCAGTATTTTCTGTACTATACACACCACGCTGTCTACCTCCTTTGCCAACGTTGCGTTTCGTCTTAGCGTCGGTGCTATGATGTACGAAAGGTATTGGGCCATATATCGAAGACGTTGCCCAGTTTGTCAAAAAGACAGGCTACTGCATTGTTGTTCTTCATCTGGATCTTCCCAATTCCATTTACCGCGGCCATGTTGCGCGAAGAATTTACTTACGCTGAGTTCGCTGGACTGTGTTTCATCCACACCAATGAACACTGGACTGCTGCTGGCATTATAAAATTCCTCGTGAAAGCTGTGGGTGCATTAATTGTAATGTTCTCCTTTTGGAAAATCTCTACTTTCCTCCTTTCCCTTCGACGCCGGGTCAGCCCCGGGCTAGTTTCCAACGAGGAAAAGTTAACAATAGCAGCGTTTGTTCACTCAGCTTGGACAATGGTCGTGTTCGTAGTGATACACCTGGCACTGAACGCACCCATCGTCATTGTGCTCATTGTCAATATGCAAAGAAGAGATGCCGGAAGAGAGTATATCTCTGACTCACTTACTGCACTCCCTAGGACCGGTTAGACAGGTTTTCTCGCAACGCGCAGCGACAAATTGAAGTTACGAAAAAATGCCCGACAATTTCAATCATTTTTATAACAACGAAGGGTCGGAATGGCTGACGAATATTGATCCAAGTTTATTAGATAAATCGAACGAAGAAAAGCAGTTACACGACAGATTTCCCGCGCCACTTCCGTTCCGCTTCGCATACTTCTGTCACGCATTCCCCGTAAATAAATATCCGCGAAATTCGCCCGCCCGGACATAACAATTTGAAGTGTTGGATAATAAATCTCGTATCCGACGTTTTGTTGCGAAGTATCGCTGAGAATTTTTTACTCGTTTATATTTTGACTCGCCCTACGGGCTCGTCAAAATACGGCACAAAATACTCAGCGATACTTTACAACAAAACGTCTAACAAGATATATACACCATGTAAATGTTGTGCCGCGTAGCACTATAAACACAAATGGAGGAACAGAGAATTAACTTTGAAGTGTAAATTAAAGTACTGATTGAACCAATGAATAACCCACTGGGCGTTAGCCCTAGTAAAGGGAATCAGGGAACCACACGAGGTAAAGAAAAAATCTTTTGACCTAGGTGGGAATCGGGTAACGGTAGATCTAATCCGGAGGTCGTGGGTACTACCATCTCAATCGACCCCGACTTTCTCTGTCCGACCTCGTAGCTCAGTCGCCAGAGTAACGGTAGATCTAATCTGGAGGTCGTTGGTTCGATTCCCACTGAGGTCAAAAGGTTTTTCCTTTACCTCGTGTGGTTCCCTGATTCCCTTTACTAGGGCTAACGCCCAGTGGGTTATTCATGGGTTCAATTAGCACTTAAAATTTACACGTCAGAGTTAATTCTCTGTTCCTCCATTCATATACACCGTGACGGAGCTCCTTTTGCGGCTCAAACCAGTTTCCCGTGAATTTCCAAGACTTAGATTTTGTGATTTAGTCGTGTCATTTTAACCACCCTTAATCAATAGGCCCTTTACACGATCCGATCACATGGTACGGAATAAATTATGCTGGGACGTAAGTAACGCAGTGGGACTCGTACCAATCCAGCCCGACTTTCCTTTCTTTTGAAAGTCCCAATGTGTAACTGCGTCGCAGTATAATTTATTCTGAACCATGTAACCGGATCGGGCAAAAGTCCTATTGATGCTACAATCATTTTGTAAAAAAAACTGCTTAATCATGGGTTAACACGTCGTCATTTTCGTGACACAATAGATTATCATAGCAACAGTATAACCTGCTCAAACATCCTTAATTATAGCTTTAAGGACTAATAATTCAAAAACGGCAAGGTGAATTTATTTTTTAATGTCATTAAATTTGGATTAGCAGGATAAGACGCAACTTTTCGCAAAGTTTTAAAAACATCTGTACATGGGGTTCAGAGCCACCTTAAAGTTGTGAAAATGAAAGGTGGCTATGCGTCTTAAGTCTTGGAAAGTGCCGGAGACTGTTTTGAACAACCTCAAGGACAAAGGACACTACGGCGACTTTGCAGAGCTAAAATTAAGACCAAGGGTGCGTTTCTTTAACAAAATCTAAGATTGGATTACAGATTTTGCGTTTCTGTACTAAACAGATCAATCCAAGATCTCTTGGACCATGGTGCGTTAAAGAAACGGAGGAATCCACTCTGATCAGTGCTTCGATTAGGAGGCGAGCGTTCTAACCGTCAGGTCACCGCGCCCGCACTGTACGACAAAAACTGTAAATGATCAGACGCGGTTTACCTAACTGTTCACCGCTTTCTTCACCCTCACTGGTTCTTATAGCATGGTAAAACTGGTGCATGACGTCGTCAAACTCTGAAAATTGAGAACACGATAAATGTCAAACATTTCTGGAATACGAGTGCAGATTCTGTAACTAACTAAAAAATTGTTATGGTTGTCTTGACTTTTATGGCATCTGACATCCCCAAATAAAGCGGCCTTCACACGACAAACTTAAGTTGGCAAACTCGCATTGGAAAACTTCAAAACGTTGACATACTCTTTCTTCACACGTCAAACTCGTGTCAAATAACAAACACGGTAATTTGCAACATGGCCGCTTTTTTAGTGCAGTGGCACTCACGTGCAACTGTGAAACAGAGGAAAAAAAGAGATAAAACAGAAAGCGGTGGAGAAATAGAAAGGTTTGGACAAAACCCAGTTTGTCCGCGCGCTCCTCCGTTTTGTTTGTTTTTAGTATCTTTGTAGACTATAAATGAAACGTCCCGAACAGCCGGACAACTTTGAACCGCTTCGATAAATTTAGAAAGTAGTGTCGACTCGCGTCCCCCATTTTGTGAAGTGTCACGAAAATAAATCACGTGAATAGAGCTCGTTTTGATTCGTTGGCAATTACCAACACATGTTGGCCAACCGTTCACACGTCAGATACGAGTTTATCAACACGAAAAAGTTGGCCAAAAAGTTGGCGAGAATAGAGGCAAGTTCTCTTTGCCGCCAACAGTTTGCCAACTTGTTTGTTAATTGCCGACTGTTTTTCAACTTGAGTTTGCCAACTTTGGTTTGCCGTGTGAAGGCCGCTTAAGACCTTCGATAGATTCCACTTCCCTGGCCCTTGATTTGTGCGCAGGGGAGCAGAAATCAAAACAAACCAAGCAGAACCCGCAAAGCAGATCAGCTGGGTTTTCATGGCTTTGTCACTTATAAACTTAAATACATTCATCCTCTCAAAGGTTTTTCAGAAACTATTTACAATAATAATGATTAAAAGAAAAAAATCTTCTCTAGTATAAAAAACGCTACCAAATTGTCATGATATAAGACATTACAAAAGGGAAAGAGACTCAGGTCCCCGGGCATTTCTCCTTCCCAAATACCACCTTTTAACCGAAAGCAAAAACTTCTTATCAAGATCCGATTTTTAACAAAAAAATATGGCTTGTGGACTTTTTAACGCTTAATGGTCTCCTTTCCGCGATCCCTGATGTATGGAAAAGGTAAATTCAAAAGAATCTCTCAATAACAGTGACGAACACAACCTCTCCAAATTTCACTGCCAAATCTGCTCGTAAAATGCTTGTGCTGGAAATGCTTAACTCCCCGAACGTAGAAATGAAAGTTGTTGAAGAAAATCTCCTGGTTAAAACTATCTATGGGTTACCCTTCAAGGTCACAATGCAAAACTGACAAACTTAGCTGTTTTCAATGAAGTTGAAAACATCTCCGAGATGTGATCGTTGCAACCAATCCCATGACAATTTACTTCACCTCCTGTATGAATGCCCCAGAACTCAAACTTTTTAGCAAGCGGTAATCAGCGGGTGGAACGAAAAGTGATCGGAAAATGTCGCCTTAAATGCTACAGATATTTTATGACTATAAACCTGAATCAAACCATTTTGTTATTGAAAAATATCACATTTTCGGTTGTGGTTAAACAAAAGCTCTCCCAGCTTTGAAATTTTCAGCTTGCTACTCAATGAAAAGACCCCTTGTGAACGTACAATTTCTTTTAAAAATAATACGATGACGAAATTCCGAGCAAAATGGACAACCCTATGTGCATGAGCTGCCCCAAATATTTCTGTAAACTACAGAAGAGAAAGAGGTTAAAACTAACAAGACCAAAAGGAAAAAGTAGAAGTGGCACATCCTCCGAGAAGAACTGAAATATTTGGGGCATGTCCCTTTGAAATAACAACCAATGTCTCGTAAGGTGAAAAAATGCTCTGTATTCCGTAGACAGTAGTATAAAAGTATTTTTTTATTAAAAAAGGTCGCCTTTTTTCGTCAAAAACAACTAGGCACATGGAAGACTATGGGGGCCTGATACCTAAGTAAACGTTCTATAGCGTTCAAATACCCAAACAAAATGTCTGATTCAGTTTTTTATCTTTCTTTTTTTTTCGGAAAAAGGTAATTAGAGCAATCTTTACAAACCTAATTTGTCTCCACTGCGCGGTTCACTGACAAGTACTTTCCTGTCCAAAAGCTTGGACCAAAGACCTGTTGACTACAAAAAAATAACCACTGTGAATAAACCTTGAATAGGCAAACTTCTCGCTTCAGTCCACTCTCAGTTCCTCTCCCGTTAAAGGAACTTGTAGAATTCGATACAAAAACTATCTACCTAACAAATAAAATTTCTGTATAGTGACATCGACACGTTTCTTTAGTGCAGAGGAAGAATTTGCATGCGGAGAAAAGTGAAAAACCTCTGTAAAAGCAAACTTAGCTGTTTTCGGTCTCTTTCTTTAGCAATAGTTTAATAGTTTACAGCAAAGGTAAACTTTGTCTTGAAGATTGATGCATATCTTGCCCCTCCTTAAAGCTGGGCACACACTAGGGGTCTAGTCGCAGGGACTTATCCCTTAGTGTGTACACACTAGAAAATTGACTGATTTGTGGGACTATTGGTCCCTGCGACTAGTCCCAGAAATCAAACCAGCTTAATATTCGTGGGACTAATCGCAGGGACCAAAAATGTGGTCCCTGCAACTAGAATTTGGATGCAAAATACGAGTACACACTAGGGGACTGGTCCCCGAAGCAAATCCCTACGACAAGTCACTGCGACTAGTCCCCAGTGTGTGCCGACCTTAAAACATCTATGCAATGCCAAAACGTCAGAGGTACCTCTACTTTCTTTCGAAACTTTTGAAAAGGAAATGTATGTAAGGGTGAGTTCCATCTTACCTGCCAACGTTTGCTTAGCTTGTCCAACATGTTGTACGATGGAAAGAAACAGAGCACACCATGTGGGACTGTCTGAAAAACAACAATAACACAAAGACATGTCAAATTAAATAGAATGGCAAAGAATTAAGATCTCAATCAAGATTTAAGTAGCACAAATGGAATAAAACAGTCCCAAACACAGACTATTACCTCGCAAACATTAAGTACCATCTTGCCAACCTCATCTTGAAAGGTGAAGGTCTGTAACGAACGTTTTTACATTTTATCAAAACACCGATCGTTTCATGAACTCTATCCACTTATATCACTTTGTCTTCTTGTTCTAAACCATAACAGACTAAAACTACTGTATCTATCCTTGGATTAGAAAAAAAAGACAACTGTCCAACAAGTTTATCGAACTTCTTGCCAACTAACTCTTATCTCTCTTATTCATCAATACTCATTTTGGCCTCGGCCACGCCTTCATTTTAAGTTCTAAAACAAACAAAAAATATAGTTCAACAACAACAACAAAAACCATTGGTATGCTGTTTCATGGCATACCTCAGCACTGCGATAACTGGCATTAATAGCTGAACCACTTGGTCCTGTTGATAGGGTTCCAACCCACACCTACAAAACAAACAATCAACCATTTGTTAAACAAAATACATAAATTACGTCACGTCTGTTCTTCTGTCAGTCCCAGTAAGTCTGTAATCAAGCTAGCGCTTGGCTTTGATTTCTGTTACAGTAATAAAGTCGCGGTGTGTCGCCACATCTCTGACTGGGATGCTTGTTTACTAAAAATACACTCGGGCGTCTCCTGAAAGCTTCCTTGAACCTATTCACAACTGGGTGGAGAGAAGATATTTGAGAGTCTTTCCCACTAACTTAACACGACTACCACAATCAGGCTAAAAGGAAATGATGAAAACATCTGCTCTTATCGAAAATGACACTGGTATAACTGTTCAACTTGACTTGTATTTTAGGTCATATTTCTGCCAGCAAATGTGCAGAGCATTTGCACCATCCATTGCCGTTCTTCATCCCTAACATGTACACAAATCAACGCACTCGCTTCATATCCCCAATTGGATATGGCTGCAGATTGTGCATGACCAATATTCGTAATATCTATGGCATGTAGCACTCTTGTGCTAATTGGGGACACCATGAATAAGAAAGCATATTTTGTAAATAAAACTGAAAACATATTGAAAATCCTAGCTGCCTTGATGCTGACCTGTTGGCTATTTACAACACATAAAAGAGTTCAATACGGGACCACTGACCACAAATCCATCTAATGGCAGGGAGGAGACCCCTGGGTGCCCCTACCACTACGCCACACCACCCTCCACAAATTATTGCCACAGTCAAACAAAGGACAATGTTTACAGAGTCCAAGTTTTACAACACTTCCACAGCCAAGATTAATCCAAAATACACTCCGCCGTGAGTCGTAATTTTTCAGCAATGTATTAAAACTTACCTGCGAATTAGCAATGACATGATTAGCCTCCAGTTGGATTGGGAATTTGATTCCAAGCTCAGAAGAAAAGGATCCCATTGGAGACAGTGTTCCAGATGTCAGGACAATACACCGTGCCTGAGAACCAATCTCAGAGAAAACCTGGGAATGAAACAACAACACCAATTTACAAGTTACAATTTAAAAGGTTTACAAAGCCTGCTTATAGCAGAGCTAATCTAGGCGTTTTGTACCACTTACAATCATATTTAACAAGCAAAAAGTGATTTTAAAAATAAAATAGGTAAATAGCCACACACAGACATTAACAGTAAATCAAGTACAAGGGTAAAGCAAATTGAAAAGTATAAAGTAGATATACGGCTACATGCAAAGTTGATAGCTATAGGGTATCATGATTACTTGTGTTTAAATTCAATATCAGAGAATGGGCATCAACATAACAGTCCTCAATCTCAAGTACAGTTGGAAGCAACTTATGAATTTTTCTTTTAGATGCTCTTTTCGTGAGGTTACGCCAATCGGGGTGTAGGCAGTTCCATAATCTCGTACCAAACGCAGGAAAAGACTTACGTTTCATATGCAATCGAGATTTTTGTACAAAAAGATTATCTGCACACGAGAAACGCGTGTTGTATGCATGAACGTCAGATGAATGTATAAAAAGTTCACGAATGTTTTTAAGCGTAGTATGAGTAGAAACATCATGCATTATGCTGGAGACTGTTTCAAAGTAGAGCATATTAACAGGTAAGATGTTGGAAGCAACAAAAAAAGGGATGGCATGAGATCTTTTACTGGGAAAGAAAATTAGGCGGAGTGCACGCTTTTGCCGAGTGAGAATCTTTTTTAAATCACACTGAGATGCCAGGCCCTAAACAGGTACACCGTAGAGTGTGTAGAGAAATATCAGCGAACGGTAAAAAAAACAAACAAAGAAACAATCAAGACACTCAAGACGGTATAAACTGTATAGACTTATAACACTGAACAGAAAGTTGCTCAAGCAATTATAAGAAAAACAAAAACAACTCCCTAAAGTTATTACCCTTGGTTTTATTTCAGGGTGAATCAATAAATTGAGAAAAAGTATGATCTTATAGGGTATCAATATGTTTAGTCATCCAACATATAAAGTTTGACAGTTTTTTGGCAAACTGTGTTGCTCAAAGTGAGTTAGTAATTTGCTACTGAAGTTTAAAAGGAGCAATGCTTAGCCCCTTCCGAACACACAATGCAGACATTTTTGCTTTCAAACAAGTTAAAAGCATTTTAAATCATGTCTGTCTGTCAATGTTTGGTTCTGGCTACTAGACAGTGCAAAAGTTTACATGATAGACTTTTCCAAAAACTACACATGCAAGCATATTATTATTGTGGCACAATTGGTAATACATTTGTGAATATACTGTCCAGCTCTACTTTCTTGAGCAGAAAAAACAGCAGTTACACTTCAGAAGTTCGTCATAAATTCTGTGACTTGAAAAAAAACAATAGCCTCCATTTGGTGCAAAACTTTTTGCTGGATTATAAACATGTATGTCAATAACTTAACTTACCACAGCAGGGTTCAAACACCAAAAGTTAAGTGAGTGAGTCCATTCCTTCCTCATTCCTATTTGGATTCAAAATTCCTAGACATTAGTCAAGTCTGCCATAAAACTAAACACTATTTTTTTTTTGTAAAAACTAAAGTAAAAACAAATTGTTGTATTTTTACCTCCATGAGCTCGCCTCCATCCTCCAGGCTACATTCACATGTAAAGAAAACAGAGAGAAATTTTACCCCTGGCAATAAACCATTTTACAGTTCTAAGCTTAGTTACCATTCATATTAACACTAACGAGCAATAAAATTTGCATGTCACTATTTAAAGTTAGTGCTGGAATAAAACAGTTACATTAATGGCTTGCGATTCTTCAGGGTGATATCTGATCTGAGCCTTTGCCTTATCAGTTATCACATCATAGAAATTACAAGTTTATAATCTAATTATTAAACAGAAAAATACAATTTTTACTCACCAAAACTATATCTCTGACCATAACTGATGTTTTCAATATGGCACATCTAATAAAAGAGCAGTATATTTAGGATCTTTGTTTCCTAAAGCAACCATGAATATTTCCTGAAAAAAGGACTCCAAAGTATTTACCTGTAATCAGCGATATATTGCATTTCGTTTCCCATCATAAATTTGCCAATCAGAAATATTCCCTCCAGAAGAGAAAGACTATGAGATGTTAAAGAAGGGCTGTCACTTGCTCTGCAAAGAAAAACCATGGTATCTGATTTAACCCCCTGTCTAAAGCTGATGTTCACAATACCAAACTACTATAATAGACCAGTAGATGGATAATTGAAAGAAGATTGGAAATTTCTCAATCAGAGGACAGGTACCAGATTTTTTCTCAAAATCGACCTTTCACATGAACAAAGAATTTAACACAGGGATAAGTCTTTTCAGTCACCTTATACTAATGAGGGAAAATTTTGACACAAAATGGTCTAAGCTCTCATAAGCTACCATCTCCTGTAAGCAACAAGGCTTGACAATTTGGCTGCTGGCTTATGCAAGGTTCAACTATATACTCAAAAGCGCTGCATGTTTAATATAAAGTGCATTTAAAATAAAAAGAAGGAATAAAAAAGGTCTCATAATAATAATAATAATAATAATAATAATAATAATAATAATAATAATAATAACAATAACAATAACAATAACAAATAATAATAATAACAATAATAAATTATAGTAATACTGACCTTTTTAAACATAATCAAACATTAAAGTTAAAAGCCAACATTCTGGCATCATCAAGACACCATTCTCAAGTCAAAGTGAGTAAATTAATGCAAAAATGTGATTTACTTATCAGTCTCTAC
>CM042753.1:10001517-10034022 GCA_022496165.2 Catalaphyllia jardinei
AACTTTGTGAAGGTAAATTCGAAACTTTAAAAATATGAATAATAATTTAATTCAAACTACTGATGATGGAATAATTTATATCTTAATTAAATCTTAATTGACATTTTTTATAATTTTACGTTATGTAACAATAGGAGACATTACAAAATGTAAATGAAGTATTTAGATATTTTCATTTATATTTTTGACAGTTTATTTCAGTCGTCAGTCTTTGTTTGAAAGGTAAACAGTTTACTGAACCTGATGACCAGCTGACAAAATACAATAACGAAGCCGGGAGCTAACAATCGAGAAAAGAATACAAGTACGTGTTTGCAAGAGTTAACTTAAAATACATCATTAATAAAGTGATAAGAGCTGTCTGGATTCCTTCTAAGATTCTAGTCAGTCATGCCGAAGATGATTAAATTTATGCAGAGACACTTCGAACATTATAAAGCTGAATTATCGTACTCACGTCTCGTTTCTGCAGTGTAGATTCCTAATTCCAGGAATCCACATAGCCGGTCTCAGTGCTCCCTGAATTGGGGACTGCCACATAGCACAGAAGCAATCCGCAGAAGACATTTGACCACAAGTTCTTTGTAAAATATCACGCACTCAGCCTTGGGCAAAATTGGATAAGCAATACGTGTCAACACGCAGTAAAAACAGTTGGAATTCCAGCTAAAACTCCACCAAATATATAGGATCCCCAATTGAACTAAGTCCTTTTACAGCTGCATTCCGTGTCAATTTAACCAAAGCGACTATAAAGCTAACGGTTGGTATGAACCATGAAGCATGAAATTTACGAGCAAATGTTTTCGTGACTTCAGGTAAAAACATCCCAGGCGTATTTAGCAGCCGAGTAGCAGGTGGCGTGGTAATTAGTCAAACCAGTTGTCATAGAAACAGACAACTGTTCTTTTTCCGCCATGTTTGAAGTCATAACATTCGCGTACGTAGAACCTACGTGATTAATTCTCATGTTGTTTTAGAACCTTTGCGGGATTTCCAATTAGAATCTACTCGGGGTGCATTTAGGAAAATGGCTACAGGAGTAACATTATCAAAAGAGCCTCTGAACGCTACAGAGATCGAATTTGAAGTGGATGATCTAGGAACGGATGTCGATCAAGAAGGCATTCTTGCAAGATCAGAGAGCATGTCACCCGAACATTTTGAAGGAAGATCGAGAGCGTTATCGGTTTCTGATGTGCTCAGTCAACATATTATGGAAACGGACGGCATGGCGTCTCCAATAGTGAGGGCTTTTACACGAAGCGCGATAAACAGATGGCGAGGTAACGTGGAGAAAAAAATCACCCGTAGACTGATGGAGGTGAAAGCGGAGCGCAAGAAACGAGATGCTGAATCCAAAGAGCTTTCTCGGCTTGTTGCTAGAACAGTTCCTTTGGATGTTCTAGCTAGAGACTGGCTTAATGACAACGACCTTACCTCGGATGTGAGGGTGTATCTGGTTGAAAATCTTCTACCAACGTTAATTTTGGGAGTCGAGAAACTATTAAATGAGGTTGAAAAGAGAGATCTAGCAGCCTCTGAGGGTTTCTGTCCAGATTTCAATCCCATTGATTACCTGGCACAGTTTCTTATGAGAAATAATCCTAAGTATAGTAACTTTGCAGAAGCTTCACCCTATGCAAAGGGAATTCGCAAAGTAGTTGAAGACCTCAAAAAGGAGGTATATTCAATGGAAGACAACAAACTTACTAAGCTCAAGGCTGATGCTAAGAAAAGACGTGAAGCAAGAGAAAAAGAGGAGCATCAAAAACACATGGAAAATCGTCGCCGTTCTATTGCCATAGAGGAGCAGTTTCCTGAGTGGACTGCTGACTGGAATGGTGTTCTTCCCTTATCAGTGGTAAGTATATACTGTATCTTATATTACGTATGATAAATTAATATAGTTAGCAGAGTTTCCCATCATTCTCAATTCTCTGTAAGTTAGTTTAAGTCTCCATACGAGCCAAGTGGCCCATCAGGCCAGAGCTTATCCCAGTTTCATATTTAACGTGAAGCTGCCAGGAGTATTTCTACTCACCCCCTGGATGGAATGCCAGTGCATCGCAGGGTTACCCCAGCATTGAGCTTGCCAGTACCCATTTATACACCTGGGTGGAGAGAGGCACTGTGTGAGTAAAGCTTATTGACCAAGAATACAATAGGCCTTATCACGGTTTTCAAAGCCATCTTGACGGGTAGGCAAAGCGGTCAGAAATTACAGTGTTTGTATGGGAATCTGATAACAAATAACTCCTTCCAGAATTAAATTTTACACAATTTCTGAATCGCAACATTAAAATACCAAGTAGAATATTGCATTCACCAAGTGTGAAGGATATAGCTTTGCTAGAAGTCCCTCTGTTAATATTTGTAATTTTCTATACATTTGGCTGGGTAGAGAAACGTCTAGACACAGTTCGTGGGAAAAAATTTACAGGCAAATGTATGGAGAATTACAAAAATTAGCTCAGCGACTTCTAGCAAAGCTACATCCTTCAAACTTGGTGAATACAATCTTCTACCTAGTATTTAAAAGTTTTGATTCACAAATTGTGAAATATTCAATATTATAAGAAGTTATTTGCTATCTGATTCCCATACAAACACGGTAATAATATTTCTGACCGCTTTGCCTACCCGTCAAGATGGCATCGAAAACTGTGATAAGGCCTATGCATTGTACCCCTGGGGGATGCTTAACAAAGTTTAATACAGGAGGCTCCGCCCCAAGGTCCAACCCCTTACCCTTTTATATACCATTTTGGCAGAAAGGGTACCCCTTTTATATACCTTTTATTTAGAGAAAAGGTACCCCTTTTATATACTTTTTATTGAAAAAAGGGTACCCCTTTCACACTTGTACTTTAAGAAGTCTTGTTCTCACTTTCATGTAGTGCGTCTATTCGAAATATTTATATAATTAAAAGCCCTTTTAAATACCTAAATGAGCGATTTCCTAATCTTTTATATACCTCAAGTTGTGAAATCCCTACCCTTTTATATACCTGAAGCCTGAAAAAGGTACCCCTTCCGGCGGAGCCTGCCTGTATAGGCCATTATAGGGAGTACCCTCCCCCCCCGGATTGTACCCCCATTGAACCCGGACCACTCATTCTAGTAATGGGTGCACTTAACACAGATCACTGTACATGTAGTGATTATTGTTTCCAAAGACTAGAAAAGGGGAGCCACATGGTGAATAAGGGAAAAGGCAGTAGTCATGCACCTCTTCGGAACCTCTAATTTTATTTGCTCCCGGAGTCATCCACCTCTATTGTTTTCAGGACTAGGGCCATTGTTTCTGTTGTTTATTCTATTGTTTTCTCGGCCAATCCTGTTAGACCTTACGAGAGGTGCGTGGCGCCTCGGAAAAGGGATCTGTTATAGGTTTTGCACCATCAAAAGTTCACATCCCATGTGTATAATTTTCAACATCCCACTCCAGCTGGTTATTAGGTGAGTTATCAGCACATGGATCAGTGGAAGTTTGACCAAGTTTATAATTGCCATCTGTGAAGACCGTCTGATAATATACACAAACAGTGGATCAGATGTTAAAGACTACTACAAGGGCATAGACTACATACATGTGCATGTAGTCCCTGTTTTACATAGTCTGTCAAGCATGATGGTAAAAAAAAACATAAGAAGAAATGGCCACAAGAAATTGTGGGGATAGGAAGCGTGCAAAAGGAGGCTCCCTCCTTTCAAACACTTCTCATCCTCAGGTTTTCACCGGGGGGGGGGGGGGGTCGCGGGAGGCACTTCCTTATAAGAGGCTAATGGGATTGTGCCGCTGGATGGGGTCGCATTTTCACAATGTACCAGAATGCTTGTACTGTAGGTGAAAAGTAAAGTGTTCTTTATTCAACATAAGGTACATACATAAATATAAAGTGACTAAGATGGGATTGCGAAAATTACGTATTTGCCCAAAAGTGACTTAGATGGGGTATATAATTGGCTACAGAATAGACTATAGTGGGGTAGCAGCTCTGAGAGGCCAGCGGCACATACCCAGCAAAAACTGACCCAAGTAACCCCCCTCACACACAATGGACTAAGCAAAAAGGGCTACTTCTAGTCAAACAAGGGCAACTTATGATTATAAAAACAAGGATAACCTACTGTTAAACTCTCAACTGGCAATCTGTTACATAGACCATCAAAAGTAACCTCTGGCACGTCCCTCTTATTGACTGAAGAAACAGATTTTTAATGAAAAATGATGTTCAAGATTATGAAAAAGGGTAACTGTAGGGGGAGGAATTCCCCATTATATAACTTTGTTTAGCATTCTCACCCCTGAGTATGCCACAGATGCCAGAGTGACATGTAAGAGTTAAACACTTTTTAGCAGTTGTGAGCAAATTGCCCCTTTTGAAGACTGAGCTACTCTGTAACTTTTTAATTTTGCACTCTTGCTAAATGCGGGTAGGTTCAGAATGTGCTGAAATCATATGAAGAAGTTGCTGCAAATCTTCCAGAAGAAATCAGGAAAGGTACTAATTAAAATTAAATTATAAAAGGGGCGTTGAATAGTAAATGTGAGAAGGTGAGACTACCATTTTTTGTTGCAAGCTTAAGGCATTTTGACTTCTTCAATTGTGAGGCACCAAGCAAATTAAATTTACCAGGGCTATGACAACAAATTTGCCTACCTGGTTTGACAATCTAGAAGTAAGTTTTTTAGTTCAAAAAGTATCACCACCTATGAAAACCTGTTGCCTTCCAGCTGAAAACATTTATGAAGTCCCTTCTTCAAGGTGTTTTATATACAAGCTCACAATATTCAAGGTTCTAAGACATTCAGAAGTCATTTATAAAAAAAAAACAAATTGATACTTCAGGACTTTGTGAGCCTTGCAAAAATTGTGACTACGAGATGCATACATAACCAGTAAAAAAATGAGACTGCAAGATGCTTGAAAGGTGATGAAAATTTTACAAGATCCATGGTTTTTTAAGGACCATTTTCCATTCCTTATGAGATGTGGAAGTATTGAATTGATTTTATTGTCACTAATTTTTCAATATTAGCATGATGTGTCACTGAATATTTTAGTTAGTTTTTGTTTATTCATTTTGACAGGTGCATCCTTTGTTATTCCCCTTGAGCCGACAGATTCTAGTGGGAAAATGGTCAATCTGCAGGAATTTAAAGATGTAAGAGATGTTATACAATTGTCACATGACAGGTGCATTTAGTTGTTTGTATCACCTCGGGTTAAATATCTTAGACTCATCTAAATCCCCTTAATTACTTCAATCAGAATGAAAAACATTGCAATCTGTTTACTTTCATTGTGTCGTGTTTATAGTACATTCGTCCTTATGCTGGCAATCTTTCCAAGGAAGCTTTCAATGCCTTTATTGACCATTTAACTCGCTGTGCGGCACACTATAGAGCAGCTACTGTGAAAGAAGCAATGAGGTGAGTTATGTTCAATAACTATATTAGTTACCTTTTCAGACCATCACTTACCTTAGTTTAAATCAAACTGAAGTGTCCAAAATTTGGGTTATTGACCAAGCTTATTCATTCAAGAAGGTTGGATATTGGCCAAGTTCTATTTCTGCATGTTTTTGGACTGACTCCATAAACTCGTAAAAAAAGATTGAGGCCAATATTCAGCCATCTTCACCACACAAGGATGGTTAAAAAAGGATTTATTACTTTCAGGAACAATTTTCTTGTGGGACACAGTGGGTGGTCCTGAGTGGGCAACATAGTGCCATTTATAATAAAAAGGGTTCAAGCAGAAATGCCTTCCTTCGGAAAGAAAAGTTCCGAGCACAGGTTTCAAGGAAACTGAGGCCGCTCAAAGCTTAGAAAGAAAATTTCACGTATGTTTACTTTTTAGACCTTGCAAGTCCTTTCACTGCATTACACATGTATTCACGGGGCGTATCTGGTGAATCCGGTCTGATCTGGCGTGACCTTCATGCCTTCTGCTCTATGCTGTGACTGTTTATAGTACCTATGTGATCTCGCTAACAGAAGTGATTAATAATATTTAAAATACCTTTCGTTTAAATAGCACGTAAAGTCAGTGTCAAGGGGTATACTTTCCTGAAAGAAGAAAAGGAGGAATTAATATGAAATGTTATCAAGAGAAAATTTTCTCTTGATATTATTTATAGTTCCGGTTTCAAATTCTTTGCACGTGGACGGTGCATGAGACTCTCATGATGTCTCGTATAGCTTACACACATCTTCAATACCCAGCTGATTGTCTTCCAAAAACCCCCAATAGGTTTCGCGGGATGCGGGATTTGGCTTTTTTTCATGGTAATATTCGGATTTAAGCTGAAAAAAGGGGTGGGAAGCGGGAATTTTAGTTGCTAGTGGGAGTGGGGTTTCGTGTTTTTATAGGGTTGGGATGCGAGATTGGCACGGGAAACAGAGCGGGATACCAGGACTAGAAATATGGGAGTGAAATATCTCTTTCTTTTACTGATATGTGAATAAACAAACAAACGAAACAGTGAAACGTTAAGAAGGAAATGCAACAATCCTTTCTGGTTACTTATCTGCCACCCATTTCAAACAGGTAGGCCTTTCATGACCTTTTCTTTAAACTTTACTTTTGTAAAGTTTTTGCGTTAATTATTATTTAACAAATTAATAATTGCAAAACGTCTTTGCAAAGTGGGTGGGAGCGGAATTTTCTAGTGAAAAATGGCGGGATAGCGGGATCAATGGGAAAAAATGGGCGGGAAAGCGGGATCTGAGAAGCCTATTGTGGACCCTATTGTATTTAACCATGTTAGAATGTGGTCAAATTATGTTTGGCACCAGCAGAGATCAAGGGAGACCCTTGAATGCTTTATTGTGTCAAGTGTTGCAAAAGATCGTCTAGTCTTATCACAATATGTTCTGCATCATGGCAGTTTTCTATTGGTTACACCCATAGTTATGTCTAGCTATAAAAGCACCATTGCTCATTGTAAAAGCACTTTCCTTCGGTGGTGTGCTTTACTCAGTAAGCGTAGTTCAAGGTAAAGAAAATTTCCACCCTCCCTCCCTGTGCAGAGGATAACTTGTTTGTCAATAAACCTGGGGGTCACCTCCTTCGGGGTTGGTGGTTAAGTCTTTGGGTAGTGACTTCCCCCAAGCTTTGGGCAGCGCTTTGCCCCTTTCATTTGTGCACCTGCCAATAGTCTTGTCTGATCCGGTGCTGTCTTACCCAGTGCGGGGGAGATAAGTGAGGCTTTCAAGGTCACATCTTACATTTGACCTGCTGATACTCTTGTCCGTTTCCAGTGCGGTTGTGCTGGCGATAAGTGAGGCTTGAAAGGTCAGCATACTTGCTGTTGTTATTGTGATCAAGTTGACCTGCTGATATTCTTGTCTGTTTCCAGTGCGGTAGTGCTGGTGATAAGTGAGGATTTAAAGTGCATATCAAGTGAAAAATACTATCTGCTTATTTGAAAGGCCTTTCAAAATACAGAAGAATGGCGTTTTTCTTTTAAAATATCTTTTTTCCTTTCAGAGATATTAACATTTTCCTATTATGCAAATTTGATCTGTGATGATGTCATATTGTTTGCAACTAAAAATTGTAAAATGCTGAAAAAACAATATCTCTAGAAATATTAAAGCAGTGTTCTTGAAACTTAGCACCATAATTGTCCATCACAAAGAAAAAAAATGACGCCCTAAGTGCTGTTGCCATAGCAATTCTTTCAGCTCCAGTCAGGATCCTTCTTGGTACAGACATAGTTCTCATATTGTCTTAACTCGCATCAATAATTTGTGTAGGGTAAATGGTTCTTCTTTTAAGACAAGAACTGGGATTTTAACTTTTTATTAAAACAACACCAGTGGCAAAACTGTTGTCATGGCAGCAGCACTAAGGGTGTCATTTTGTTTCTTTTGTGATGCCCATTTATAGTGCCAAGTTTCAAGAACACTGCTTTAATATTTCTAGAGATATTGTTTATTCAACATTTTATAACTTTTAGTTGCAAACAATATGATGTCATCACTGATCTAATTTATATGATAGAAAAATGCTAATATCTCTGAAACGAAAAAAGATTTTTCAAAAAGAAAAACGCCATGCTTCTGTATTTTGAAAGGTCTTTCAAATAAGCAGAAATTATTTTTTACTTCATATGCACTTTAAAAGGTCACACGAATCAAAGTCGCTTCCCATGCCAACCGAAAGGTTGTGTCCTCCCACATTATGCCAAATGATGTGTGGCTTTCTTTATTCATTCGTATGGGTGCTATAATATGAATGGGCTATACTGTATAACACAAAAGTGAACTCCCACAGAACAGGGACATTAATATAGTAATCTTTTTCCTTGTAGACTTACTCTGAGGAACCTTTTCTTGAGTTGCGACATGAAGAATGTGAGTTGTACAAAACACAAAAACTGTGTCCACAATGTAACTGTCTTGATTTTTTATTATGAATGTTCATCTTTAAAATTTTGTATCAAAACCACAGCCCATTTGATTACCATGCACAAAATAAACCCATCATGCCAGTTTCAAAATCTATGCTGTAGGTGTATGAATCAGTGCTAGTGTTCTTTTACCATTGAAATTGCCCCAAAGTTGTGAATAAGCAGTGATAGCCTGTGAGAGCATCCATGTTTTTTTGGCTCCTGTTTCACATGCCAATACAAAACAAGAGCCAAAAAGTGGATGCTCTGATGGGCTAAAGTGATGATTATCTAGGAGAAGTAGGAATTCACTGTGACAAATTATTTTCAAACAACTTTTTTAGTTGATCACATTTTTGGATAAGCAAGCCACTGATGAAAATTGCACCTAGTGCTGCAATCAGTGCTATCCTCAGCATCATTTGCCAGTTGGTATGGCCAGAGACAAAGGAGTATGGAGGTATACCATCACTAGTCTATGCTCCACTCCAACATGGAGTGTTCAGTAGGAGTGGATGTGGCAACCTTGTACCCAGGGCCTTTTCCCTGGCTTGGGGACAGGGGCGGGAAAAGGCCGTGGCAACGGCTGGTCACGTGTCCATCTTACACACTGAAATCCTGGGTGTAATAAATTAGCGAGGTTTGCATAATCAAAAGTGCCAAAATCAAGATGACAGAGAAACCGTCTGTGCTATTCGACTTGGATCTGCTTTTAATTGTTAAAACTTTGCTTCGTTTTGTTTAAAGCCACATCAAGTGAAATGTTTTGAATATTTATTGAAAGGCAAAGATATTGTTGCCGTTCTGCCGACTGGCTTTGGCAAATCTCTGCTGTTTCAGCTTCTACTGGATTTCGTGCCTGTCAAGGCGGACAATAATATTGTTTAAAATGGGTTGACTAGCCTACACAACTTCTATGGTTCGTGACATTTATTATAGATTTGCTGTTTTCTGTTCGGTCACTTGACCATTTTGTCGCTTCACTCGTGTTTATGAAGGGCACTTCATGCTGTATTCTAAGGAGTAATTTTAAGTAGAGTTGAGGTGTTAGAGCGTGCTATGGAAAATGTTTTGAACTAAGCCGAACAATGGCATGCAACAGGCAAAACAGTCAACAGACTTGCAGGTAAATAGCTACATTTGAATCCTGTGGTGCCAGAACGATCAAAGAAGGAATAAACCTATACGTGGAGCTCCAGCCAAAACAAAAGATCGACCAGATAGCTGCAAGTGTATCTCTTTCTCAAAGTAAAGCTGCGGCGTCTCCTAAGAAAACCGCACAAAGGCAAATATGATATCAGTGATAAGAAACTACACTTACTGTATTTGCAAACAGTTCTAATTACAGCCAGGGCGGGCCGGCGTGACAATAGAGAATGCAAGTAAGCAAAATGTTCACGGTAACTTCACTAAACATCATTTTTCCCTTGAAAAAACAAATACTTGCAGACTTAAAAAGCATATCTTGCAATAGTAATGAGCCTAAACAATGCATTTTCACATGGCAAATTACAGAGGTGTCAGACTCGACAAAGTAACATGCAGATAGCAGCAGAAATTATGCAAACCTCTAAAGATTTGCCATAGCATGATTAAACAGCTCAACTCTGCTTAAAATTCCCCCTTAGAACACAACATGAAGTGTCCTTCATGAACATGAGCGATGTGGAAAAAGTCGAGTGACCGAACAGAAAACTGCAGATGTATAAATGGCACGAACCGTAGAAGTCGTGTAGGCTAGTCAACCCATCTTACACAATACTATTGTCCGCCTTGATAAGCAAGAAATCCTGTAGAAGCTGAAACAGCAGAGCAGAAAGCAGATCCAAGTCGAATAGCACAGACAGTTTCTCTGCCATCTTGATTTTGGCACTTTTGATTATGCAAACCTCGCTAATTTATTACACCCAGGATTTCAGGGTGTAAGATGGACACGTGACCAGCTGTTGCCAGGGCCTTTTCCCGCCCCTGCCCCCAAGCCAGGGAAAAGGCCCTGGGAACGAGGTTGTGGATGTGGTAGTTGCCCATCGGTATATGAAAAGAAGTTGTCTAATGTGTGTCATGAATGATTATGATGTGCCTCATACATAATGTTTTTTTTTCTTTCCTTTTAGGCTGGCCATGTAGACAGAAAGCGTATTTTGGATATTCTATGCACATTTTATGATAATGCAGTTGAAACAATGAGGAACTCTCTACGTAATCCAAGAAAGTGTAAGTTCATAGTTATCACATTACTAACTGTAAATTGAATTCTTGAATTCTTAGCTTGACTTACAAGTTATTCAAATATCAAAAGTCAATCAAAATTAGTTACAATGGTATCAATCTTTGGAACGTTGGATGATGATGCTTTCAGGCATGGTAATAATGTACTTACAGTGGATGTAGAGATGTTGGCTTAAGCTGACCAACAACTTTTCTGTATTCAGGGCCAGTGTTGGAGATAGAAGAAACCAGTGATGAAGATGAGGAGCTTAACCAGAAACAGCATGCAGGAGCAGGCACTGATGAAGAGCAAAAACCACCAAAAGAACAAGCAGAGCCTGATGAAAAACCACCACAAGAAACAGCCGAAGAACCCGAACAAACATCAGAAGAGCCACAAAGCGAGGAGAAAGAGAAGCCAGAAGAAACGACTGTAGAGGGAGAAACTTCTCAGGAGCCAACTGAAGGAGAGGAAATGCCTCAAGAAGGTAACAGAGGAGAAGAAGATCAACTTGTTGAAAATCCTGAGGAACAACCTGGAGATAAAGAGGATGATGGAGAAAAGAAAGGTGAGGTCAATATCAAAAAAATATTCTTAACAAGGGTGCAATGTCAATTTGGTAACTCAGTCACAGAGATTCAGATTTAATAGCTCAGTCAGGGCTAAGATGCTTTTTCCTTTCAGAGTAAGAGGACTTTACCAGTCCGTCAGCAAGGTGCATTTTGTGACTGCACTTGTAAGTTTGGAAGGGCTAGAATTAGTGAAGCGGCTCTGAATCTTCACCCTTCCTTTGCCCCAAAATGAGTTTTCATTCAGTTTGGGGAGCTAGTTTTGCAGGACAATTTCAAGTAAAATATTTAACTGAGTTTTGTTTTTGGTTTTAATGCATGTTTTAAGGTGAGAAAGCTGAGGATGATGATCAAGGTGAAGTTCAAGATGAAGAAGCTGAGAAAGAAAGGATAAAGCAAAATATAATTGATAATGAAGAAGAAGACAGGAAGTTGTTGGAGTCTATCCCTGATGAAAGTATGCCTTTTGTGATATTTTGTACATCATAGACTGAAAAAGAGTCGATATTAGTTCTAACATTGGTAAAAATCTTGAAAAGATCTTTAATGATGTTTAAAGCTCTTTCTGATGATCTATTGAGGTTTTTACGAGGGTCAGGACTAATGTTGTTCATGACAATTAGATGTGTTTGTTTGGCAAGTGATTCATGCAAGAACGTGCATTGTGCAATGGGTAAGGGCCAGAGCAAGCCATTCACCTGCTGTATTTTCGATCAATATCAAGACCAAGAAGGTTAACGAACACAAGCACATAACTGCCTGCCTGGATAACCTAAATTTGAGAGTTACACGTCCTAATGGCAAGCTGGAATTCAAGGTCTCTACAAGCTCTGAAGAAAATAATTATGGACAATTATTATTTGAGGATCTTGCAGAGATCTTTGCAAGCATCTTTGCTAAGCTTGTACCAAGATCTTTGTAAGGTCCTCATCCCGTGCCAAGTGCACCGCAATACCCCAGCAACCAGCACCAGTATCATATAAAAGCAGTATATAACTTGTATTCTTCTCTTTGCCATGTTAATTAGTTGATGATCAGATGTCAGATCAGGAAGACACAGAGACATCGGCCAGCACACTACCAAGACCCAAGTCAGTGACTGAAGGATCAGCATTTGACGAAAATTCACTCAACCAGCCACAGTTTATACATCTACTGGAGAAGTTTCTGGGAAATACTCCAGTCAAGTAAGTCTTGAATCGCTTATTGACTCAAACTAAACAATGTAAGGTATCCTTCAAATTGTTATCTGTGTTCAAAAGCAACTGTGGTGTTACGATGGTGGCAAACGATGACAACATGACAAAAACTTCCCACATGCCAGTAAATTGTTTCATGAAAAGATGGATAAGTTTAAAACTTCATGTAAAAGGACCGGAATGAACTTTCATGTCAAAGGCATGTGGTTACAATTTCTGTCCTTGTCAGTTATTTGTTGGGAGTGCTTCCAACCTTAGGGCAACCCCAGGAACAATACTTGGGAAACCCTAGGGGCAACGCTTGGGAAGAACCCTTGGGGCAACAGGTTAACCTAAGAAGTGCAACGTGATTCATGGGATGTCATGGGCAGAAGTGTTGCAACCAGTTGTCAGTCTGCATCATTTACTATTGCTGCGTCACGTAAAATAAATCTGATTTAACAAGTGAAAACGATATTGTGATGTTTTACGTTTTCAGACAAGTGTTTGAGGACCTTGTTCGTTTTGTAAGAGCCGGTTATGTCGAAACAGATGATGAAAGAATGGCCAGGATGAACAAGGTGTGTGTATGGTTTGGGTTCTTACATTGAGTGTAGATTTTGTCATGGCGTAGATAATGACTTATCAATTGTTCGAGCGCCAAAATGGCAGTTTTCAATACGAGTGAACTTTGAGATGGCAGGAGAGACGGTAACTTTCTTATTATAACTTGTCAAAAAAGCTCTCGAAAATGAAACACGGTTTTCTGACCTTGGAAGTCTAAACTGGCGCTATGAACTAGTGATTTTTCAAAAAGAACTTTTAAAACACATTTGTAGTTGTAGCCAAAAAGGAAGGCGTTCAACAGAGTTTTAGAACTCAGTATTCTTATGGTGATAAGCGAAATGCGTTCGTAAGAACTCTATGCGTATAAACTAATTGGACGTTTTGTTGTACTGACAGGCTCGCATGGAAGCTCGTTCAGCCAAGAGGCGCCGACAAGTTGATCAGCTATACGAGTTGTGGGATGTGAACGCTTCTGGTTATTTAGAGGTAGACGAAATTCACGTTGTGTTGAACAAGTGGCGCTCTGATGGAATTGACAACTTCAAAGAAGGTGCGAGTTGCCAGTTTATCTTCAACTGACTGAAATTACGAAGCTTAATCGTCGATACTGGCCAAGTCTTGCATTGACCCTAGTAGCTTTTCAAGCTGGCGTCTGACTTCAGTTTCTGCAGCGTGAAGAGTCTAGGAATATTTGCTACCCCCTTTCCCATGGATGAGATGTTAGACCATCGCAGAATTCAGCCTCCTCCCAGTCCCCTCAGATTATGTCTCTTGTTGAGATACCTTCCCCCTAGTGTTTTTCCAGCCTCCTCAATAAAATACCAGATACAAGCTTTAAGGCGAACTGGATGTCTCGATGTGATCCTAAAATGATGCTAACGTTCAATTTGTCGTTTTAAAATTTCAGCTCTAAAGGTATTTGGTCAAGTGAACAGCACACTTAACAAGCGTAATTTCCGTGAGTGTATTGACGCCATAGTGAAGTCTTTTCCAGAGGAAGACGTGTTTGAGTCACTGATTAACTTTCTTACCACAAGCGTGGAGGTAAGGCTGCACTTGACGCCGTTAAACGCGTAGTACGTTTTCTTCGTAGACCTGCTTTATTGGAATAAACTTGGCGGTTTTACTCGGGTGCGTGTATTCAAAGGTCTTTTAGCGTCCCTTCACGGAACTATTTTTAGTTGTTTTACCTAAAATACTTGTATGTGCAATGTTGTTGGACATTAGTAACAGTGGAAACGTATTTATATTGGAAGTTTCAACAAAGTCAAACATCTCAATCTCGGTGGGTAAAGATGATAATGGCGATGAAACGAGTGGGCGTTTGTTAAAAGATGTGCTATGTTCAGCCTCTAAAGTTGACCCATGATGGACAACTTTATGGTTAAGCTTGGTCATCAGTCTGTGTGCAAAGAACTGGAGAAGCCATTTGTTCCTAAAAGATGACATGTTTGAAGATTTTGAAAGACTGAGCTCTCTATATTAGATTATATCGTAAGTAGCAATGAGTGGTTTCTACCTAGTACACGATTAAGTGTCTAAAAAGGGTATTGAAGTTGTCAAATTTTTTCGTCAATTTAATAACAGAAGAGTGAGCAATTATAAATCTCTTGCTCTACTTCGTGGTTTTAAACGAAGATTTAACAAAAACGATCTTCTTGTCCACAAATTTGTTAAGTCTTTGATGAGCTCTGTGAGTGCGGTTTGGGAATTTTACAATTAACTTTGGAAAAATACGGTACATGCAACAACAATAAAGTATTCATTCGGGTTTTATTTTGATGACTTCATGCACGTCTATCTCCTCATTTTCACAGCGGTCTTTCGAGGAGCGCAAGCGTGGTGATGCACGAAAGCGATGGATGACGATGATCGATGCTGCTGCGCAGACCGGCGGCGCGCAGCTAGATCCAGTCTACCGCGCGGTATACCATGTCCTCTTCAAAGATGCAGAAGAGCATGGGCGAGGAAAGATCTTGAGTTCTTCAGTTTGCATGCTCGAAAACAACGACGATGTGAACCAGCTGCATCGTGGAGAGACATTGTTGCGCTACGTGTCCTGCACAGTGGACGATATTCCGTACGTGCTAGGTAAAGTTCTGTACAGGGATATGAAGACTGTAAGCTGGACTGCAGTGGACTCTGGGAAACCTATTCACGTGCCTAAGGTGGCGACCCACTCTGGGGTGACGCTTTGGAATCCTAACCGAAGAGAAGAGGTAAGAATTGAGAGCTTTAGGATTTGAGATTGAAGGCAGATATGTCTGGCCACTCTGCTTTAGTTCAGGTTTATTTCAGTCTTTTCTCGCAAATATTGACTTTTACCGAGCTTCCTCTCTACGCCGTGGGAGCTGCAGTGGCCTCTTGGTTAGTGCGTTCGCCTCCGGATTGAGTGATACGGATTCGAGCCCTAGCCGAGGACATTGTATTATGTTCTTGGACAAGACACTTTACTCTCACAGTGCCTCTTTCCACCCAGGTGTATAAATGGGTAGTGCGCTCGTCTCCGGATCATGTGGTCCAGGTTCGCGCCCTGGCCGCGGACATTGTGTTGTGATCATGGACAAGACACTTTAATCTCACAGTGACTCTCTCCATGGGTACCGGCGAATTTAATGCTGGGGGTAACCCTGCGCTGGACTATCATCCCATCCAGGGGGAAGTAGAAATACTCCTAGTCGCTTCATGCTACAAAAACCGGGATAAGCCCCGGCCTGATGGGACACTTGTATGCAGACTTAACCTACCACACTACGCCAGAGAAATTTGAAAACGCAGCTATAATTTCAACGGTAAGACCTACCGTGCGCACTCATCCGCCCTGAAAACGCGGAGCTTTTTAAAAGCGCTCTTCAAACCGGAAAGATTTTATTTTTTAAAACGCAGCTTTAAAAAACGATGACGTTAGGCGTTTTTCTAAATACAGATCCAAAATGCCGGTTGATTGAACATGCGTTTTCAAATTCCTCTAGTGTAGTTTGGACGGAGCCTTACACGTCTGTAAACATTTACCTAAGCGATATCACGTCGTTTTGCTCATTGTACTTAAAAACTTGGGACCATTTGCTATCTTAGTGACTGTTCTTTTATTCGTCATCTTTCTCAGGGAGGAGACGGTTCGTTCATCGCCCTGCCACTAAAAGACCACGAGCGACGAGTGATCGGCATCCTTGGTGTTGACACTCTGGCGGATCCTCACAAGCCCGTGTTTATCACACATGAGATCAGCTTCTTCCAGGGCGTGGCCAAGGCCCTGAGTCAAGCCATCCAATTTGTGGACATCCGGCGGAAAACGCTCAGAGTTGCCGAGTCAGCAGTTTCCTGGATTCTACGGCGCAGTCCTAATGTACAGAATGTCAATGTATATATGGTGGAACCTGGATTAAAGGTAAAGAATTTTTTTCTGGTCAGAAGTGGGCCGAATAGTATGAGCTTTCAACAGTTGTCCCGCGTGATGGGCCCTTCGCACGACCTGGTAGTGCTACGAAATCAGTCACGCTCGGTTGCGAGTTACGCATAGTGGGACTTCAAAAACAAAGGAAAGTTAAGCAGTAGGTGCCACTTGCATCCCAACGTGGCTAATTTTGTACCATTCGACGGGGCTGTGTGAAGCGCCTTAGTCAATACTGAGAAATCAATGCTTTCTGGGTGATTTTTGAAAATTGGTGGCTTAACTGAGATTTACAAGTAATTCTATTGCACGGCTTGGTAAGCCTAACGCGCCGTTTAAATATCGCCCTCGCGTGTGTCACATCAAGGGTGACTTTTTGTTCAACTCGGCTTCCTAAACGTTGTCTAAACTTTTGTTTTTCATTCTTTAATTTCTGTTGTTTTGTCGTTAGCCTACTGACGGTTTAGTTCTTCGCCGAATGATGACTTTGGCTCACAACGGAGTTAGTCAGCACTATTCGAATCCACCACGACTGGATAGAAGAGACAATCTCTTCAGGTGAGAAGATACCAAGTCAACTACATAGAGAAAGTACTTATACTGAGTGAGAGAAACATGTTCATTTTAAGTTTGGGTCAGATCTATTGAGCGAATTTTCTTTTTATTTCAGAGACTACTTGTTTAAATGTGTAGAGAGCTCAGAGACCATTACTGCAGATGCGTACGGCGAGCGTCACATGGCTTTTCCCCTCAGGGATGGGGAAGGGAGAGCTGTTGCTGTGGTCGACATTAGCATTGGTGAACTCAAAGCTCTTCCACCGCACGAGAACAAAGAGATACAGCGCATGCTCAAACTGCTGGCCAAAGCGCATAGAGAGGTGGCGCGAGAGATTACAGGCGGAGCTGAGAAAAACATTGTGTTGGGTGAGTTGACGTTTAATTTAAATAGCGGTCATTTTCAGTGATCTTTAGAGTGAGGGTAGCCTCTGTACCTATCGAAAATGCGTGCCCATGACTGATTTCTTTGTCTGTTGCTCGTGCTTATTTAGAATATTGGATGTTCTAACTATGTTTTTCATAAAAGAATTATTATCATCTGGTTGTTTTTTTGGGTGTGTAGAGGTGGAGAAAGAGTACGAAGACGCGCGAATTGATGTGTTGTTTGACCGACTCATGCTACTGGACCTGAGAGAAAACGTGGGAAGGCTTGACGCCAGGTAATTCATTTATTCAAATATTTATATAGTTTCCTTCGATGACAGTTTCAATGTTACAATTACAGGACAAAAAGTAAGTCTTGGTGTCCACGTGCGATTCTCGCTGGGAACTTTATCACATCACTTTTTCGTGATGTCTACGTTCCTCTGTGCCACCAAAGAATTACCTCCAAAAACCAGTCTAATTAATTGCGCTGTTTTGTCCTCTGAATGCAAATTTAATGTTCTCAGTAGGTTTTACAAAGAGGTAATCATGAAGTTGCAGTGGTTACGAGTTTTTGTGTTATGCTATATGTGGAAATTCACATACATGTACAAGCCGTAAAGGTGTCCAACCAATCAAATACAACAGATATTTTGCAGCCAGTTAGATTCGAAACTTATACAGATCACGTGATTTTTCCCGCGCCTGCCGCGCGTAAAGTTTTCGCATGTTCTGATTGGCTTATTTTGCCGTTTGCCGTCAAAGTGATCGTATGGCTCTGGGATTGCCTTTGTGTTAGTTTTAAGACAGTCCTTAGATGACATTATAAATCTAATCTAAACGGGACATTGTTGAAATTTGCAGAGCCTTTGCCGAGATCAAGAGTTACAAGGACCCGCCTAAAGTGATTCACGATATCCTGAAGGCCGTGTTAGGGATCTTCTACAAGGATCCACAGCAACAGGACAAGTTCAACGAGTGGAGTATGTGTAAACAGATGGTTAATCCTGACCTGGTTAAGCTTATCACGTCCTACGACCCTACAGCGAAGGTGAATTCTATCGGTGTAGACGCTAAATCGTTAGCTGGAAAGCTTCAGAGTAAGTACATATAGTACTTCCCTTTTCTTTGCTTTTCATAGGTTTTATAATCGGCTAAGCGATAGAAAACTTTCAAAGATTTAAACATTTGAACTGTTTCAAATTCGACGAGAGTCGCTGAGAGCCGCCGAGATTGTACGAGGGTAGACGACAGACGCCGAGAATGCACGGGAGTCGACGGCGGACGCCGAGAGCGTACGGGATTCGACGAAAGTTGCCGGGGGCGCATGCAAGTTTGGCAAAATGCTTTTGTTTTGCCCAGGCTTTATATTTCTACTTCGAGTTTTTATTAACCTGTTTTGACGTATTGTTGCAGTAAATGGTTGACTTTGAAGTGGGTGTACCTTTTATTTTATGACAGTTACCTTCAGAACACAACCTTCATTTTACTTCTAGCCTGTGTGAGAATTTTTTAACAATTTTTACTCACAGTGCATGGAGTTGAAAACTGCTCACGGAAAGATAACGTGACATCTTTGGAAAGGCGCCGTCACAAAGGCAAATTTATTTGCGTCAGGGTTTGTTTGTTCCTAACTAATCTTTTCCCCTCGTTTGTTACTCACAGATGTGCCTCAAGGAGCGGTGGCGAAGCACGGTTCATTGCCTGCTCAGTATCTGTTTAACTGGGCATTTGTTTGTTTGTCGCTGATCGAACACACGGAGAAGATGAGCGAAACACGACCCGGGAAAGTGGTGAGCCCGCAAGCCAAGAGTGAAGTGGTCACCGACATGGGAAAGGGACAGCCCTCGCCCCAGAATACATGGACTAGGTCGGAAGTGACCGAGTAGTTTTATACCTAATCGAAAAGCTAGGGACTATTTTCGTATTCTAGGTATTGGACTGGAACTAGCTTGCAGTGGAAGGTCATGTGGCAGTAGCAAGCTAGGTTCCATTTCAATGCTGAGATTATGAAAATGATCTGTTAGTCTTGCAAAGTGTCACTGATGCTAGTTAAACCTAGTACCCGGATTGGAGACACACGAGAGACCGCTTTGTATCATGGTTTATTCAACCGGGGCATTGTAAATGGGTGCTCCACTCCACCCCTGGAGGGGTATTTTGGGTATCCCCCTAGGTGCTAATATTGCGCCTTGGGAAAATCAGATTGTCTCCGAACGTAGCTTTTGTTGCAATATTCTTGCCTTACACGATATGCCGAGTATAAACCACCAGGTTACTTTACATAAAATAGGACTCCTTAATTTTACATGTAACAAAAAGATGAAAAGAACAAAAAAACATTTATTGAAAACCCTTATCAAAACAGGTGAAAACACCAAACACCTCGAGGTTCGTTAAAAGTACTCCACCAAGCGTCGAATTTTCAGCTCTCTTCTCGGTATTTGAAAATGTGCTCTAATATGGCCTTTTCAGTGTTTTTGATATATTACATTACACCTACACACAAAGTTTAATATGCCAAAAGTCATTAAAACAAGGATTCTTTCGTATTTATTGTAAAAAATTTTATATCACCGTTTTTTTACAATATGTATATATCTATTTTCTAATTAGTGTCCAAGACGAGTGAACTTTAAGAGTTAAAACAGAAAGTTTGAAGTCTATTTTTCTAGTAACCCACTTTGTACTGAATGTGCTGTCTTGTGTCGTTTGGGGATTTGTTTTTCACTTGTAAAATTGTTAATTGATGATAAGTTCAAGTTTCCCAAATAAAAGATGTTTTAACTGAATCATTCTAAAGAATTGCTTTTATTATGCACTTCATGGAACGATTGAAAGATTTTTTAGCACAGAGGTCTTCACATTGTTAACAACAGTTTAACAGGTTTAATTTAATCGATGACAAAAACTCGCACGTCCTTGATAGACTACATCGGGGTCGCTACCTGCTGCAGAAATTGGGGAAAACCGGCGCAGTTTCTATGAGTCACTAGGCTCAAGAAGACTTTAGCCTACGGGTTTGCAATTCACACTTGTTTTAGGAATGGCTTGTGAACAGACTCTGTAGTCGAGGATGGAGCGAAAAGAAAGCGGGAACATTAAACCCCCACCCAATTCCCCCCTCGGTCGCTTCACTCGCCTCCAATACCTTTTTGGCGTTTCAAGCCGCGGGCAGACCCTCGTTGGGGCTAAAAGGCGTACCGGAGAAGCAAATGGGTGACGGAAGATTTCTACGCTCATCTCCGTTAAAGGAGCTATATCATTAAATTTAAAGTGATTTTTTGGCGACGCACAAAATCATCTTGAACAGGTTATGGGCTCCTGTCTTGAATTAGAGGAAAACCTCGAAAGTAGAAGGTGAAACAAAAAGGAAAAAGGACTTAAAATGGAACAGATTCAATCCAAAAAATTTACGCGAAATTTTTCAAGATGCACCATTCTTGACACACTCTTTTCATTCTCCCTCGCTATGATCTCTAAGGTCAACGTTTTAAAAGCCTGGACAATCACATTGGCTATTAGAATACGCCATCATATATGTATAGTGGTTGCAAGAAAGAGCGCACATGACTGTGCCAAAAGGTATGGGTGATGTAGCAGCTCTCGTAAGGTCTCACATGAATGGCTTGCAACTCTTTGAGAGTACAATAGAATAAACAACTGTAACAGTGCCCCTAGCCTTAAAATAATAACAGCTGCGGCAATGATACAACAAAAGCAGCTAGCTAACCATGGGTTAGCTTAATCGAGCTTTGAACAACCCGGCCCTGTGTGTTTCAAAGCGATTGCAGGAAAAGAAAATGGAAACATGTTTTCGTCTTTCCGATCCACCTTTACCACTACCCATGATGATATTTTTAGTCATGGTCGCGTTTATAGGACAACCTAGTCCAGTCCCGGAACTCTCCTTTCTTCCCGCCCCATATAGGGGCTGAACCCGGGCGGGCGAAAGAAGAGTCCAGGATAACTTGCATGCGCATGTTCAGAACGAACCAATCAAAAATTACTATGTCCCAACCACGCTGCTCGCATCAATGTGTCGCGCAATGCCTTTTTCAGCTCGCGCTCTGAAAGAAAACATTTTCTTTGACGTTGATATTGTCGCAAAAAACATAAAAACGTAAAGATCGAAATATGGTTTATCGGGGTTTGTACTCTTATCGACAACGAGTACGCGTCATTACTCTTTTCCCAAGCATTTTTTCGTATTGTTTCTGTATGTTGAGTGAATTTAGAAACGTTTTTGAAAGGAAAGTCTGACGCGTACAAGTAGCTCATTTGCATAATGCAGCGGGTGCACTTTCAAAGCCGAGTGGGTGTTTTCAATTGTCAAGAAATCTTGGTAAAGATTTCTTTCGTTATCTTTGATATTGTGACAAAAAAAACAAATCGAATGTGGTTTAGCGTGGCACTGGTGAAATTCCACTGATTTGGGATTAATTGACATTTTTTTGATCAATCTGAATGCAGAAATTGTTGCTTGTACATTATCATTCAGAAAATCGCGCCACGAGCCAAATCTGAAAAATACTTCCAAATATGGTTTTTCCCCCGTTTTGGGGGGAAAATGGCGGCGTTCTGAGCATGCGCATGCAAGTTATCCTGGACTCTTCTTTCGCTCGCCCGGGTTCAGCCCCTATATGGGGCGGGAAGAAAAGAGAGTTCAGGGACTGGACTAAGGACAACCTTTCTCGAAATAGTTGTATATGGGAAAGAAATCAGGCAAACCGTTCATAAAAGCAAATCTTTTATTTCATTTACATAGACACAGACAGCACACATACACACTTCACGACCACACACAGCACAAACTCACAGACTTGCACACAATTATAAAAGTAACATTGAATTACAATCGCTTTTCATTCGTTGATTTTTCTTTAGTCAAAACTAAAGTAGGTACAAAGTAAGTCTTCATTTAAGTGTTCTGTCGGTGCAGACTAAAATCTGAAAGAAAAAATGAAAACAAATAATTAATAATCAGTGATCCCTTTACCTGAGAAATTCTATTGATTTTTTTTCTCGGAGGGGCGGTGGCCTCATTGTTAGTGAACTCGACTCTGGATAAAGCGGTCTGGGTTCCATCCCTGCTGGCTGGGGACATTGTGCGGGGACATTGTGTTGTGTTCTTGGGCAAGACACTTAACTCACACAGTTCCTCTTTCCACCCAGGTGTATAAATGGGTACCGGCGACCTTAATGCTGGAGGTAACCCTGCGATGGACTAGCATCCCAGCCAAGAGGGGAATAGAAGTATTTTTCGGCGCTTCATGCTACAGAAACCGGGATAAGCTCCAACCTGATGAGCCACTTGTCTCGTATGCAGACTTCACCTCAGTTTGTTTCTTAGAGCTTGGCGTGGTATTTGATACCCGCTGTTAACCTTGTTTACGACTTTAACATGCGAAGTCCAAAGCATAACAACAAATCGCATTGTCTATCGTGCGGGGGAGGTCGTTGCGGAATAGCACACTATAATGTAATCAACACAGCACAGTAACCAAAGCCTCTTACCTTATAACAGGACTCGAACCAGAGGAGACCTGGGACCAATAAAATCTCGCCTTTGGCGCTGTGCTAGTGCCAGGCCCATTATACTGTGGCACCGTGTAACCGAGTTTGATGGTCCTAAAATAAAACAAATTAAACAATATCAACCAGGATATTTTAATAGTTATATTTTTTATCAAGAATTTGTTAGCGAGAAAACGAAATTAGTGAGCAGACTTGTGCTTATGATATGATTTGTTTTCTTGGCAAAAACGTGAAAATCGTTCTAAACGGCGAAATTGTTGTCAGTTTGCCGGGATGATTTTGCTTCATTGATGCATTAGACAAGCTGTGCAGAAGTGAAGATTAAAAAACAAAAATGTTATTATGAGCCTGAATGTTGTTTCAAGAGGACAGAAACTAAATCATTCACCTGTTAACTTGAACGGAGTCAGAGGTGATCTGGGCCCAACAATATCACGCCTTTGACGTTGCGCAAGAGCCAGGTACATCAAGCCATGGACTCGGGCCCAGCTGCCGCTTAGACACAGCGGGTTGGCATGGTAGCAAGAATTCAACAAAGGGTAGACTGAGTCTTCTTTGTCAGGGATCTGGGAATGAGACAGAGCAGGCTTGGCTGATTCGTTGGTCACGTGGATCTTGATGTCAGGCCAGAACTGGTGACTGCTATCAATGTAAGGCAGTTCAGGTGCAAGACAAACACTATAACCCATCTTCTGAGTTTTAGCAGACCAGCCTGGAGCATAACGAATCCTTGTGAAAAAAAAAGGTTGTTTGAGTAAGAGTTGACATAAAGCAATAAAACAAATGGCTCTTTACTCAGCTTTTTGTGATTAGTAAAAGAAAAGCGTGTAGGAATCAAAAAGCCATGCGATATACCAAACCATACCCAATCCGAAGGTCACTCTGTTCAATTCACTTCCGGTAATTTTCATGCACTTTATACCTGTCTACTAGTAATGGCATTAATGTGACTAGGTCTCGATATCGGAGTGTACAAACCCAGCAGTATATTATATAACAGCTGAATATCTTATAGCTATTTCACGACTTTCGGTATATACTCACTTGTACTGGACGTAATATGAGTAGCAGTACTTGAGGAAAAGGTACAAATACCACAGAACGAATAACCACACGCAGATACGAAACGTGCGGATAGAGATGGGACCTGTTATCCCTGAAAAAAGATTTAAAAAGGGATCAGCATTAGGTAAAATTATTCACAAAACTAAAATTGTGCATTCTAAAATGTAGCGTAGTACTTTTTAAGAGTACAGCTTATGACGCGGAGGTTACGAGCTTCGGTAAAGTGTCTTGCACGGCCTCTCTTATGCCGGAACTTTCCTTGGGCTGCATTATTCCACGCGGATTTCCTGGGTACGAGTGTAAGCTCGCGCTTTTCACGAGAAATGTCGTCATGGCACGCGCGCGCTTAGAAGTGATTGTGGCGTCAAAAGTTGAAAAAACTTCAGTCATTCAAGGGCGAGACTTTTTAAAAAAAAAATCAAACTTCAGTAAAAACCTAGACGAAAATGAAATTATATTGTCAAAACTGGTTGAGAGGCAGGTTCTCTGACTAGCCGTGGAAGTCAACGTCCAGTAACAATTAATGAGCAGTAACCTAACGCATCAAAGATGCTTTAATAAACGCAAGACTCGCTTCCTCGTTACCTTTTTCCTGATATGACTGTATTGTTCCAGCAAAGTTAGTTAACAGCAAGTGAATTGGACAAAAGATCACCAGTATAAAGCACACTGTCGCTTTGTAAACGAGCATGGTGAAGAAAGTCGTCTTTTTCGAGCGTTTTCTCTCAGCACTTCAAAACGCGTCCGCTCGCAAGAGTAATCTCTGTGCAAATGAAGATTTCAGCCGCGCTCTCAACGTAACAATTGAATTTCTAAGCGCGTGCTTTTATTTGATTGGTTGTTCCGTCCTCCCTTCCGCGTCAATCTCTCGGCTTAGTCCCGCTCTCTGACCACGGCATCGCGGCACAAAAAAAAACGACGCCACCGTGATATGTCGTTGTTACAACATATCTAAGGTCAAGAAAACTGTTTCTCGAGAGGGAACAAAAAAAAAATTGGATTAAGGCTCTTTAGTGTAAGGAAGCGAAAAATCTGTGAGAAGTACACACAAGTTTTAATGGAAAAAATGGCACAATGCAGAACGAACCACCACTCAGAGAAATCTTTAAAGATCTACCAATTTTAGCTGCTTTTAGGAAAGGAAAATCCTGGAAAGATATGCTCGTAAGAGAGAGAATATAAAGGGTTTTCACATGTTCACACCGGTGGAGATTGTGGGGCCTGTCACCCCTTGGCATTAATTACTGTTGCTTTGTGGGGAGTGTTGCGTGGCATCCCAAAAACGGTTGCGAAGGAGACTAGAAGAGGGTGGACACAAACAGAGATCAAAATCTGCCAAATATTTTTCCTATTTCTTGTGGTCAATATACATTTAACGACGAAATATTCCTTTAGTTTTTTTTTTCATTTTTAAGGGAAAATATCCTGTGGCCTGAGGGAAGAAGAGGAAAATTCCACAACTATCTCAGATCTGAATGGAATTGAAAAATAGCCCATTGGGAAAACGTGTGAGGACTGGGAAAGATTATGTTTGTTTCTGTTTTTTGAAAAACTAATATATATATAAACGAAAGATCAATTAAATTTAAGAGTCTTAACCAAGAATAGAAGTATTTAGAGGAGGAAAATTGCAAAAGTTCTTCAAATATCCCCTAAATAGAGAGTTTGTATGTAGACAGGACACAAAATAATAATTATAAAAAATAAATAAAATAATAATTATAAGAGTTTGTATGGAATTTCGCAACTTTTACAAGGCTTCCATTTGGAAAATTTTCCGCTGAAAACTCTTAAACTTGTTTGGGTAGCTTATTATTCAGAAATGTTTAGATTTTCCATCTAATCAACATAAGAAACTCGTCCCAGTCCTCTCACATTTCTGCAATGGGCTATACTGGTCAGCGGTATTCCCTGATGCCGTTACATTCTTCATATATAGTGTCATATATAGTACGAGTTCACGTGTATGCACAAAAAAATTGTGTTTCGTCTCATATTTTCGCGGGTTTCATCATGGGTATCCTTGAAAGAATCGCTGAAATAGAAGGCGAGGTATTTATGTTATATTTTACTTCCAAATCTTCCCTTACCTAAGTCTTAGAGGTGCGTTATTTCGATCAATTGCAGATGGCGCGAACACAGAAGAACAAGGCGACAGCCCACCATCTTGGATTGTTAAAAGCACGACTGGCCAAGTTACGAAGGGAACTGATCACACCGAAAGGTGGAGGGGGTGCGACAGGAGAGGGTTAGTGTCATGTTCGATCGCTTATGGTGGACACGATGTTGAATTGCCTGATTCATCCCAGTATTTTGAGAGAAAGTGATCTTTGACCATCTTTAAACAAACTGTTACATGTAAAAATTTAAAATTTTTCTACTGTGTAAAATTTATTACAATCTAATGGCAGCTACAAAATACAAAAATAAAATATATAAATATATATATATGCCATAAGGATAGTCGGTAAAAGAGTCCAGGACCCCATACTCAGACAGACCACCATAATCCACATTAAAAAAGAAAATTAAAATATAAAAGCTACCTAGAAATCACTAAAAAATTTCTTAACCCTAGACTTAAAAATATTTACATTATCAGAAACACGAATATCTAAGGGTAGTTGATTCCACTGGTCAGTTATTCTATGAAGGAAACTGTACTTCAAGACATTAGTTCTGGCAAATTTCTTCTTTAAAGTTAGAGTCCTTAGACCTAAGTGAGAAGCGGTCAGCTTCCGAGTGGAAGTCAATAATTTTACTGACGTCAATATTAATGTTGCCATTAAGTACTTTATATAGGAAGGTCACGTCAGTCAGTGATCTCCTCTTCTCCAGTGACATGAGGTTTAACTTCTTCAAACGAGTGTCGTAGGGATCATCACTTTTTAAGATAAATTGTAATCTAATGTTGTAACACGTTATAATTAATTTTTTTTTTAAAGCTAAACGTCACATCTTTACCTTAGCGATTTTCCCACTCTCAATTTCCCCATTTTGACATCAGAAAAACATTCAAGGTATTTCAAGGAGCAGCAAATACCCGTTTACGAGACCATCCTTTAATTTCTTACCCATGATCGCCCATCCCACCCCCAAGAGGTGTCAAGGGAACTTTCAGATCTTTCACCAGTCCTTGGTCCTTGTTTCTTTGGTTTGATATAAAGGTGGATCAAAACAGTTTTCTGTTTTTGGAGACTTTTAGAACTAGGTGCGATTTTTCAGGCTTGGAACTGTACTGTTTTGAATGTCTGTGCTATTCTTACAGTGTATAAGGTAATTCAACTGTACCCTTCATTGTGTTTATGTCATAAATTAAGGTCATACTGTTCTTTTGCATAGCAACAAACATGCCACACCTTTTACCATCATTTAATTGTATCAATCTAAGAACTAAGCCAGCGACCCCCAATTTTTTTTTTTTATAAAAATCCTTTTATTACACACAGAAGAAGAAACAGAGAAATTAGAAAAATTCTTTTGAGGGGATTTTTCATGAATTAAAAAATCATGGAAATTTCAAGAAAGGAAAACAGTTTTTTTTACAATTTCTCACATGCATTCCGCTTTTGTCGTTGAATAATTTTTTGCATTAAAAAAAGTAGGGTCATGGGCAGGGTTTGAACCAGACCTCGCCATTGCGCCAATCACACACTGTAATTAAAATTGTCCCTTAAAAAAGGGCCAAGGGGACAATTTGTCCCTTTCAAAATCTAGGGAAAAATCTTGAAAGGAAGCACACATGAAGAGATTTAGTTCAGTACAGAAATTGCAAGCTAAAACAGAACGTGGAAAGTGTATTTTATCGCACGTTGCCCGTTTAAAGTTCATTCTCAAGTCACGTTTCAGTGACTCTCTACCGTACATGTATGTTTCATGCTCAACTCAGCGTGGTGAACGCACCTGGCAATCTTAAACATGTTACATCAAAAACGTTTTCGAACAATAGAGAGCTTTTTCGCTTCAAATCAAAGCCAGACTGAATCAGAGAAAAATGCTGGAAGATGAACAGTGTATTAATCAGGAAGAAACGGATGAGGATCAAAAGAAACCGAAAAATAACGAACTTTCCAGAAAACTTGGCTGCAAGATCACACATGGTTGTGCTATGAAAATGAGGCAATGTTCTGCTATTTTTGTTGGAAATCTAAGACTAACCCCTTTGCACCAAAAACCTAACTTTTCTTGTTTGTATCACTTTCTTGTATCACAAGGATCAGGTGAGAAAAATGTTTTTGTTGGCTTGTCTGTATGAATGTAAAAAAAAATGTTGAATAATGATAATTTGTTTGTCCCCCTAAAAATAAAAGTGTCCCCCAAAATTTTAGTCAAGGGGACAAATTGTCCCCCAGTGATCAAATCCTAGCTAGAATCAGTTCCTGAGATATTAGCTTCGTAAGGAATTTTTAGTGCACATTCTATGCACAAATTAAAATCGCATTTTGCGCATAGGTGAAGGCAGTCCACTGCTCAGTAAAGCCCACCGTTCCACACAAATAAATGTGAAAACCCATGAATAGTATTTTATTTTTTGCTGTTGTCATTAGCAGCATAAGTGGTAGAAGAAGAGTACCATAAACACTTGAAGGTGAGGCTCTCCTAGTAAAAAGAATGAAGGAAACTTGAAAAGTAGTTTTTTTGCCTGCTGTTTTTTAGATCGAAAAGCCAGTGTGATTGATGGCAACATCAACATCAAAATTTTCATTTATGTTCCAGCACAGCAGTGTAAAAGAAGGTTCTTTTTCATTTGGAATTTCCTGAAGGATGGGTGTTTTTGAAGGTAAAAATAACCAACATCGCAAACAGCTCACTAAACTTAGTAGAAACACAGTTTTATGAAATAGGTCTTGAACTGCCATGTTTGTTGTGAATTTGGTTTACTTCAAATCTGGTGCACTATCTTGCGACCTCTCGGGCGATCGTGTAGTGCCTCGCACTGTAGTGCGTGTTAGAGCCCAGGCTTCTCACAAAAATATTACTGTTTTGAGCCACCTTAAATATCATTTGATTGTAAATTATTGGTCAAGGGTTGTGGCATGTGAGTTTTTTTTTTTTGGGGGGGGGGGCGGCGGGGCCCATTTTGGGGGTTTATGCACCCTGTCTGTTTTTTTTGTAAGCACTACCCCCTTACAGCCTGAGAAGTTCCTACACATGCCAGTTGTAGTAAGCTTTTGAGGTAATACTTTTGGAAACAGCATGGTAATCAATAAACCTAAGTGTTTGCTGGCCAGTAGGATTCTTTTTCAGAAAGTGTGCTAATCTTATTGGGAGAAATGTGATTTTTTTTTACGAAGTAACTTGAGATTTTGACACCAGTTAAGTTCGTTCTCAAGCATAACATGTATCTAATTTCTTTTTGTTGAGACATTCATTTAGAAACAGATTTTCACACTACTTTCTTAAGTTACATTTTTTTACTCTTCAGGTTTTGATGTTGCAAAGACTGGGGATGCTAGAATTGGTTTTGTTGGTAAGTCAGGTGAAGCCCTTCTGAAAAGAATGTCTGTCTGCTCATATTAAATGATTCAAGAAACTTGTCACTGCTCTAATCCAGTGCATTCCGATGTGCACCTTGTTATGTAAGCATTCATAATCCACTTTCAAGCTCAAAGCATTATGCCATCATGATGGTTTTTCAGTGGCAGTTATGCGATCCCCATCTTTTGCTCGAACCAACTACAGAAATATATTCCCATTGGATCGGATTCTTGACCATCGCAGGAACCCTGTAGCGTTTTCACAAGTTGACAGTTTGATGATTTCTAGTTACAACCCTGGCCCAGGTTTTTCAAAAGGTGGATAGTGCCTATTGACTGGATAAATCACTATCCAGTCAGTAGGATAGTTTGGTTTGTCAACTGGATAATGATTTATCTGCTAAATAGCATTATTCAGCCTTTGAACAATCAGGGCCTGGTTTTTGGTTGAGGAGAACAATGGATCAGCGCTCCAAGCTGCGACCATTTTGGTTGCCACGGCAAGTGGAAAAAATATTTGACAACCAAAATTCTGGCAGAAGTCGCCAATTGGCGACCAACAGATTAAAGAGAAACTTGAAAAATTATCAATTATAGGACAAATTTAATCAATAGTACAAGGGGCGGCATGACCTGTCTTTCTCTTTACCCCTGTTGTCGTTCAGAAACTCGACATGAATGCGTAAACTTACAGAGAGTAAAGTGATGAAAACGTGGCGTTCAGCGCATTAGCCCCTCGTGTATTATGTCATGAAGTGTCTTCCCCTTTTTCCAGACGTGTAATATGTCATGAAGTGTCCTCCCCTTCACGTTTTCTTTTTCTTGGGTGACTGAATTTTTTTTATGGCAACCATTTTCAATTAAAGGTCGCCAAAAGGCGACTTTTTGAAAAAGTGAGCTTGGAGCGCTGGATCTGGATAAAAGTCTTACGATAACTTTTTCTAGAGACACTTTACAAACTGGTATTGGAAAAGAACAAGGAGAATTTTGTTGCTGATATTGTTGCTATTTTCTTTGTAGGATTTCCATCTGTTGGCAAGTCAACACTTTTAACCAACTTAGCTGGTGTATATTCAGAGGTGGCTGCCTATGAATTCACAACCCTCACTACTGTACCAGGTGTTATCCGGTATAAAGGAGCCAAAATCCAACTCCTTGATTTACCAGGGATTATTGAGGGTGCTAAGGATGGTAAAGGAAGAGGGAGACAGGTCATTGCAGGTGTGATAATGTAACTTCTCACCTCATTATACATTTTTAAATTGAATTTGAATTGTTTTCTTTCTACAGCTTTTCAAATCTTTTTGGTCTGGTGCTTCAGTCACTTCACTCCAAATGGTGGTTTTGTAAGAATTCAACAGCTGTTTCAATCATTAAGAACATTTAGTTTGAGCTACTTTTTCTTGATGGTTAAAATTATTCTTCAGAAAATAAAACAAATAATGCACAGGTAGAAGACATGCAGGCTTTTCCTCCTTGTTGACACTTTCAAATCCTGGGGAAGCTGTTCCATGAAAGCCCTGCCCTTGTGGAGAATTTCATATGAGGAATCCTTAAAATCGCTTCTAAGTTTTTTACATGTGTTACCAGCAAAACTGTTGTTTAGAATGACAGATGAGAACTCTAAGTTTTCATACTAAAATGTAACAAAGTTTTACTAGAATCTTTTTACTTATGACACAGTCTGCTCCGGTAATTGCACAACAGCCTCTTGTCAACATGTGTGTGTTTTCTTGCCATTTACCAAACAGTTGCTAGAACCTGTAGCTTGATCTTCATCGTACTTGATGTGCTGAAACCACTTGGACACAAGAGACTCATTGAATACGAGCTTGAAGGGTTTGGAATAAGGTAACAATAAAAATCTTATACAATAACATAAATTATTCATGTTTATTATCACTGGACATGATGACGGTGACAATATTATAATGACAATTATAGTATTTTCATGATTGTGTAGTCTGCATACAGGTTTAACTCATCACTTTCATTCCGTCTTCAGGTAGCTGCAGGTGTTGCAAACCATTGAATGAGATCTCGGGGCTCAGGGCCGGGTTGTTCGAAAGCCGGTTAACGTTAACCCAGGGTTAAACGTTAACTGAAGCATTATTTTTTCTTCTTCAAAAATGTGTTTCACCTCTAATGTTCGGTGCAGTTTGGATTACTACAGCTCAAAACTGAAGGGCAAACAATATAAACAGAACTTCACCAAAAAATTATAAAACTGAAATCAAAATTCTCGTTAACCCTGGGTTAGCTTAATCGGGCTTTGAACAACCCGGCCCTGAATAACATCTTATGACCAGATGATCTTGCTCTCTTTTCTCTCTTATTTTTATTTTTCCTCTGATTTATGTTTGTTCCATTTTACTGTCAGGCTCAACAAGGAACCACCAAATATTACATTCAGAAAGAAAGAAAAGGGTGGAATTAATCTCCAAACCACAGTATGTATTAATATTGTCTGAACCATATCATGCTTCTTTTGAATTTACAATTTCAATAAATTTTGGATAATATTGTAGCATAACACTTTTTACAGCAGTGACCGTTCACAATGTATATTATCTGTAAAACATTTAATTTGTATCAACCTTACTTGTAATATAGTCAAGTCTAAAAGTGAGGACCTTCCAGGTAACTTGGTGATCAAGGGAAGATAAAAAAAAAAAAAGATGATCATTTATTTTAAGGGAATAAGGGATGTTTTGGCATTAATATGACAGAGCAAGGGATATTTCTACTACTAAAGGAAAACTAGACAAAAAAAACATTAGGGAACAATTGAATTTATTAAATAGGAATTAAGGGAGAAAATGACATTTTCAAAGGATTAAGAGAACGTGCTATCCCTTGGGAGGCTCTCATAAGTTGTTTTGTAATATTCTGTGTTTGCTGTTATGTCACAGTGCACCCAATCAGAGCTGGACATTGACTCTGTGAGATCCATATTAAGTGAATACCGCATTGCTAATGCCGACATTACCCTAAGATATGATGCCACTGCTGATGATCTCATTGACGTCATTGAAGGAAATAGGTAAAAAGTGGCGACAGTACTTCTTTAAAGTATAGTTTTGTTCCTGGCTTGCGTAAACTCATTTCAAACTGTGCAAAAATGTTACTGTGCTTTTCTTTGATAATACAGTATTTTCTCAGTGATGTGAAGTGTATATGAAAT
>CM042753.1:10034032-10044032 GCA_022496165.2 Catalaphyllia jardinei
TATCCTGTTCTATCAGGTCTGGTCCCCCAAGTAGGGGAGGAGTGTGGGTCACTTTCCCAAGCATCTGGTAATTGAGCCTACTGGGGTTATGCAGCCTGTAAGATCACTAGCAGTATATGTCACAATGTGAAAAAAATAGATTTTACTGAAACCTTTTTTGTGGCGTGTTGCATGGAGGTGTTTGTATTCGTGCAGTGACAAAGGCAAAAAAATTTACCAAAAAAATGTTAATATAATATTTTTTTCTTTACAGGGTTTACATTCCTTGCATCTACATCCTGAACAAAATTGATCAAATATCTATCGAAGAATTAGACTTAATCTATAGGATCCCTCACGCTGTCCCATTATCAGCTCACCACAAGTGGAACTTTGATGATCTGCTTGAAAAGACATGGGAATATCTCAATCTCATTAGGATGTGAGTGGACATTTATATATAAGACTGATTGTACTTGACCTATTAATTAGCTTTCAGGATTTTCACACACTGGTTACAAATTTGGTAGTGAACATGACCAAATCAGTATATACATGTAATAATTCTGTTAAGTTATAATTTCTGGTAAACTACCACGCTCCTTCTCTGCATGTGAAGTGACTTATTCATGATCATCACATTCCCTACATTAGCTATGAGAGGCTTGATTATATTGGTATAACAAAATTCTTGATCATGATTGGTTGTCACATAATCAGTGACAGCGCAATCATGTGGTTGTCCAGTTACAGTATATCCAGAACTGTACAACTTTTTGTTATTGAATACCTATAACTGGATACCTACATGACTTGCACATCAATTATGTACTTGCACTGTTATTGATGGCTTCCTTTTTTATGTTCCTTTCAGTTTTTAAAACTTACAGAAAACACTACTGACTTTTTCACTCGAAAGAAATTCTTAAAAGACTTTTTTAAATTAATCTCTAAATTTGTTATTGAAATGATTTATTAGTGATTGAACCAAGTGGAGTAATTGTGCTCATAATTTCAAATTGGCTGCTTGTAATTATTTGCTGTGCACTTGTCTTATTTCAAAATTACTAAGTGTGGTTACTCCCTGAATAGTATCCCACTCTATCCATTTGCTAGTACTAATGCCAAAGGATATTGGCGTTCAAGGCATAAGTGCCGAAACAGTATCAGATGGAGTTTTCAGAATTTTTTCTGTCATTGCTAGATACACAAAGCCCAAAGGTCAGCTACCAGATTACGAGGCCCCTGTGGTGCTGAAAAATGGTCTTTCAAGTGTGGAGGATTTTTGTAACTCTCTACACAAGAGCATCATGAAAGAGTTCAAACAGTAAGTTATTAGTTAATATACTTTTAACTACTATTAAATTATAACTTATAAACATACCAGAGTAAGGTTCTGACTTATCACCATCTAATTTCCCTGCACAAGTCTTCATGAGTCATAATTGGGCTTTTAGCCATAGAGGCGTCTGTGGACAGCCATTTTCTCTAGAAAATTATATTATTATTCATATTATGTTTCCTTATAAATTGCTTATCTCAGCAGGCCCTATAGCACATTTTAGAGGACCTTTTTTCAAATTCTGGCAAAAAACCTGGTCATCATTATAAATCCATTCTGCATTTATAATAAACAAACATGTGATTTATGGTTTAGAGAATCCTTGCATACATGTGCATAGCCATTTCTATTTGTTATTAATATGTCTTTAAACAGTTAATGTACTTATGATGTCCTTACTTATTTACCTTAGTTTAAATTTACTATCGGTGGATTATTATTAAATTGTAACCTTCACAGGTAGGTGAAAAAGTGCATATTTTATATGATTGATAATGCTATGTAAAAAATAGAGCTTCCTTGTATGTATATAGTTGAAGGGTTATAGAATGGTCTATAGAAAATGATGTGTCTCCAAAAATATCAGCCCAGTCTCGAAATCTTGTTATTTTAAACATGAGTCTCGGAATCTTGGGCTCGCTGCGTGCTGAACAGTCTCGAAGACTCTAATTTTTATAATTTGGATCTCAGAATCTCGAAAATTGCACCCAATATTAAGCAATATTAGCATGGAACTCACAGTTCAACAAGCAAGTAAAGCAGGTGCTAAGGACACAGACGTTTTCTAAGAACTGAGCAATTGGTTTGATCTTTTAATGCACAGTAGGGTTACCCATGTGTAACACATGTTTTTTGGGCTTCCGTTACCTTCTGTTGAAGTTTTTGTCATTTTACATACCATGAACTTGAAATATTTTCAACACTTAGATCTTTTTAGAAGCTATTGAGCCTTGGGTTCGGATTGTTTACAGGTAAAGTCTCAGGTTCAGATTCAATCTAAACATTTGAGTCTTGGTCTGGGATTTTTAAACAAGGGTCTGGCAGCCTCACATGACTTCAATGCTGGGGGAAACTATGTTCTGCAATGGACTACTGTAGAAGCTTTCTTCCAGGGGAGACTAGAAATCACTATATTTACTTATTACCTCGAGGGCAAATGACCTTTGCTTGATTATTTTTTCATCCAGGAATGAGTAGAAATCCTTATACAGTGTTATACGTAAATTATTTCCAGTGCAAAAGACCTTTCTTTGATTATGTTGTAAAACAAGTTGTTGGTTTATTTTTCAATGTTGACCCTTCACAGTGCATTAGTTTGGGGCTCTTCTGTTAAATTCAGTCCACAAAAAGTTGGTAAGGAGCATGTACTACAAGATGAAGATGTAGTTCAAGTAGTCAAAAAGTAAGTTAAATGTTGGGTTGTTTGATCACTTTGCTATTATGCTCAGATGTATCTGTTCACTTAGAGAATTGTGTAGTCTGAGTCTGAGTGAATTAAACAGAGGAAGAAAAGGTTTATCGTTCAACAGAATTTTTAATCTAGATGTTTTAGAAACACATTGAGTTGAGGACAGCACTACATACATTTACAAATTAAGTTGCTTCTACGTGAAGCATCTAAGCCTAATGTATCTTGCACTCCTCTACACTGTACCTCATACTTTTTGCACTCAGGTTTCAAGCATTACAGACATTTTACTCGCTCATAGCTCAGTTTTTGCACCTCGACCTATTGGGATATGTATAGTACATAAGAGCATAATCTGAATGATATAAGCTGAAAAACCCTGAGCATGCAATCTTAATTGATATTTTATAGAAGTACTGTAGGGTCTATTACAGACAACTGAATTGAAAGTTCTAAATAAAGTATGTCTTGTTCTGTACTGTCCAGTACATGTATGTTACAAGCAATACCATTTTGACACCAACTAGAAGTAGAGATAACAACCTTGAATTATGTGGATTTTTTTCTTTGCAGGGTGTAAAATGAAACATTGAAAGAAGTTTTAAGTTCTCCTTGTGAAGCGAACTGAGACGAAAGAAATTATCTGTCTGGAGATGGCATCGTCAATACAAAAGAGTTATTTTAGATTGATGTATGTTGTGAAAAGAGCTTTGTCTTGTTCAAAGATGGCTCTGTAGTCAAAGTGGATCATCTTATGAGGGACAAGAAGTGGTGTTAGACTTTGCTTACAGTGAATACTTAGCTATTTCAGGTCCTTCTGTGGTAAATTCAGCCGGTAACATGAATTTATTGTCTTAAAAACCATGTTATTTTGTCAGTACTTCCCGTACCTTTTTCACAACATGCATAATGTGAAGGTTAGAATCAATAATTATTGAACAATAATTATTATTGAATGAGGTTGAGCATGATATCATGAATTATCAAAACCGAGGTATGTGTTATAGTTCACAAGCTATTGTGAATTGATTGAATGCTCTCGACCAATCAGGTTTTTTATAGTGAGTCTGATGTATAATAATGATTATTAACAACCACTGTCAATCTGTCAATCTTGGTTGCCTTGACAATCAACAAACCTTGATCAAAATATACTAATCACAACCCACAGACCTGACATTTTGAGCCTGTGTTGAACTGAACTTCTGGTCACATTATTGATGCCATCTGTGATCTGTCACTGAACAGATGCATGCCAACATGGAACTCTTCAGTGTTCTTCCAAGGCCATGATGAACAATCATGAACCTGTGTTTCAAACAGACTAGTCTGTTCTGCAATCAGTTCTCCAATAAGCAGGGAAGTGAATAAAATTGTAAGAAATAAAAAATATATATATATTATTTTCTTGTCACTGGTCTTCTTGTCATTATTTGTTGCTTGTAGACTGTAATTGCATTCATGTAAATTGTAATTTGTTGTGGCCATAATTGGTTGTCAGACTGAACAAACTCTCTGTGTTGTGTAACTGGCCAAAAGGCCGTGTTTTGTGGTTAGATTAAAAATGGTTAAATTCACCTTTTTAATTTGTGAACTGAAGAATATGTCAATTCAAGCAGTGTAAACAAATACAAACACAATTTAAGTTAAGAAACATTTGGCAACATGCTGTCTTGCAGGGTCACTGGTCAAAGCTTATTTGTCTCGAGAAATATTTGACAGAAGTGTTGGAGATCTGAACTTGAATTCTAAGTGTCGCCAACATTTCCTGGAAAATGTTTTGTCCAGTACAAGTTATTATTTCATTTAAAACACTTTTACCACAGGCTTCAACTTCATGCAGATTGTATCTGTCTCATTCTGTCATTCAATCAAACTTAGTTTTGAATGGCACCAAAGTATGCAAATTATGCATGTGAATGCGTTGCTCTAATCTTTGATTACTACCAGTATATAGTATTAGCCAAGTCTAAAAGCAGAACTGCTGATTAAAATAAATTAACCTGACTTGAGCCTGTGATGCAACCAGAACCTGGTCAGCTGTCAATTTAAAAAGAAACGTGATCTTGATAAGCCCACAATGTAGTCATGTGATACTGGTGAGCAAATGCCATAACATTTGATTGACCATGACAAAGGCACATGCATGTTGAATATCAGATGTACGTGTAAACCAAGGCTGCCTGCCTCAGTCGACCTGATTGGCCAGAATAAGGCCGCCATGTTGTGCAACATTGTTGTAGTAGGTGCATGCACCCAAGATCCACACTGCTAGCCATGCTGACCATAAACGAGTTGCATATTACACTTATGCATGTGGTCTGTTCCATTTGGCAGCCCTTTGAGTAAGCTTGATTTCTTGTGTCTGGTCTTCATTCTTTCCCTTTAAGGAAGAGTGCCAGTTCCTTTCTTGAACAGTGGCTGGTAATTAAGCCTACCCTTTGGGCCACTGCAGCTCATCTATAAACAACCCAATAACAGGCTGAGAAGAACCCACTCATAATTTTAATTTTGTGAGCATATTTTGTAATGTTCTAAATGCCTACTGCTACTGTTACCATTCTGAAGTGGAGTGCACGAGACATGTGAAGGGGATTATTTACCATTGTTATAAAGCTGGCGTTTTTCCTGCTACAGTGTGCCCAATCATTGGCTAGTTGATGGTCACATGCAGTCTAACAATGAAACTGTTTCCTACAAAATGCAATGAGCAGGCAACATTGCGAAAACTATGACGTCAAACGGGAAACAGTGCACTGTTACCCGCGAAATGTTGACCGCTGTTGCATGTGGTCAGAGGTGGCCTGATTTTTTTACTGGAATCTTGGCGAGTTTTTTAATATTTGCTTTTGTTTTGTTTTGCTATATAACAAATCACTTAATGACTGGTCCCTTGGGGAACAGGGAATTTTGATTCCCTCAAATTAGTCAATGTTTCCCGAGATGAAGTCGCGGGAAACATTGAGATTCTCGGGAAACAAAATTCACTGTTCCCCTCGGGACCAGTCATTAAGTGTTAATAGACCCTTCTCCAAAATGGCGGCCGAAAATTCAGGTGCTATGTAATTGAAACACTTGTTTTGTCAAGAGTATGGCAACTGTTTCATTGTAGTGAATTTTTCTTCTCAAACTCATTAATAATTCATCAAGTTAAAACAAAGAAAATCACAACCGTGAAGGAGGTTTGGATACCCGGTCTTAATTAGCGTAGATTTTGACGATTTTATTCTTGGTTTACTCCTTAGTTTATGTTTCAATTGAGAAGATATATCAAACACTAGAGGCAGTGTTTCATCGGCTATCCAAGCACCTCGAATTTCATCCGGAATACTCCACTGTGTGTTGTATTTTCAACTCTCTTCTCTGTGTTTGGATATCCTGATGAAACACTGTCTCATGTTTAATATATTACTTTAAACTTTGTTGTATTTTTAGAATTCAGATGCACAATAATTCTGGTCAAGGCTCCCAAAATGTTTTCTGAAGAAAACGCCTAAGTTTCATTTTCAGGCTCATCATTGTACATGTCAAAAAATTATAAACCTGATACCATACTTCGCATAAAAAACACTTGAAAATTCCAAAGGGGTAAAACATTTTCCCTCACATTTCCTACCAAGTACACTTACCAGCAAGTTCAAGTGCTAATTTTATTTGCATATTAAATTAAATATCACTATTCAGCTTAGATTTATAAATTTTAGCAACATCTTAAAAGTATACACTTGATCAATGTAATAGCTAAAAATATTAATCTACTGGAAACCAATACTGGTATTTGAAATCAACTCAAACCCAAAATTATTTATGTCCCTAAAAGAAAACTAACAACTATTAGAAACATCAGAGTTATACTCTTAAGCACAATACATGTGAAAAGAACTGAAAAGGGAGTAGAAATCAGTTGTACGAAGGGGGGCAAAGAAAATTTTATCTGAGAGGAAAGAAAGGTAACTAGTTTTTTGGGAAAGTGTTACTTTCTACATAAAGGCATAGAAATTAAAGAAAAAGTTTCTTTGAGTTCTGAAAAGCTAGAAATCAAGTCGCCTTTTCAGGTTTTGAGAAATAGGTTAAGTTAATACTGAATGTACTTGACTTTGTTTTGATGTCATCAAATTCTAAAATGCATTTACCTGTTATACTTTGATGCTCACTTTCACATTATTCAAGTTCTAACAAGAGAAAAATACTAATAACAAATTTTAGATCTTTGGTACTTTCAAGGCTTGATGAGAGAGATTGTTTTAACAAAACTGCAACTCAAACTATGCTGCGCTGTATAAGTATGTGCAAATACCATATTTGTGTACAACACTGGGAAAATAAAGTCACATTAAATAAAGTTTGGCATAAATACTATTAGCTACATGTATCTCAATAATATCATGTTGGTATTAAATCCATAAAATAACATCCTAGACCTTGGAAACAGAGTGTAATTATTTGCATAATAAAAATGAAGGGCCAAAACACACAAAAGACAGCTTTGCAGCTGGATCAGGCATTTACAAATTTTAAAATTTGATGACATCACAAAGAAAATTATAATTAAAAGTAAATATGGAAAACTGGTGAATTAGTTGTTGGACAAAAATTAGTGGTACCCATTTACACCAAAAGTGCACCACTTAAATTACAAATGAATTTTGACTTAAGTGTTTATGGGTGTAAAACTCTTCCATTGATATCTTGAGTGCAGTGTTTCATAAGTTAACCTTGCCTCAAAGCTTGTTTCACAATAGCAACATCAATCAAGTTGGAGTGAGATTGTCAAAATAGTCAACCTAGAAGAGCTGTTATTATGGTTGCAGCAAAGGGATCGACCTTACTCATGAATGGTACAAACTGAGATCTCAATTCAAAGTAATCATTAGATAATAAAATATTGGTCATGAACTCAAGGTTACCTAAACTGAGATGTGAGCCACTTTAAACTATTCAGTCGCAGACTGAAATACAGTGACACAATTGAACACTTCACAGGTACAGGTAATTGTCTGTCTAAACAAGTGAATTATGTACAAGCAGACACAAAAAGGTAGTCAGTAAGGATTCAAAAAGTCTTAATGTCAATTTGACTTTCTAGTTTGCATATCTGTTTTGCAGCATCAGTGAATAAGGTCTACTACTGGTTGTACATGTCCAAAGAATGCCTTTTTGCAAAATCTCTCGAGAGGCAAGGAACTTACTCTTGAATAACTCGTTTCAGCCTAAAATGAAATACTTGCAATACACCTACAAAGTTATCTGTTTTACAGTGCTATTAAAACTCTATTTCTCTGGTGTATCCTCACTTTCCACCCCTTTATCTTCTTTTGTAGTAGTTTCACATTCCTTTGTTTCACTACTCTTACTATCGGTTTCATTGTCTTTATTTTCTGATTTGTTTTCTTTGTCTTCATCATTGCTTTCCTTGACTTTAAGCCCTTCAAGTTCTTTCGCAAGCTTGTTGCTCTCTTGTTCATCTGTTTTCTGGTCTGTTGGTAACTCACCTTGGCACTCGATAAACATATCTCTGAATTTCTTAGCATCTGGAAAACATTAAAAACATTCATTATCAACACGAAAAGAATGTAAAATACTGAGACTTTTGCCTACTTCAGTTTGTGTTACAGTAAGTACATGCATAACATTTATATTTGGCAAAAGCCAAGTCACAAGTAGTACATCAGCACAGTAAGGTAAAAATATCATTTCTTTATACTCAACAGTTTTTGGCACAAACAATTATGTGGAAGCACATTAAAACAGGATTTGGGAAAGCCAGACTGTCCTTTTTTCTTGAATTAAATTGAAATTTAGATGATAGAAATAAAGCAACTTGGACTTTTAAAATGTGTAATTTCCTGTGAAAGTGATATAATAAAACAACAACAGCTGTTCAAGAAACAAATATGCCAAACAAAGTCAACTAAATTAAATATATATTATTTGCAGTCTGAATTACTGTCAAACCAGACGTTCTATTGACAGAAACTTAGTAATCTTAATTGATTGACAGTTTTCTTGAAGCAACGTGTAACCTACAATTCAAATTTGCTTCAACATGATGGCAAGTTTTGCTTTACTTTTTTGACAAGTTCTGGCATTCATTTTTCCTTACAGCAGTAAATAATACTACCTCTGTGTGAGACAGATAAAATAACTTCTCATTGGTTGACAGTTTATCAATATATCAAAAGAAACAACAGACTGTTTGAGTCCAAATTGCCAAACTGGAAATTATGCAAATTTGCTAGGCAATTCAATTTTGATGCATAATTCCTAATTCAAACTCAAACCATTGCTAATTTCTCCCACTCTGTTGGTACACCCTTGGCAAAAAGTGGTAAAATTTCTTATTTCAGAAAAATGGTATCCACAGCCTGTCAAAATTCAGACATAACTTGACAGTTCTTGCTTCAAAAGCTAATTTGAATCAACAGTTGAAAGTTGCATGTAGCAAGCTGTTCAATATTGGCATGTTGAGCTGCGACATTCCAGAGCTACTGTCAAAAGAACAGTCAAACCGGATGTTCTTGTGAAGGGAGAGCAATACTTACTTTCTGCATTGGCAAATCTGATAGCCAGTGTTTCAGTTTTCATTTCTTCATCAGCAAAGTCCAATGCAGTCCACACCCATGCTCTGTCACTACCACAATTTGTTTTCAGCTCCATGTCTTTTGTGACTAAAACAGTAGAGAAATTAACATGTTATGTTCAGTGCAAAAAAAAAAACAAATAAATGAAGTGAAGCCTTGGAGCCAAAGACTAGCTCATAACTGCCAGAGCATATCCTGGTTTCTGTAGAATGAAGTGGCTAGAAGTATTTCTACTTCCCTTGGACAGGGTGCTAGTCCATCGTAGGTCAGTCCCCCACAAATTGTTAGGTTTCCCCAACAATTCGCCAGTACCCATTTATACACCTGGGTGGAGAAAGGCACTGTGAGAGTAAAGTGTCTTTTCCAAGAACACAACACAATGTCCCCAGCCAGGGCTCAAACCCGGACTGCTCACTCCGGAGTCGAGTGCACTAACCATTAGGCCACCTTGCCTCCCAATTAAATGAAGGAAAAGTTGCAATTCAAGTATGCCATTCACCAAAAATATATAACTAGCAATTTGATTGTGTGCAAACGTTTGGCATGACAAAGCAAAACACAAGCAGAGGTTCCCTCTCCTCACTCTCTCACTGAGTAAAAGGAGAAGGGAATCTCTGTTTTGTAGGGAATTTGGGTGCAAGAATTATAAAAAATATAGAGGATTTTTTTCTTCCATTTGAATATCTGGGG
>CM042753.1:10053518-10060589 GCA_022496165.2 Catalaphyllia jardinei
ATAACTGCAACGGTACAGTTGTGGATGTCAAATCCCAACACTCGTGTACTTTACGAACTCTAATTCCCCTGGGTTGCCCGATCCCCCCATCCTGGGGCAAACCATTGACGACGCGAGAAACGAATTCAACAAAAGCAAAAGGCGGGAATCGTGACGTCATTGAACGATACGACACTCACAAAGGTGACATACGGAAAATACGCCACTTGGGTCCCGGATGAAGTGGCGTATGGAATCTACGAGTGGTTTAGTTCCCAGTAAAACACTCTCCTTCATATAATAAATGATATTTTGCAAGGCTCTATTCACTTGCATTCCTTAGTCAACTAGATTTTGATATTGAAGAGTCAAATTCTTCACATTCTCTAGGATGTAATCAGTTCCACGTTTCAGTTTTTTACTAGAAAACTAGGGTGCTTACCATATAGCAAAAATTTCGGTTGAAAGTCAACTGGCGGAACAGTATAAGCTTAAATTTTCCGGAAAATCAGTCTATTCGGAAATTGTAGACTACCTCGGAGTCCGTTTAGGACGGAACGATGAAAATTTCAGTAGTGTAGCAGCTGCCGTAAGTGGAAAGCTGCCTGTTTGTTTTATCATCGAAAATTTCGTTAACTACTTCGTCATGTAGGCACTACTTACCATATGTTTAAAATTTCTTTCCAGTTTCCAGTCTCTCATCATCCGAAAACAATTATGAGAAATCGAATTGCAAATGATAAGCGCCATCTGCTGATTTTGAAAAAAACACTTACCACTATTTTCTGACAAATGGTAAGCACTGTCTGGATTCAACATAAACTAGGTCTAAACTGTCTGAAAAGGTTGTTAAAACATGTCGGATAGCTTTTTAAACGTCCTGATTCGCCAGAAATTATTTTCTTAAGTGAAAAAGTAGACACCAATACAAACATTGTAAAATGTGATGTTTTTGCAGGTTTCTAAAAGGCGTAGGCGACCATCGAGTCGTCATTATCTACTTGCTGAATTTAGAAATTCTCTTGGCTTACTCGACTAACAACAGATGCTTCAAACATAAAGAGCATGCAAAAACTGTATCGTGAAAACCCTTGTTCTTAGGCCAGACGTAACTTGATTAAGAATACAATAAAAACAGCTGAGCGGTGATAAACATTATATTCCCACGCATCTTAGACAGAACATAACGTTTCGTATGCTATTCAACATTCTCAGGAGCCCGTTACTAGGAGCCTGTATCTCCCATAATAAGCCAATGCAACAGCATTTTTACAGACCAGTTTAATTTTTAGATATTTTTCCAGCGAAATAGGCCAGTTCCAGTCTACATGAGCACGCTTCGGTAAGGATAAAACAATGCGGCCTCACGTGAACATGTCGATATCATGTCGACATGTCAACATTAGTCCGTGCTCGTGATTGCAATTGGGCACTGAGGTTCCTATGGGGATCGGAATTCGAGATAACTTCAAACTAAAAATAGATCGGTCTGTAAAAACGCCGTGACATTATATGGGGTAGTTGCAGGCTCCTCGTGATGGACTCCTGACATTCTGTATCAAACTGCGTTGGAACTGACACAGTGTTTATCACAACCTCGTTCTCAGGGTCTCTCGTCTTCCCGCCTTCTGGGGGCGGTAAGATGAGAGACTCTGGGGACGAGGTTGTGTTTATCACCGCTGTTTTTGTTATTCTTTATCAAAATACAAAAATTGGCTATAGCCGTCAAGCGTGAAAGGTAATGGGTAAGTGAGTCTGCTTAAAAAAATACTCAAACGTTGCCACATTTAGAGACATCGGATTTGTATCGATTTGTAAGGGTTGTTTGGCTTAAGGGAGTCCTACGCAGACGCTTTGTTGACTCGTCACGCAATCTTCTTCCCCCTACGTGGGCCATGGGGGAGCTGGAGGAAGATTGCACGACGAGCCTAAGGGGAATTTAGGGGATCAAAGCAACTCTTGCCATGCAGCCAGACAGGAAACTGTAGCTAAATCATGTAAAAGTATTTTTTTTGGCTTTTCTACTGATCGACTAAAAAAACATTGCACTTAGCTTATTCAGCTTTTGGTTGAAACTAGCGCATACACTTGAGTTAGCAATACTTAACAATTATTGGGCAGGGTGAGCAAAATATCGTGATTTGTCAGTGGTGAGGAGATCAATTATTTGCCGAAGCCGAAGGCTGAGGCAAATAACTGATCTGTGAGACACTGACAGATCACGATATTTTGTGATAACCGAGTTCAATAATTGTTTTATCATTCGATCACTAAGCTTCTTTTCATATGTTAATCACTTCCTGGCAGCTCAGGGAAGCTATTTGCCATTTTTCTCTCGAAAACGTGGTTGCAATTACGCATGAGCAGAATATTATTTGCAGCAAAACACGTTTAGACGGTACTACGCATGAGCAGACCATTATTTGTAGGCAGTTACTTACTAGTCACGTGGTGGGCTCTGGGCCAATGGAAAGGAAGGAAAAAATGTATCGAATGATAATCGTATATATTCGACAGTATTTTACCCAACCTTTCCATCATGCGCTGCCCGAATGCCGCATTGATTGTGCGAGCCACTGCATTTTCTTCGGTATGGTAAAAATTGGTTATACTTTACTCCTTTCCACTTGTATTTTCTTGATATACTCACGAGCCTTTACTCGCCTTAAGGCTCTTATCTATTCCGGGAAAATACAAGTGACTCGTTGGATATTCCATGGTACATAACACTCGAAAGCGTTGTATAGTTTGTATGCAGCTGTTTCGACAAAGGTTGTCCCACAGCAGCACAAAAAGTGCACGAGATAATGCGATTGGTATTATGGGTAGTAACAGTGGCGCTACTTGGTTGAGGCTCTCGGTGTTTAGCTAGAAGGAAAGAGAATGCATGAATACATGTGTTTGTGCTGTTTTCTTCTCTAACGCCGAAATACCTTGAGCTTCAATCAATCAAGTGCAAAACCATCGTTACCCATAATAACTTTTGACATTGCCACGTTCACTTTTACGCTTTTTGTATTCTGACCTGCAAAGCTCATCTGCTACGTCAGTGATAAAGGTTTGCGTCAGTCAATTAGATGAAAAGGCAGAATGGCAGAATGAGAGCAATTGTCAGGATGGGTTTTGTTTACAAGTCAAGTTTCTTCTCACTGGCATGGACTGGCACACATGACAAGCAATTCAAACAGTTAACTCGACGAACAATAAACGTACTTCATTAGACAATGAACAATTTCTCTGGATCATCAGAGTCATGAACAGCGAACTTGTTCGTAAACCTAGCGCGGTTAAAGTTATCAAAACCTGCAGATATTACTATTTCTGTCATTAAGCGCACACATTCAATTAAGTGTACAACATAAACGCTAGTACTGCGTGAGGCACAATCAGCCCACTGGGTATTCATGTGTCTATCACCCAGTGGAGGTGTTCTCGCCGTCGTTTTCTCTGTGGTGTTTGATATCATGGTTGTAAACGAGGGTAAATTCCGACAAGCGAGATAGCCTGATCAGAGTCACGAACCGGCCACGAATGACAGACTTCTCAAACGAAATATGGAAAGAAAGCGACACCTATGTCGAAATAGACCGATAGCAAATTTCGGAACTGTGACTGTAGTGAATGTTCTAAACAACATTTTTCGAGCATAGTTTTACTCAATAATGGTCATTAGTGGTAAAACTAATATTCAACTAGTAATGACAACATAAACGCCTTTCTGGGGCTTTAGCCGCTTTCTACTGACATCTTCGAAGACTATCAAAATCGCACTCTAACCCTAAATATGCATGCGCCAAAACTTCTAACAAAACACCAATTAATAAAAACTAATCATTTGAGAAATAGTAAGACCTATTGTAAGTTCTCATTCGATACTTTTCTTGTGTGCGGAGCTACTCTCTTTCACTGAATTTAATCTCCTATTCAATCGAAATTCGTTTAGTGTTTGGCCAAAAAGTGATTCATACAGCTCAGCAGAGGTTTGAAGCAAACATTTCACCCATCCCTAATTGACAATGCTTTATTTTTTTGCGGAGAAAATTTCCCGTGTTTATCAGAAGGTCTTCCTATTTCAAATTTTACGGCAAACGTTTTCTTTTACGTGTTAATTTGAAATAAAGTACTGATTATTGTTACATCCGTATTTCACCTCACTTGCATACACTGACACTTGGCGAAGTATTTTTGACAAACTTCCTTGGGAGTTTGGAAATGTGGTAAAACATTGAGTGTTTGATATGTCTTCTTAATCGAAAGTAAAACTAATGAGAAAATAGAGATATAAAAGCACAATGATTGTGCTGCTTAAGTTGAGATACAGTAATAGCCCGCGTATAAGAACCTGCGTTTTAAGAACCTGTTAGGCTAAAATTATCATTTTAAGCCCCCTCCACATAAAACCTATTCAGGCTAAAATTTTAAGTTAGGTTCTTATCAGTGGGGTTGCTGTAAAAGCGTATAGGTAGAAATGCTAAATTTAGATCATCATCTATTTAAAAGTAACTTGACATAACTTTTTTTTCTTTTAAGGTACCATGTTGTATGTCTATTGTGTTTGCCATTCGTAATAATTCCCCAGTCTGCAACTGATGAAGGTCACTGACCGAAACGTCGTTTTATTAAATTTTTTAACTGTTTAGACTTTTTTTATTGTATGTATATATTTTCTTTCGCTCGAAGTTGTCCGTCCTCGTTTTTTATACTAATCTATATAAATATATATATAGTATATTCAGATGAAATTCTATGAAAATATAAGAACCTATTTCAAGAATACTGGTAGCCTGAATTTTCTTTAAGTACCATTTATATAAGAACCTATTTAAGCTAAATTGAAAAATTCAGGTTCTTATTCGCGGGCTATTACTGTATCCAACACCGAGTTTTTATTTGAACACTGGTTTGTGGCCAAAGATAACTTGAGGTCAGTTTGTATCGCTGGCTGCAAATAATGAAGACCACTTACTTTGAATTTTTGAAACCTCGAGATAGACAAGAACTGATAGAGACCTTGTTTCTTTTTCATAGAGTGTTAGTTTTGTTGGCCTTTATATATAATTTATTCGCCTGTGATACGTTTTCATAAAATCCTATATCGTGTTTTTCTTCCTCAAAGTACAAATAAAAACAGACACTTTTGTTGTTATTCAAGTGATAACCCTTCAGTGTTAACGAGTGAAGCGTGAAAAAGGCTTTTTTTTGTTCTTCCAGTTCCTGTCAGCTCAAAGTAAAACTATGCCAAACTTTCACAGTGATACGAGATGCCGTGACTTTCATTAACTTCGTGATCGGGGCTAACTATGATGTTCAAAACACCACCCCACATAAAGGTAACTAGGACATCTGGTGGAATTCCTGTTGCATGATTTCTCTGGGTACTCTGAGCCACGACACAAAACTAAGTCCTTATAATTTTTTTACCAAATGATTTCCTCGTAATAGGCACCTGATTGTGTGGCGAATTCTAGTTCATTTAAATGATAATACTAGAGTTTGTGTTGTCCCCGAAGGTTTTCTAGGATTTTTTCAGTCGTGATTTCAGATTACTAGTATCGATTGCAGTTGTTGAGGCCAAGTCGAACTGTGCCTTTAAAGCGCCGTGTTTGACATAAATATATTAAGTTTCAAAGGCATTTGATTTTCCCCCAGTCATAAGACAAAACAAAAAAGGAAAAATTATTGGGTTTATTGACCTTGTAACAGCAATTTTGTATGAGTTTAAAACTTCCTTGACCTTAATTCATTTTGACGTTTTTAATATTTTTGTATATTGATAACGATCTTCTCATTGTTGATCGGTAACCCATAACCGTGTCATAGTGAAACTTGAATAAGTCTTTATGGGAAAAGCGTCTGGAAAGCGCTCGAGCTCTTCTGTTATAAATTTGGTCTGAAATCTTTGAACATTCGAGTCTTGGAAGTTAACTGTAGAGACTGACACCGTTAGATTTGTCGACAGCTGAAGATTCTGGCCGGCTACTACGTAAAGAAACTCCATCTTTCTGGTCGTTTTGATTTGTTCTCCGAGGGCGACGAAACTCCTGAAGTGTCTAGTAAGTAAATCCATGATCGTTTCAATATTTAAACCCTTGAATAATTATCTGTTTAAACATCTCTTTTAGAGCGTTTTAACTTCAAAAAAGTCTATCTGCTACCATTCAGACACATACAAGACACATCTCTAAGTACCGGGTATAATTCCAGCAGTCATAACGTTATAATATTTCCAGCTCTCGTGGCGAAGAAATCTTATAGGGGGTCAAATTATCACTGTAAAGTCTGCTCTTAGTCTTGTCTTGTCTTGTCTCTTCCCCTTGCCAGCTTAAACTTTCTCTAACTAATCCTAGGTATTGAAACTTGTATTATACTTATAACTGTTAATTGTTGATACTAATGATAAATAACATGTTTAGGTTTAATATATTGGGTAGCTTCAGCTGCTTGTAGTTCAAGGGAAACAGGAAAGAATCTTGAATGAGGCTAGCTGCTAAATTTCGCAGGAAAAAGAAAGGAAAAGTAGATATAATAGCATGTAGAAAATATGTTTTAAATATTTCGGAAGATATTCGAAGGCTTGAAGGCTTGTATTTGAAAACATTACTTGAAATAGATAATTTAAAGGAATATTTCTAGAACAAATCCTCAATATACCTCTACACATCTGAGCAATATTGCTTTGTAAGACCAGGGCTTTTCAAGGATATCACTGACTGATCAATCTCTTGTAACATGGGCCTGTTTGGCTGTTTGTTTTGTTATGTTTGTAACATATTTACCACAATGTGGTAGACTAGAATGACAACAGAACATTGGAGTTTGTAAACTCTGCACAGCGTGAAATAAATGAATCCGCAACACTAAACTTACGAGCGCACGTGTTGCATGTAATTTCGTCCCAGGTCGCGCGGTTCAAAGACCACCTCAATATTGCTTATTTCGTCCACTGTTGCCATTCAGTTTTTAATTAGTTATTATATCAGACTTGTGCAAAATCGACCCAACACTAACTGTTTTCAGCGAAGTTGAGCATATTACACCCAGATATGTCATCTCATTGTTCCGCCTTTGAACTCTAGTTTATCTACAAGCCTT
>CM042753.1:10060989-10076999 GCA_022496165.2 Catalaphyllia jardinei
TTCTAGTCGTTCAAAACTTCGTCTGAATTCTCTTGTATTTCTCTGTGCTCTGGATTCTGGTTCCGAGGTCCCATCTGGTTAACACATGACATCCTTCGTTCTTTTTATTTTGTTTGTTTTATTGCAGTCAAATCACTTTAAACTTGGTCGATTAAGACTTCGACTGCAAACTTCGATCAGTATGACTTGTGCCTGGCTGAGGTAGTAGAAATTTTAGCAATTAAAAAAGTCATGTTCGGCAGTGCGTAATCCAGAGCATTTTTAGCTACTCAGTCTCACAATAAATTGAGTTTGGTTCCTTCTTCGGGATTACTGTCAAGTAAACCCTTTTAGCTGTCCAAACCAAGTACTTTGTAACTGAGATGGCCCAAATACAAGAAAATTAAATTATCTATATATAGCAAATTAATGCGGCCAGTGTAGCCGGAGATTCGTTACAAGTGGTTATACTGAACGCTTGAACGTAATATATCAAACACGAGAGAATCAAACACTGAGAAGAGAATTATAAACATTTTTGACAAAATCTGAGGTGTTAGATGGCCGATGAAACAATGTCTCGACTGTCTCCTCGATCGAAGCCAAAACTAAGGAATTAACGGAGAAGTGAAATCGTCAAAATCTATGCTAATGAAGACCGGGTTGTAAGTTTCTTTGTTTTAACTTTATGAAATATTAATGAGTTTGAGAAGTAATGAAGAAACTTTACTGGGTACTACGCATAGTCAGTATACCGGACTAGATGACGTATGTCTGCCTCGATACGTCTGCGCTATGCCAACGGGTGATAATCAGTGGCGGATCCAGACCTTGAGCTAAGGGGTGGGGGGGGCGGTCTTGATTTACTTGCCTTTCTGGCCTTTTTCCCTTCTGTCATTTCTTCTATTTTTAGCCAAAATAAGGGGGGGCCGGGCCCCTCCCCTAGATCCACTACTGGTAATCCCCCGGGGGGGGGGACTCCAACATGAAAAGGACGGGGCCGCCCGCAGGGTGCTCATTGGAAATTTTGAAAAGAGGTACCAAGATCCTGTTTTGTGGGCGTGGCTTGAAATTTTTTAATCCCTAAGAGGTACCAATTCTAAGGCAAACAGTATCTCCTATCAAATTTTACGGCTCAATACTCTAAAAGGTACCACAAAAGCTCCCGCTATGGGCCTTTAGAGGCTCAATACCATAAGAGGCACTAAAACCGCCTTCTTAAACCCTAAAATGTGTGACGATCTACTGGTCGATTTTGTATTCTTGGGTTGCACCGTCACGCAGATAAAAAATAGTTCGAAAACCATTCATCGAATAAACTCAAAAAATTATCATGTTATAGGAGATAAATAATTAAGACACTTCTCCCAGTTTTATGTCTGCACGATTGCCCGATCTTCAAATATTGGTCGAAATATTTTGAACAAATTTACAGAGCCCAGCATGGAGCCCCCATGTTGGTGTACCTTCAATCCAGGGGACACTCTTTTATATATAATTTCAGAGACAAATATCTCAAAGAATATCGAGTGAAGAACACAAATATATCCATACTCAAAACAAGCAAAATAGCATCGTATAATTATCCGGATATAAAAGATCTTCACTAAACATCCAAAGCAAACTTAACCGAAGAAAAACAACCTTGTGCTCAACGCGAATATTTCACTTGACTTACTTCGCCATTTCCAACATCTTTGCCAAAACTTATCGTTAATTCATAATACGGATTTACAAGCTTATGAGAGACAACCTTGGCACAATCTTTGAGCTAAACTGACTTTAAAAGATATAGTATCCAATGGAATTCATAAAATGCTGAGAAGTCCGTTGAAAAGGGCCACAGAAACGAAATAAACCCGACGTAGCAGCCAATACCGCAAAACATCCCGACTCACGCATGCAACCGACGTGCATGCGTAGTGTCTCATTTTGGGGGAAATTTACTTCCGGCAGCCGTATCAGCGCCAGCCATAGCGATTTGCTTAAACTCCCTAATAGCTTGACAGAGACATGCAACCTTGGTTTACTGTATACTTCTTTGATACTGGACATCCCAGTTATGATCAATTGACACCTGTCAAAACAAGGTATCTGCTGACCAGCATCATGTTACTATATCGCGGGTTCAGGTCTACAGCTCATCGAGGTCACCCTGTTTTTTTAAAGTTGACCGCTGCCGGTTTTTAATTGAATCGCGGGCTCATGTCAGGTTAATTTGTTGAAAGCAGGGCAGGAATGTTCGGAAGCCGGTCGAATTATAACGTTTTGCTCTATACAAATGTTTTTGCTGCTTTATTTTGTGCCGTATATGGTGATTATGAAACTCAAAACAAAAAAAAAACAATAAACACAAGACCTCATTGTAATGTTACAAAACTCAAATCAAAATTCTACCTTTTCTGGGTTAGCTTTATTGGGTACTGAACAACCCGGAGCTACGCTTTTAGGCTGGCCTAAATCTATATATTACTCATACGCCCACAAAACAGGATCTTGGTACCTTTTTTTCAAAATTCCCGTATTGGTTGATTTCAAATGTCCAAGGTTATAAAAGTCATAAATTGCGCTCTGTCGAGCTCTATCTTCTACCTCATTTATAAAGACAGAGAGTACTAACCCCGAAGGCAAAAAGCCAGTAAAACTGACTGTTTGATGCGCTAACGGTTATTAAATTTATAAATTCCAAGGAAACTAAACTGAAATGGAATGTTTTATTCGTGTAGTACTATAAACACTTGTCAGGCCGTGGGGCGCCTTTCCAGATTCGTCCACCAAGCTAAGACGGTACCAAGGATTGAGAATTAGTAAGAACTGAAGAAACACGTACAAGCGACTGATGTCCCAGGACACTTCTCGTTAATAACACGACTCGATAGAAACAGGATGTTTTTATTATTCTATAAATATTAACACCGGCTGGTATGCTGGAATAAAGAGAAAAGCTGGTTGGCTTGTCAGGTTTTCAGAGATCTTGCGAACTTTCACGAGCGCTCAGTTCCGCAAAAGTTTCAAAATGAAACAAATATATCAATTTAATTAGTTAAAGTTGCAAAATTACAGTTGAAGCTCAGTAGTCTGATCAGTAGCCAGGGGTTTAGAGCTCAATTCGTCTTTCACGCTAATGTAAATATCAAGCTGCTAATACCTGTGGGGATTTCGAACAAGTTTATGAAACCAAAATAAAATGCGGTTAGGTTAAAAAGAATGTCTTCCCGAAAGGCAAATCTTCTGAATCACCGTTTTTTAGTACATCCGATTAGCACAACAGTACTATAAAGTTATTTTTAACTGTCTGCGTTGTTTTCCTTTTATTTTAAAAGGGAATGTAAAAAAAAATATCGTGCCATTTTTAGAATTCTAAGAACCTGAGATATCATACATCAGATAGTGTTTAAGTTATCCTCGGCCATCTTTCACATTCTCGAGGCGTAGTGATCCGTTCTAGACATTTTCTTTTAGTGCCTCTTAATTTTACTTGATTTTTGTTTACAAGCATTCTAATTCTTTTTTAGCTTCATAATTTGTCCAAATTAATATTTTTCTTCGAACAGTTCATTTCTTCAAGATTCAATTTAGAGATGATAGAAAATTGGTGTAAGTCGCCGGGATTAGAAAAGAGCTGCTGAGTTAACTTTCCAATTAGTAATGTGATTTATCTTTCTGTTGCATTCAAAAGTTAAAAGCGTGTAAGGGACACAAACGTCATTTTTTTTTCTGTTGAAAAGTGCGTCCGTAAACACAATTGTAATCCAATCCGAGTACAAGCAGCTAGACATTTTACAAGATTGCTTTGTCTTAAAAGCCCGTTCCTCTGTTTAGATCAAATCAACATTGAAAGGATGGTCAACAAGGTGGTTAGAAAATTTCATTTTCTTGGTCGGAAGGTTCAAATCTGATTAAAAGTGACCTTTCCTGATAGGACGAAGCGAAATCTTGGTTTGAAATATTTTTTACAGGTGAATCGGGGGTATTTTAAAACAAAGCCACTGCCGTCGTAGGCGAATTAAGCTGAGGGCTCTGATGGCGGCCAAGAAATAGCTGATTTGGAAAGAGCACTGAAGGAATCCTTTTGTTTTTTCTCTTCGGAAAAAGGTAATTCAAATTCTTTAGAATTAAATGCTGTAGCTTAATTAAATTTACTGTATCGTAGCTAGTCTTCGTCGTTTTCGAATAAGGATTGTAAACCATAAACAATAACCCTCTTGACTATGATATTGCAAACTAGATTTTGCAATGGATATTTCAGAACCTGAGGCTTGAAAATGCGAACTAGTCGGAGAAAAATGTCTCACCGGCCTTTTGAAGTGCTACATAGCAATAACGAGGCACACTTGTTGTTAAATAACAAACAGTCGCTTCCATGTAATACTATGCGTATTCAGGACGCGCTTATATTTCTTTGCGAAGCTAGGTCAGTGGTTAGGGTTGAATAACATTGAGAAAATAGTCTTAATTTGCGAAGTAAAATGCTCATTGCTTTTATAATATACATGCAGCGAAACCGAGACGGTGCACAGTTTGTGTCAGTTAGTCTGTCGGTAAATCAAAATGGGTCAGTAGCAGGTGTTTCTCAGTCATCTTCATGTTTTCCAGAACTTTTCTAAAGGAAAAAATGAAATAACAACGAAAGTCGGCAATAAAAATAGCAGTTAATGCCCATGGTGAGTTTAATTAACTGGGGAATTTAAGGGAGAAAATCCCGGAACTGACACACCATGACTTCCGGTCTCACGCTGAAAACGCTTTAAGCTTTTAATCGGACTCGGAATAAAACTCGGGTTTAGCAATTAAAATTGAAAAGGGTGTCAAAATGTTAGATGAAAATGAAACTGGTTAGCTATGCGAAAATGGTTTGTTTTTAGAAGCTGTGTGATACCTGAAAGCCTTTCGTCATGGCTGGTTCATAATAAAAATAATAAATAAATTCTTTACGTTTATATTGTATTTTAAAACAGCCAAGGATCCCTTCCTTCTCCCTAAACATTTCTGTTGTGGATTTGAATTGGAGATAATCGTACGCTGACATTTTATTTTGTAATACACACTTAGTTAATCCTTGCAGGGATAAGGTTAATCGAAGTAACACCTATTAAGCTTAGTGGCTTGTACACTCCGAACTAAGGACTAAGGAATCTTTTCTTCCCCTGGATAGGATGCTTGTCCTTTACAGCTCCCCCCCCCCCCAGTATTTGATTCCGTCACCAGCAACTATTCGCTACTCAGTTATTCTCCTGTTCCGAAATAGAGTAAATTGTCTTGCCCAAGAACACAATACAGTACTAGTGACTGTTCATGCAACCAGAACTCGAACCTTGACCGCTCGATCCAACGCGGCGCAAACCCCAAGAGCACAGCACCTTCCTACTTCCTGCCTAAATAAAGTGATCAGAACCTAATTTCTCTCTGATAGATCCGTGCAATGATCCCATGCAGGTCATGAGAGAAAGAAGTTGTTGATCTTCAAGGGGAATTTGCTTTCTTACGGTTCATTTTCTGCCCAACAGTAAATTTTCCGAACTGGGTCCCGTAAAGCCATTTTCAGTTAATCTGAATCTAAAAACAGAGAGGTTATACGCCTGAACTTCTTGTTTGAACTGAAACATCTGTTCGTATTTAGAATATGTGATACCTAAAATAGCTCGGTAATCACAAGCTTTTAGATTTTTCCTATGACCTTCCGGGTAACGTTTCGGGACCTTCAGTAGAGAAACGGGCCCTTGAGGACCTTGAGCCTATGCAAGAAATGTCCGAAGACCAATTAGATGAAGTTTTACCTATGTCAGTAAGTCATACGATTATCGTGAAAAACAATTACTCTTTCCTTCAGCTTGAGTTTTCCTAGTGGTCTCGCTAAGTTTTAATCTTTCGCTTTTACTTTGAAGAAGTCATTTAACAAATACCACAATTTTTTAGAGTAATTAAATTTCAATTTTGAAAATTGTAACGTGATTGTGCCTAATACATCCATTCGAGGAGATAAAGAAACAAAATTTGTTTCTTAAAATGTGTTTAGAATGTTGCAAGCGGGGCGCTTTGATTTTTAAGCCAAGAATCAACAAGAAAAACACGGAAATAATCCCATTGATAGTTCTCTTGACCTTTTTAAACTGAATTTTGCTTTTGATTTTTCTTAGATTATATTCCACGTAAAGATAGTTGTCTTTTGACTAGCTGAATTTGCAGGATCTAAGCTAGCTTTTAAGCTCCATAGATAACCGTTTTTACAAAGTATTTATTCTTCCCCCATCCAAATTTTTGCAACATTAATTTCCCTAAATAACCGAAATGATTACTATTTTCCTAAAGAAAGGATTGCAAGCTGGTAATGGACACGTAAAACATGAGTAAAAAACCTTAACGCAGAAAAAAGTACGAAACATAAACAACATTTTCAACTAAGAATTGAGAGTTTTCAAAACATTTTATCTGCATAAGGCTTGAAATAGCCTCTATTATAGATGAGTGAGAGAGAGAACAATTTCACAGATATTACACAACAGGATATTACACGGTGGCGCTAAGATATGGATGTTATTTTCCAGTATAGCCAAAACAATATTTTACCCACTCGCTGCGCTCCTTCGTAAAACAATGATTTTGATACGAGAAAATGAAATTCACAACCTCAAGTCACCGTTTAATTTTCTTTTTATTATGTAGACAAACTAAATTTGCGCAAAAAACCTTGGAAAAGTGGGAAATGGCGTCATCAACATCTTCACGAATACGCCAGTCGCGGGTCCCGGATGTAGTTTCACATGAATTCTACCAGTGGTGTATTTTCCGGTAAAACACTCGTGTCTATATATGAAACGGGAATACAATAAAATAATTAAGGAATTATATATCTACTTTTTTATAAAGAAAGAAATAGCGACCAGATACCAACTCATAGTTTTCGTTTACAGAACACAAAATAAACTGCAACATGCTTGTCAGGCCTCGTTGTTTGGAACAAAATTTAAGTCATAAGATCCTCGGCTCTCGTCCGTTAGATGGAACAAATTTTACACGATAACATTCCCTCTCACAGTTTTGTTACTTGTACTTGGATACCGGTATTTACTCGGCAACTCACCGTCTCAGTGCAAGAAACCCTATTAAGGGCCACTGTTCAGATTTGGATATTGGTACCTAACATAGGAGGTAAAAGTTCATAACCTCTGGAATACCTCTACAGCCTCTCAAAATTGTATCAAAAGTCAAACGAACCTGTTTCTTGAATCTTGTGCTATCAAGTTCGCATTTGTTGACCTTGAGATATGGTCAAAACAATATTGACTTTAACCATTTGGCTCTAAAATTGGAAGTGAAGTCAGTAAAATGGGATGTGTCTTGCATGAATTTCTGGATTAAAATATTCTAAACATGACCAGTTAAAAATATTTAATTTTTGAGCCAAGTTCTAAACTGATGATAGTTTTCAAGATTCATGACGTTTAACAAGGTGTGCTCTATTTCATTGATTCATCCACGCGCTCATCAGGAGTTTTTGAGATGTGCATGGGAGGATTTTAAACAGATCATCTTCCAGAGCTCAATTATTTATTCTAGACATCTTAAAATCATTCTAGACGTGGTAGCTTTAACAACATTTAGGATGACTGACGAAATCCCTGTCTCGTCAGACGTTTAGACATTCAGGGAGATTTAGAACAATGCAATAAAAGAAAGAAAGTTTATATAAATATTGAACACAAAAACACTTGAAGAATGGTCTCGGCGTCTTGCATAAGAAGGCGTATAGAAACTTGTAAAAGTTCTCAAACTGCTACGCTTCTTTGTGCTAAGATTTCTCTGAAAACTCTTGACAAATAAAGTTCAGTTCAAACATGGAATAAGTTTGAATAAGCACATCAATGAAACAATTTGCATAACTTGCGATTTCTGTGGTTACGGCATGGACTGATTTTGACTGATTTCAATACGTTTTGCAAATTAGGCCCAAGTAAAAGAACTTAAGCGCAATATGGGCTCTAATTGACAATACAATTTGGTGTAATAAATTTTATTTTTAAAAGTTCAATTTAAGTATAACAATTTAAATTTTTAATAAACATGCCCGTCTATGTAGTTTGGACATTTGATTTTCATAATTTTTCTTTATCCAATAGCATTGCATATTGCAGATATGGTAAACTTGTTAATGAAGTGATACTATTAAAACTATACTGAGAGAAAGTAACTAAAAAAAGAAATTAGACGCACATACCACTACAGACATTTGTGCACGGAATTTCATACAAATTAGGTTAATTTTCCAATGTTTTTCAACAGAATATAGCAAAAATTCGAAATCAGTTTCGAAGTGACACTTTTTTTCGTGTCATCAAGTTAATATTTTTAAGTATATGAAATATATGTTGATAAAAAAGTTTTAATCTGAAATAGGTAATATTGGTGGTTTTTTTATTATTATTATTATTATTTCGTCCACATTCCAAAGGTAATATCATTTTTTGTATTATGTCGGGTTTCAAAATATCCATCTCCTCTGTCTGGTTTTTATCAAACATCTATAACTACAGTTTTAGTTTACTCTCCAAAATTACATCTTTCTAGAAACATTACAAATAGTGACTTCAAAATTTTAATAGTTTTAAAAGATGATATTGTATTGTTTGTTGCGAGCATTAAGTCGTGCAGGAATATTATTCACTGACAGAAAGCAAAACAACTAGAAAATATCTTGAATAGAATTTGTAGTCATGTGGTACGTTAAAAATCTGGAGGTAGCGCCGTCTGGGCAGTCTCTATATCGAGCCAGTTTTTTTACAGCTCACAAATTGAATCGTTCAATTAATCTAATTATTGGGATGTTTGGCTGCTGGGCGATTATCTACAAAACAATATTGTATTGAGTCTAAAGCTACTCCTACGCTTTAAAAGCTGAGAATCTGGCTGAGTGCAAATAAGTTTCAATCGTGTCAACATAGCCGGTCACAGGAAGATCGCACATTGCTCGCTGCGAAGAAACTAAGACCTGAAGCGTCTTTCGTAGACTTTTAAGATATTGCAACACTGTCAAGAGCTTAAGATCAATCTGCCGGATAGGCAAGTAAGTAATTACAAGCTTGCTTTTTAAATATGTTTTTTTAAGAGTTATTTTCTTTTTAAGAACCCCAGTACGATTGAAAAGATTTAGATTCGGTCGTCCGTTTGCATACTTATAAACGTTTAAATTGACATCGAAACTCATGAAAACTTGAACTGCAACGGCACTGGCCACACAAAGTCGAAAATATTGTTATTGGTCGACAATGATGAGCGAGTGGTTCGCTCTGAGTATTAGACAAATGTTTATAAATTTTAAATTATTAAACAAGAAACTAACCAGTTAATTAAATCAAATTTTAGTCTTAGCTGTCGGGATGACCCATACCGAAGAATAAACGTAGATTCAGTTCCGTCAAGTCTCTGGATAGTTCTCTCTCTCCTCCAGCAACCCTTTCCCTTAAAACCTCATCCAGCATTTGCATATCCTCTCTTATTAGCAATCCCGGTGACTGAATATGCACTTGTTATTCGGAGCTTACCCGCCCTTTTCCTTATGTTTTGATCTCTTCACCGAGCAGTACAAATTGTAGAAGCCCAAATGATTATGACTGTCCATGTTTACGCTGTAAGATTTTACGTTATTCTGCGTGATTAAAAGGAACGGGTTCGCCGTAAACTGATCGTTCTCTTCGAAACGCTTCATTTTTACGTTACAATCAGAGTAAAGCGTTTGGATAATTATTAGGTATGGTCCACGGTGACCATAACACTGAATGTTTAAAACGAATTGACCATTAAAGGTAAACATTTATAACAAAAACCTGTTTAAGGCAAACAATGCAATGAAAAGTGTTAGTTTGGCAAACAAAATAAGCAGTGTGTACGATATAAGCGTAATGAAAATGAATGTAAAAAGAAAAACGTTGCAGACTGCGGAACAGGCTCTCTTGACAGATGATCAAATGTCTTGCAGCAATAATTTTTACTTTTCTTACCAAACCGCGGTTATCGATCGCAAGCACACCTTTTTAAAACATTCTCAAGACACAACACCAACCGTCAGAACATTTTAATTTTTAATTCATTTGAAGTGCATCGTGTAGAACTTCCATTAAATTCTACTTTAAGGGCAGATAGGACTTCAAAAGTGGACAAGCTAATTATAACTTAATGGCTTCTTACGGTTATCTCTTTTACATCAAAGTCAGTGGTACTCAAACCAGATGGAATAATTTTTTGCTACATTATTCAGTCAAAAAACATTTATTTAGTGAAGTACAGAAAGTGTTTTGCTGTTCAAGATCGTTGCTGATTTCTCCTGAACGTACGTGAATCCTGTCGTAACTGATTATGCTACAAAAAGGCAAAATTACTTTTACTGTACAGGACAGCTTGCGGTAAATTAAATACACTTCTGAAGTAAAACTCAGGTATAGTAGTCATAGGAAAACTCCATTCTTACTTAGTTGAATAAGTGATTATTACACTTTTTTGGTGTCATTTTCCAACTGTTACCAGATAAATTTCTCCTTATTTGTTTTGCTTGGTAACATATCTTTGTGGTTAATAAATATTAAAAACTTCAGAAAAACATTAAATTGGCTTCGTGTAAAAAACTGATATAGATATGTTTTAATCTAGTTTGGGAGTTTGGAAAGGGTGGATTAAACTAGGTTGTATGACAAATACCTAATTATTATCAAGATTATAGGCGAGAAAGATAGTTGTTTTCGAAACTGTGTTGTTTTGTTTATTACGTAAATTTGTCAACAGTTAAACAAAAGTACTGTGTCTCATCACCGATGCAACTGTTATGATATTCTACTTGTATGAAGGTGCCAAGGGAGATACTTTACCGTGGGCTAGGCAAGGCTGGTTAATGACTTATTCACACCAACTTACTTTGTGTAATTAAACCAATTTATAAAGCCGAAAGTCACTGACAGAAAAACACATCCTTGAATTTTACTATGGGTTCGAACAAGCTTATAGTAAAAATATTTTTGAAAGTCTGTTGATCTTAGCTATTTCGGAGCCTTTTTTGGCACGAAACAATTCTAACTTGACAACTTTTAACATGCTTAATATTTTTAAGCGAACAGGGGGCCAGGTTGTTCAAAGCCCGATTAAGCTAACCCAGGGTTAGCGAGAATTTTGATTTCACTTTGTAACTTTTTGGTTTGGTAATCTGTTTACATTGTTTGCCCTTCAGTTTTGAGCTGTGGTAATCTCAAACTATACCAAACGTAAGAGGTGAAAAACATTTTTGAACCAAGAGAAAATAATGCTTCAGATAACGTTTAACTCTGGGTTAACGTCGAACGGCTTTCGAACAACCCAGCCCAGAGTATAATTGTCAGCTAGGCTTATACTGTCAAAGGGTCATTCGGTTACGGATAAGAGTATATCGCACTTTCATTAGTTTGGTTTAACTCTTGAAACTTGAAGACTGAATTAAATACAAAAATTACAGGACTGGCGATAACTTGGAGACTGGGCCCAGTTATGGACCGTATGATCCAGGATCCTGATCCAGCAGTACCCAGTCTTTCGCACCCAGAACTGCTCTTAGTTTTTTGTATCTCTGGAACCGACGGTATTTTGCCAAAAAAAAAACCTTTTATTTCAGCACGGTAATCGTTTGAAAAATTTCATATCCACTGCCCCATTTGGTAACAAGTCTCGGCAATTTTCTGAATAGTAAAAAGACCACAACATCTTCAATAGATAATCTAGTCTCTGAAGTAGATAAGGATATGAATATATTTATCATGTGCTGGCGAACATTTCGAACTTTTCGACTTCCGTTGCATAACCACTGATGATGACACAGATAAGTAATAATATTACAAGACTAAAAAGATAGATTGAACACAATCAAATTATTTTCTGAAAAAATTCAAATTGAGAAAGACGTTTTTTCAGGATTTTTCGGTGGCTAGTAATTTTCAGGGTTTTTTATTTGATTTTGTTTTTCATGGTAAGACTTCGGAAGAAGAGCAAAGATGCTTCTATATGCTGTAATGGTTGTTTCCGTCGATCCAGGCATTGTACAAACCGATCGAAAATGCAATGCTTTCACGCCCTTTCTTTTTCACGGCTAAACGTATCAAAGAATATGTAATAGGGACCTTTTAAGCACAGACATTACTAAACCACACATCTATGTTCTTCAGCTTCTGGATTGTTCTCAACTCCAACCAATGGTTTGCAAAAGCCCCCCCCCCCCCTATCTTCATCCACTTGGCATTCACGACTTGATCATTTTTACCTAAAGAAGAGAACAAAGAAAAGAACATTTGCCTTGCTGTTTGAAGTCTGCCTCTCAAAAATGTCTGGCTCCCTAATATCGGCGCAAGAGTTCCGCTGTGAAAATTACTACCTGTTTACAATTATGGCCTCCATGTCGGAGTGCTGATGCTACACGACAAAATGGTAGACACATTCTTGGCACTATAATTTTCCAAACATTCTTTTTTGAAAGGTAATTTACTTGAATAACATTTTTGGCCTAAAGGTTCTTTCTAACTACTCTATGAACTTTACTGATTTTGTTCTATTGTGACGTCGTCTGGGCAAACACTCAGCTCAAACCATCACATACGATCATCTTTCTGATGCGTGCTTAAAGTCATGCGTTCATAGTTCAGCTGAGATTCTAGCTTAGCCGTCATGAGCTTGTCAGGCCACTTCTGTAATATACAGAAATTACTTTAGAGAAAAAGAAAACCTAGAAATTTTCAGTTACAGGCAATAGCAAACCGAAAAAGAACGAGGGTAGGATAGAATAGCAGGATTGAGACGATTTACGAACGGTGGATACATTGAAAAAATCCCAACTTTGTTTCTTTGTTCGTTTGTTAATTTGTTGTTTCTCTAGATGCGCCATCCATGACCTGGCTCTGTCAAAGTAAGCATGGTTTTGAGGCTATAAGTTCGAAAATTTTCAGAGAAAAAGGCTTTCTCATTGCTTACAGCATTCACAATTTAACTCTAATTGGAACATATACATGTCTAAATACAACGTGGTGTAACATGAACACGGAAAACGTGTAAAAACCCTATTGAAAGTTTCATAGCTGGGTTGCAGCGTATATTTACTGCTGGGCAGTAATATTTTATCAAGAATGGGCTGTAACATGATGTTATGGATGGAAATAAATCATTACAAGAGGAAATGAATAATGAAGCCTAAATTTATGGTCTGACACGTGAGTTGTCATCTATATCCTTCACCCGACATATTTTCTACTCGCGTGCTGTTTAATTCAGTAGCCTACAGCCAGTGTTTACGTGTAAACTATTTTATTATCTTTTCTGGAATAATCTCTTTACAATTCCAATTGCTTGAAAAGTCAGAGAAATCTTTGCGGATTTAAAGGTACGAGTATAAGCTTTTATATTTATTTCTTATTTTGCCTTCGAAATCCTATGGCTAGTTGAGCTAAATTCATCGATCAGTATTGTAATCAGGGGATTTTGGCCTCACCAAATATTGATACTTTGGCTAGTGTGTAACAAATCTTTTCCGAATGAAGTGTTGTACTATTTTCATTTCTTGCGGATAAGTAAACAATATATTATAAATTGCACAGATAACAAGACTTGCAGATAACAATTTGCTTTTTGCACATATATATGTCCCAAAAGGCTTTTTTCTAACAGTTAACTTTAAAAATATTAAGGTGTTGCTTAATGCCAGAATATCTTGTTATCGTTCTGCATAGTTTTTTTAGCCAAACGTGAAATAAGGAGAGAATTTTCGTGCGTGTAACAATGAAAGACAACCAATTACAACAATTTTCAAGGAATAATTTGCCTCGTTTAGAGCGTGTGAGAAATCTCCATTTGTGTGCTTGAAGTTTAAAACAAACGTCAGAGAAAATTAAAATCCAGAGGCCTATTTCCATGTTGTACAATCGAGGAAGAATATACAATTACCAAGATGACATATATGATTAGCTCCGTGATATTTTATTTATTTGAGATGAAATCAGCTGAACCGCAATTTGTTTTTCTTTCCCCCGCTCACACAAGTGTTAAATTTTAATTATCTTTGTGCAAATCGTGTCACTAGCCTGTCACAGTACACATTGCATCCATAAGCCAAGTTTATCTTGTTTTATCCCTGACGAAAGGTGTCTGGAAAGCAAAGAGGGGTTAACAATTTTCAACCAAAATTCATCGTTGAGTTTTAATTTTGCCATCATTCCAACAAATTATTTTTATCAAACTGGTAAGTGAAACAACAATTTCTTTTCCGTTGTCTTTTATTCCAAAAGATCGATTTCATTTTCAAACTTGTCTAATTCTGGTTTGTCAGGGGATAAACTATTCATATTTCCAATATTTTAATTATTCCAGCTCAGTTATACCCGTAATGCTATCAAGACACATTGTGCTATAACATCCGATTTCGATTCAACTTTTTTTGCTCAGCGCAGCTTATGTTTCTTCCCTAGTCCTCGATCCGTTTCTATACAGTTTTCAAAAATTGCTATTGCAATCATTCATTCTTTAATTTGGCCTTATTTCAAATATAATATAAATCTTGTCGAAATATCCGATAAGCGCCAAGTAAATATTGTCGAATAATCTAGTTTTTATGTCGATCCGATTCCCGTTGCTCTTTATCGAGTTGTTTAAGTATTGGGATTAAGCAAGGTCCTGAGTTCTTTTACCGGGAAGGAATTTTATTAATTCTGTCTATTGAAGTTGTTTTAGAAAGGGAAATATCACTTACACTCATACTGGTTATTTGCAGTTCACACAAATCATTTGTTTTGTAATATGTGCATTAGGCTTTTTCCCCCAAACTGACAAAAACGTTGAATTATAGCTATCAACCCTTCACTTTACGAATCAAAAGATCAAACGCATAGCCTTATGTTCACTATCGTGACTAATTTTACGCCACTAAGTTTGAAAACTATTCTATAAAGTCATCTGCTAATGAATTAATGTTAGTGATTGCACGGATTATCCTATTTCCAACAATCAAATCATTGACCTTTCGAAGGGGGCAGAATCTATTACAGGCCGAATACAGGGACTTAAAATGACGGTAGAGGCGGTGGATAAAGGTTGGCGGGCTGGGCATCGAACCCTTCACGACTTTCCTTTCCAAGATCATGTGGAAGTACAAATACTCTTATCACTTAATGCTATAGAAACCATGGTTTTCTCCAACAACAAAAAGTTTCAACTTTATTCACTCATACATTTACAGTTTTACAAAAATATTTAAGAAAAATTAACGTACATTCGAGTCTGAAGAATGAAGTATTTTAGCCAGTCTCCAGTTACTGTAAGGTTTCTATAGACATTGACGGAGAATGCAGAATTCCTAGGAGAAGAGATGTGTACATGTTATAATGGAATGAGTAAATCTATTTTGCTCGGAGAGATATGGATCGCTCAGTTGATGTGGACCACTTGACCAGTAAAACAGACTTTACCTTTCACCTTTAAAATGTCAGGCAGTATTATTTTCCTTCGTATTAATAAATATTGCATATTTTCTCCTTACTTAAACCCGGCCTTTCGTAATTTTCCATGTTTGATGGGTTTATAGTCTTTGAACTGATGTGTGACATAATGCGGCTTTGCTTAGTTAAGACGGCTGTCATCTTTTTGAGGATATTTCAATCATGTCTAGCGACTTTGACAAGCACGACTACTGTGCTTACAGCGCTGATTATATTGCCGTGAACACCTAAAATATGTCTGGAATGTTTATTGTGATGTAACCAATCAAATCCGAGATCTCACCACAGAAGTCACGGAGCAAATTATTTTCGTTTTGTTTAAGGATACAAACTGTCTTATTAGGAATTTAAAACACCAATGTTCCCCAAGATCAGTGCCTAGGACCGCATTCAGGTCATTGTTCGAGTTTAGAAAGAAAAGATTTAGAAGCTCACGCGACGCGACGGCGACCAGCTTTCCATGTAACGACTTTCGAAAACAAAACATCCGCAGAAACCACAGGCGGCCCAGACGTTGTTTGTGATTTACATACGTGACAGTAT
>CM042753.1:10082399-10097399 GCA_022496165.2 Catalaphyllia jardinei
ATTATTTTGAGGTTTCCTGTAATTTAAAGATAATTTTGTCGATGGTAGAAATAACTGAAAATACCGTGACACAGCCCCTTAAAGCTTGTAAAAACACGCAACTTTTATCGTTTCCATAGGAGCTTGAAAAGGCAATTTTTTGACAGTCGATAGAACCCTTCAAAATACTTGAAAGGAATTAAAACTTCCTAGTGTTAGATAGAAGAAAGGTGAAGTTCTAATGCTAAGTTTATCCCGTGTTCTAAAATTGTAAATTGCTTCAATACGAATACCGAGAACTTTGTCAACTTTCCCGATATCTTTTGCATATTTAATGAGGTAAAAAGGTGTTTTTTCGTTTTTTTGCGAATTTCTCAAAGACGTTAGATTCTTAGAGGGTGGCAAAGGGGGGTTCATGATCCCGTTTAACGCACAAATTTTAACAAAATTCACGCGTCACGCACAGTTTAAACAAAATTTCACGAATCACGAGATTCAACATAAATCAATCGAACCTCTTACCCCCTTATCCGCTGTCATTAAAACAATGGAGCCAAGAGACCATATTCATATGCCCAGAAAGAGGGCCTGTGGTTCACGATTCATAATAGCAAATACTGCAATAATGAAATGTTTGTTTCACGATGTAGTTAATTGAGATGTAGATCGCAAGAGGATGCTAATGGGTGTACCTAGTTTAATATTAGTTATCTGCTAATTTTTCGGCCAGTTGTCAGTTAAGTACTTTTTTTGGCCAATTGTCAGTTAACTACTAAATCTAGTTAACTATATACTTTCATTTTACAGCGAAAAATATTCCATCATAACCTGATTTTTTTTAATTCAGCACGACAATCAATCTGGGGTCGGACTTAAACTAAAACCAAGGTATAAATTATATAAAGATACAAATGGTTGACAGGCCAAACACGACTCCTATTGACAAACTTTGACCTCCAAAGCCGCGTTTGCTTTATTTAGATGTAGCTGTTTACGCGCAAGTCTGTAGAATGTTTTGCGTGGTGTATATGCCATTGTTCGGCTTAGTTCAGACAAGACCATAGTCTCGATCCTCCATGTGGATCTTACCCTGGTCCCAGAGTGAGCTGCGAGAGAGCCGCGAAGCGGTGAACACGAGTCGCGAAGCGGCGAGATCGAAAAACCTCTGGTTACCTTGGACTTGAATCTCACTTTCATGCAGACGCCAGGGTCAGGATCTAACTCTCGAGCTCGGATTGGTTGATATTTTTACAAAACACGCAAATAAATACGGTTGGTCTGTTTGATTGGCAATACCGAGGGGACGGTGGGGATATTTGTTACTGCACTTCTTCTTTGTATACTTTTGCCTATATCGATCTCTACCAGGGAAATAATTTGCTTGCAAAGTACTGCAGTTCTCAGTTTATATAAAAGCTCAAGATTCTTCTAGGTTCTACATTGATTTTGTTTCCGACAGTGCCTTTGAAGGAATTAGACTCTGTGCTCGAGGAGCGTTTTCGAGAGACTGAAAGTGTCAACGAATATCAAAGCCTTGCTCGCAGTCATAAATCGCAAAGATGTGTTCGCCATTCTGGCAACCGGACATAGAAAGTCAATTGATTATAATTCTGTTGATCACTGATGTCGGCAAATACCTGAGCCTGACAGGCTATTCATACCCTCACCATGTCATTGGTTGTGTACTCTGAAGTTTCTGGTGGTTCTGACTCTCATATTCGCGAACTGCAAAACCATTTCATTTCCATTTCAACGAAGACGTCGACGAGCACCATCTGCTCAATGAAGCTTATGCCTTTCTATTCGGAAGTCCCGAAGCCTTCTTACAAAATGAAAAGTGGAGATACTTGCTTCGTAATATGTTTAACAGCAGAACCTTCGCGATCGTTGCGGATGAAAATATTCTCGCAAACACGCACATTGACCCCGACAGAGTAGGTCAAAAGATACCACTCTTCTAAGCTTCCATTGGTCGCTTTTTGAATTATCAAATTGACGCGTTTGACAGCTGGCGTCTACACGAAAGTGAGATTAAAGTCCAAGGTAACCAGAGGTTTTTCGTTCTCACCGCTTTGCGACTCGTGTTTGCCGCTTCGCGGCTCTCTCGCAGCTCTCTCGTACGGTGAAAAATCAAGAAAAACCTCTGGGACCAGGGTATGTGGATCTCATCAGTAGCCGGTATATCTAGAATACTCTGTACGTCTGAAGTTGCTAGCGCAACTCGTACACATATGAGAATGTAAGACATTCTGCTGCTTTGAATAAACTTCTTGTGGTGTATACAGCATGACGGATTAATGTAATGTACTTTCGATCCTAATTTGTTTGAAGCTCGACCTCGTTATTTTGCGTTTTTCCTAGGCACTCGATGGCTAATCTGCATTGTGGAGCTATTTTGATATAAACGCACATTGTTCTTTTTGCAAAACCTTTGGTCAATGCTACAGGTTGAGTGCGTAGTTTTTGCTTTATGCTCCTGGACGATAGTTGAGTGCTGGTATGTCTCACACGATGTAGAATGGGGCCTGTCGATAAAAATCATACCTATAAAATAGGTTTGACAGGCCTACACGATTTCTTCGACTGTTAAATGTCCCGAAATAGCTTCGCTGCTAGGAAAAAAGCTTGTATTCAGCATAGTAATAGAATGTCACTTAACTGTTAACTTTTCATTTATCAGTTAACTACTAATTTTTGGGCCAAATATCAGTTAACTAATATTTTTTGGGCCAATTGTGAGTTAACCGTTAACCCCATTCACACCCTCTCGTAATGTTTCAGCTGCTTCGCTTGTTAATCAGGCAATGAGTTCAACCAGTTACGCGACACCGTTTGCTGTATATTACGATGGTATTGTTGTAGTAAAGTGTACCTAATCCCAGAGCGAATAGTGGCCGGGTTTGGTGGACGTGCTGAGAAAATCCTTAAACCGGCGACCGAAAGCGTAGCAGCTGAGGATCGTTCAAAAAAGTATTTTAATTGGCCTATTGGTACTAAGCTAGAGCTCGATGTGAAGAAGAAATAACTCTGCCAGAGCGAGTACGAAATGATCTTGATAAAAAGTTGATCGCATCAAGGTCAAGGGAATCTTCTCTTTGGTCTTCTGCTGACTTTCTTTCCTCCTCGTCAGAGCCAGAGTCATATTCCGAAACTCGATGGGCGTTTCCAAAGGTTGCTCTATCCCCGATAGGTAACTCTTTTTCGTACATATTCAAAGGAAGAGTTTCAACACCTCCTGTCACCCTCTAGGCGTCAGGAAAGGCTTTATCAAAAGCGAAGCGGGCAACCTCGTTGAGGCGAAGTCTTTGAAGATACAAATGGTTGACAGGCCAAACACGACTCCCATTGGTTAAGATAAAAAACCTTGACCTTCAAAGCTTAGCTCCAACGAGTAAGTTGTCCAAAGGCCTCCCTTTTCTGTATGAAAACAGGCGAGGCTCTTTATAGATCTCTCTTAGTAGAGGCTGATTTTCTGCTAAATGCCATTCACAGATGAGCGATATTCTGTAACAGACGGCAAAATTCTTTCGCGCGTTTTTTGCTTATTTTGTAGAGCCGACATTCTTTTGCTAAATTTAATTTCTTAGAGAGTATTTTCTAAAAGGTTATCTGGATAACCTCTGTAGCGTAATCTTCTTTTGAATTGTGTGATATTTTCTTCAAATGTAGCTTTTGAAGAGTTGATTCTCAGAAGTCTTAAGGCTTTGCCCTTGATAAAGCCTTTTCTGATGCCTGGTGGGTGGCAGGAGGTGAAGTGTGTGTATTGGAAAGTTTCTGTCGGTTTGAAGTGCGTGCGCACGTCGAGAATGGATTCCTTCTTAAATCTCTTGCCCTTATATACGCATGTATCCAGGAAAGTTATTTCTATATCTGAAACTATGATTTCAGCCGTGAATTTTATGGTCGTTTTGAATCAATTATTGTTGGAAAAACCTCAGGAAAAGGAAATTTCACGACCTAAAACAAACAGTTCACGAATAAACATAATACTGCAAAGGACCGCAAACGAAAATGCTGCCTTTTTACATGGTTTGGCCATGATTTTCCTGCGGGACAGTTTGTGTCTGTCCGCAGTTTTTCCTTATCGCGGCAACGACACGATATTCTGGATTTTTCCTATTGTCCCTTGTCACGCGTTTTGCATGTGACATTGGCCAATGGGCAAGAATTTGGATTTGAGTTTCATCTGAGGTCATCACCATCTTGCATTTAGTGGGTTTGTGGATGTCAGTCGAGCAGCTGATCACTTCACAACTTGCTACACCGAGCTGACGAGACCCAATAAGGTCGAAACAGCTGTCCACGGTTGCAATTCATGGCTTTCAGCTTGGACTCTATCGTGTCGTTGCCCCGTTAAGCTCTCTACGTAGTATCAGCCTTGCATCATTGTTTTCTAATTCACGAATCACGCATACCTCAGGCGATAAATCACGCGTCACATACATTAAGGCATTCACGAATCACGTTTCTTTTGAAGTAACTTTCACGCGTCACGTACAAATTTTAGCGCTTATTTACGCGTCACGCATAAACCCTTTACCACCCTCTTCTTAGATAAACGGAATGATATTTTTGAAGAGAGCTCCCAAAAAACGTTCTTGAGGCAAAGTTTCAGGGTTTTCGATTTTCGAACCTGTCCAGCGATTCTCGATCTTTCGAGTTGGTGATTCTTAACCTCCACAGTAAAATAGATCATCTAAATGTAACCATAGTTATCCAGGAGCTAGTTTTATGCTTAAAAGGCATGCGTTTTTAAATGAGATATTCTCGTGACATTGCTGGCGTTCGTCGCTGTTTATGCTTTAATCCAAATCCCTAACGGACAAGGAGATCCTATTTTAAGTCGTTCACCAGGTAACTTATTTGAATCTGTGTTGACTTAACGCTAAAATCTTTATTCTTGCTAGCGCGCGTTTAGCCAGCCCAGAGTTTTTATTTTAAATCTTGATAGAAGAAGGCCAAAGGATTATCTCAATATTAATTTTGACTCGATATCGGGCATACCAAGATGCGTTTTAAAGGAGCTACGTCACGGTTAAACGGTTTGAAAAATTTGGCCTAACTTTTTCAATGTTGTTGTTTGTAATCCGTGTCAATCTTCTCCATCCTTAAGTATCCTTGTTCCTTTCTGGTTTTTTATTATTATCTGAAGTATTATTTTGAGGTTTCCTTTAATTTACAGCGGTCCTCAATCCCCCGGGGGGGGGGTACTTCCTTATAAGAGGCTAATGGGGATGTGCCGCTGGATGGGGTCGCATTTTCAAGACTGGACTGACTATAATGGGGTTACATTTTTAGTAGAGTTACTAGAATGGGGTCGCACATTTTCGAGATGTCTGGGATAAGAAAATTCTGGCAAGCAGGGAAGATACGCGGTTAAAAAATGGTGCGTGCTGTTTTTTAATATTTAACAGTCGTCTCGCATTGAATTCCGTCGGTTCAGGAAATCACAACTTAAACATTAATGACTTGCACAATAGTGCTGAACCCCTGGGTCCAGAACAAAGTCCAACAAATCATCCGTGCTACGGTATTTATTTTGCGGCTATTCTATCCTCCACTGAAGTTAACACAACCCGGAACACAACTTGGATCTTCTTTTGAATTAGCAAGCGTTTGATCGTAGATGAAAAGTAAAGTGTTCTACATTCAATTTAACAAACGTGTCAATTCATTTTCTATTAGGTAGAGGCATCAACAGAAAGTGACTAAGCTGGGATCGGGAAAAATTACATTTGCCCAAAAGTGACTAAGATGGGGTCTATAATTAGCCACAGAATAGACTATAATGGGGTAGGGGTTCTGAGTGGCCAGCGGCACATACCCAGCAAAAATTGACCCAAGTACCCCCCCCCCCGGGCCTCAATCACACGCGACCCGGAGTTTTGGTGGACGTCAATCATTTCATTCGCATGCGTGAATGACTCCGAGAGCAAGCAAATCTACACACAAACGAATTATTTCTGCGCGTATTCGTCCTGGAATTACAGGCGGACTGAACAAGACGTAAACGTCTTGAAAACCTTATATATAAGGTAATAATTTATTAGTTTTATAGAATTAAGTATTGTTCAGTCCGTAGCCCCAAGAAAAATACGTGCAGAAATAATTTGTTTGCGTGTATATTTGCGACAAACGCCTGTTTTCATTTATAGATTTCAAGGATGTAGTTAGTGAGCTAGCCGGAGCTAGCCTTACATGCCGAAAGTAAAATTATTATTTTTAAGAGTGGACCGCTGCAAGGTTTCACTTTTTTTTTCGGGTAAATTTTGTTTAGTAATGTATACAGTCGGCAAGGAGGCGGAGATGATTGACGTCCACCAAAACTTAAGCTGAAGGTCGCGTATGATTGATAACCTATGGGCTATATAGATATGTGCGGCCCCAAAGGGTATGGCTTTTCAGCCGTTTTGGTCATAAATAGGGTATCGATTTTAGCCAATTTTGGCTATTTTGGTCATAAATGGGGGTATGGTTTTTGCACTCTAGCCTTGATATGCGCATGTTTCTAAGACGAAGTCACTTTTTCATCATTATAGAAAAGAAAATCAGCAAAAGCCCTTCACATTTATGTTTACGGTCTGGTCGGAACTAAGAAACTAATTATAACGCAGCTCTGAAACAGGGTTTTGATTCAAGGGTCAGGTCATAAATAGGGTAGGGAATACCGAAGATTTTGGTCATAAATAGGATAAGGGTTTTGGGAATCGGGCTGCACACCCCCACCCAATTTTTCTGGGAGTAGGGCCCCCCCCCCGGGAACGGCTGTAAAGGTAATTTTGTCGAAGGTAGAAATAACTCAAAATATCGTGACACAGCCCCTTCAAGCTCGTAAAAACTTTTATCGTTTCCATAGGAGCTTGAAAAGGCAATTTTTTGACAGTCGATAGAACCCTTCAAAATACTTGAAAAAAATTAAAACTTCCTTCTGTTAGATAGAAGAAAGGTGAAGTTCTAATACTAAGTTTATCCCGTGTTCTAAAATTGTAAATTGCTTCAATACGAATACCGAGAACTTTGTCAATTTTCCTCATATTTTTTGGCATTTTTAATGGCCTAAAAAGATGTATTTTCGTATTTTTTTGAGAATTTCTCGAAGACGCTTAATTCTTAGAGAATGGAATGATATTTTTGAAGAGAGCTCCCTTAAAGTGTTGTTGAGGCAAAGTTTCAGGGTCCTCGACTTTTCGAACCTGTCCAGTTATTCTCGATATTTCGAGTCAGCGACTTTTAATATAAATACATAAATAATAAGACTGAACGGAAAACCTCCGACGCAGCTTGCGTAAACATGTGAGTTAGCATGATTTAAGCTTTTAAAATCGAGTCGTGAGTGAGCCATGAAGGAAGTTTTGATCTCCATACCTAAAGAAGAAGCATTTTGAAAATTGGTAAGTGTTGCAGCTTCTTGCCGTCAAAATATTTTGGTCATTTTCATTACATTTTGAAGGATATTTTACTTTAAATTTTTAGCTGGGGTCGATGATATGGCGATGAATGTTAGTCATTTAGTGATAACTAAGACCATACTTATGATAAACACTGGTTCACAATCGATGTCATGTTTCTGTTTTCGCCGAACTAAAGCTAATTAATGGAAAGCATTCCTTAGAAACTTTGTCCAAAAGTTCATTTGTTTGTTGATCCCAATAGACCAATTTCGATATATAAAAATTCAGCCTAACACAAAAGACCTCAGCAAGAGGCTCTGGAGAATAATTCCCACAAACTCTGTATTTATTCCCCAGAGCCTCGTACTGAGGTCTAATGTTTAGGCTGATTTTTAATACATCGAAATAGGTCTATTATACGATTATGTATGAGTCCTTGTAATTAGTTGTAAAAGAACTGGTTGTATTCTAGCTAACATTTCTTAATCCAAATAGCTATGCTAAACGATGTATGCTCGCTCGTGTAAAAGATTATTTATCTTGGTATGTTTGGTATACAATACTGTTTTTCTCAGTTGTTTATGTTGAAAACGTGCGGTGTCGACAAATTATGGTGTCGACAAATTCCTCAGATTTGCAATAGCACTCGAGAAGAGACAATAAGTTCTTAAACAATGAAATTTGGCACAATTAGAATGAGTTTAAAAGCCAAAATTAAGTGCCCATACGTTTTTCGTTTCATTGCATCGGTTAACAATAATCGACTTTTTAACGATGGGGAGGTAAAATTTGAATCCAACACAGAGCTATGACACTGACAATTTTCTTATAAATTATAATGCGATAACCGAACCTGTTCCTTACGCTACTTATGGTGTTCATGTTTAATACTTCAGGATTTTGTCTGAAACCAGAACAATTGAGAATATGATGTTAACATTTTAGGAAAGTCTGACTGGTTGAGAGGTGCAAAGTCAAAACGAGAATCCTAGGTGTTTTCTGATTGGATAACAAAAAATCGGAAATTCTTTGGCTACATAAACGACAATCTCTTAAAGTTCTCCTTATTTGATTCTATAGTTTAGTTAAACGTTCTTCACCTGAAAGGCTTTAAGGCTAAAAAATCGCCGTCTCAAAATACCATTCAAGACACAGGGTTAGCTCCTGAGGTCTTGTTTTCCAACAAACAATAGCTTGCCTGTGAACAACAAAACATGATCTCAATTCGGTTGGCAACATGACTTCCTTCAAAATATATGCTAGTTCAATGATATTATCTGTGGTTGACCATAAAACTCTCATTGTGAAATGTTGTACTGGAAAGCTTTTGACATCCTTTTGAACTTTAACATCAATTTATTTCAAAACGTTTTACCACAAATAACATTTATTCAGAGTCTAGCTGCGATTTTTTTGTTCGCCTGTGGCTATGATTAAAGCTTCTCAGTTTATGGATATATATTTGTTAGTACTTGAAAACATATGTTACAGCAAATAGTCGTTTTTTTTAATTAGCGTTATCTTTTAGAGCTTTTAGTGAGGGACATCTTGTCTCGTGTTTTGGTGTTCGTGCTTTTAAGATTAATTACATGGTTCCTTTAAACTTAATAACAAATTCTATTTTTTGATAACTTTGGTTGATAACTAGGGTGGAACTAAACGTAAATATCAATCCAAATCAAATAGTTGAAGGTAATATCATCCTTACAGTCTTACAGGTAAACAGATATACAATTATAACAATAAAAATCTCCTGCGAGTGCATAACTGTGAGATCGAATATATTGGTCATTAAAAATATCTTTTTATTATCATCACGTGAGTATCTCAGATTCGCACCTTCCATTCTTAAACTCACATTCACTACCTTTTCTCGCCATCTTCACATGTAAACGCACTCCTCTACATTTTAAAACATCTCAAGTTTTCCACAAGCTATTGAGTAGCTAGCAAATCCATTTATATCAGATAAACGCGGAATAATGGAAAAAAATATCGTTGAACTTGTTTTGAACGCTTGCAAAATGTAGTAAACATGGTAAACAATCGTCTGCTAGAACTTAATACTTTCCGTGACGCGTGAAAAACTTCTAATTTGTAGTGAGCATCGATTCATAATTAATTACTTCGAATGAATGTCAAAATCATTGCTAAAATAAAACGGCCACAGAGCAACTTTTGAAGAGCTATAAATTTTTTATCCATCAGTTTGTGTGTTTCATAAAAAGCTTTCAGAGGTGAATTTCGTGTTAAAAACTATTTTAAATCCCGTTTGGTTTTTTTATCAAACCGCATTGAAAATATCGACAAGAAAGTCACGAGAGGTTACTCAATCTTTATAAAACTCTCAGCGTACAACATACATTGCTCCCGTTATTGTGAATGAGTTTCAGAGTCGCAAGCTTATCACTGACTACCTTTCTTCTCATTCCCCTTAGGTGTGTATGTGTCATTGCTGGTGAAGAGGAGATAAAATGGAGGACGAGTCTAGTGACGGAAGAATAACGGTTAGCATTGCGAAGCGCAAACTTGGCGGCGTTGGTTTTTTGACGAGTAGACGCAGTGCAAGTCCGTACCTCGCTGTGTCACACGTTGTTAAGGGAGGAGTTGCGCACGAGACAGGCTTGATTCAAACTGGAGACGTCATTCTTGAAGTGAATGGGAAGTCCTTGGAAAGCGTGCCTTACCACAAGGCATTGGAAATCCTTGACAAAGTTCCCACCGGCGAGAAGATGGTGATACAAGTGCGTGCCAAGGACGGATTTCAAGCGTATCTGGAAACGGCGTTCGATGACAAAGGTGCTGTGAAAACCTTACGCAAAAACAGAGCAACATCTCCTTCAAAAGCTCGCAAGAACACGAACAGTGAATTAAACGGAGAAGCACACGAGCCAAAAAGCCCAAAAGGGAAGCCAGCTTCGATGAATGGACGAGACACAAGAAAAGAACAGCATGTTGTAAACAAAGTGCTACCAGCCCCAGCGATGACTAATGGCGGTCTGGATCATGATACCAGAGCATGTGAAAGCGAAATACTCAGCGGGTCAAGTGAAATAAAAAAATGCCCGGTGACAAATTTCATGTCAAAACCCCAGCAGCCAAAATACGTCAGATTACAAAACCTGCTTGACGGCCGGTACACGACGGACACACTTCATCAAAAGGCCACAATCGTAAGTTAAAAATTTCTTCTTGTTGGTAATGATTTACGTCTACGCAACTAATCTTGTTGGTTTAAAAGAGGTAGTGATGACGTCATATGTTTGACTAACAGCTCGAAACAGGACAGACGGTTGGATTACTCATCATCATAATTTGACGTCACCTGCTTTGGCACTGAAGGGATTTGATGCGCGTCAAAGTTAGAAAAAAAAAGAGACGCAAGTCAAATCACCTTTACCGCATCTTTGATAAACGTCAAAGTCGTAATACCTTTGACCCAAATCAAAAATGGCCTTTACCAGATTTGATTTGCTGACATTAATGCAAGATCACACGAGCCATGGTGCGTCAAAGTAACCGAAGATCCTTGTCCAGAGCGCATTCTTCGGTTCGTTTGATGCACCATGATCCGAGTGATCTTGGATTAATCTGTTTAATAAAGAAATGCAAACTCCGTTTTCTTGATTTTGGATTTGCCCAAAGAAACGCACCTTGACAGGGTTGTCATTAGAAAATGTAATAGGTGTCTGATCTGAACTGAGCAGGCGGCTGAAGTGAATTGTGCTTGCTTAGCAAGCACTGACGGCGTGTTGCGGAGCTACACTCTCTTCTAGGGAGGTCCGGAAAAACTTAAAATTTGAAACTCTCTGAAACGTGTTTTCCAGCATTCTGGGGCATATTTAAGTAGCAATTTTTAGCCATGTTATATTCAATTTCCCCTGAACTCAGACTCCACGTTTTTATTTAAAATAAGCGTGTGTTTCATTCCTGTCCTCTCTAAACTGATAAACATCTGGAAATTACCCGCCAAATGGCACAAGGTTTGCAAAATCACGGAACATTTCGCCTTTATTTTTTAATTAGGATTGTCTATGGGGTTTTTCATGACAAGCACTTCAAAAGGTCCATAAATTTTAGGAAAGTTAAATGGCAGGTATTTTAATTCAACAGTATTTGGTGAACAATTGTAACGCTACAAAGTCCTAAAAAAAAAAACAATCTGGCGGCAACTTTGACGGCCTCGTGTATGGTTGGAACAACATTTTCAATCGCAGAACTTTGTTTGCATGTCTCTGTCGAAATCGTAAACAAAAGAACGAAATTTTCCTTCGAAACTGCTGTCATGTCTCTGCCGGATAACGTAAATTATATGCTATTCTACGATTCGGCGATTCTGAGTGTTTACGGCAAAGGAGAATCTTCCTGCCTTTGAAATCTTAACAGTGGAATGGGCACAACAGTTTCAGCAAGGTGAAATAGATCTTTGTAGACACTTCAAGTCCTTCCCCATCCCTCTGAAAGCTCTTTTGAAAGCGTGTAGTGGATCGGCGATAGTTTGTCATTGTATTTCGATAAATGAGGCCGGTTTATCTGTAGTTACGGTATTAAATGCTTCGGTGAGTTTCGTAATTATACCGTGATCGAAGCTACCTCTTGCCTTTGTGGCTCTCTTTTTCGCTAGATTTCGTCTTCTTCGATTGACTTGACAAGTAATTGTGAAGAGATCGCTTTCTTCGCTGGCCATCATTTTCGATTTTCGAAGCACCAACGAACTTGAGAATTGCGATGGCATTTATAGTACTCAAGTTAACCGTGGACACCACTGATAGTTTTTGCACGGTACTTCCTGTGCAGGTGTTTAGTTTTTTTCTTCTTCCATAACATCAGATGTATACAAGAGAATGATCACTAAACTAAGCCTCAGATTCCCCCAAAAAAAGATTTCTTGGGAAGACAAATCTCAATATTACAAAATTTCTGGTGCACACTGAAAGTAGCCGGCGCAAAATGGCCAGACAGCCGGCTGGTTTCCGCCGCCTACCGGCTGCTAATGACAACCCTGCCTTGAGTCACAAGTAGATGTAAAGTGCGTTTTTCCGTGCAATGCGCCTATTAAACTTTCCTAGTATTTTTTTGTTTTTCGTTAGCTTGAAGCGAGAAAGAAAAAGCTGACACGGTTAGTCTCGGATACTGAACGCCATTCTCTGCTTTAAAATTAACGAGTTCCTCAAAATTAAAACAGCTGTAGGGCTTTCCCTTTAGTCAAGTTCATGACGAGCTTGTTTGCTCTTTTTACACAAATACATTTTAGGTTTGCTCTTTGAAAACATACATTCCAAGACGGCTAATTGAATACCATTTCAGGAGTCTTCCTTTTAAAAAAGATCATTTCAGCAAATAGTCTATAAGGAAACGTATGTTGGAATCGCTAACAGCATTTTGCATTGACTCGTTAATAAAGTTTATTCGGCGCACATTCATCCTTCTAATGTGGTCTGAGGGATGACCTAGGTTATCATAGCCTTTCTGCTCGTCACGCAATCCTCCTCGTCCAAGGGAAGGACAATAAATAATTATGATAATAATAACAGTAATAATAATAATAATAATAATAATAATTTATTAAAACTCGTTGGCGTGGGAAGTGGTCGCCCAATCTTCCGAGCAGTGAAGCTCATGTTTAAAACGCTCGACAAAATAACTAATGATAAATGTACAAAAACAATACAGGAATATTAAAAGTGTATAAATCAAGATTGGGCTCGCTAATAAAATTATAGAGGAAACGAAAAATTACAAGTGTGACAAGTCCAAAGACCGTCTTCGTCTGATACTGGGCTTTATGTACGTGACGTTTGTTGAAGGATTAAGTGAATTACCTTGAAACTATTCCAGGCTGTAACGCAGCCCTATGACATGCATTCAAAGAAAGTCGATTCTGATATTCCATCTTGACCTAACCCTCTTGATTCGCCTTCAGCCTATGAGCTGCACGTCTGGCCGCTGTATGGGTTCCTTGATGATCCCCTATGGAGGAGAAGCTCCACCCAAGAGGCTATGCGGTGTACCAAGGGAACCAGATGAGGTCAAAGTTCAAGCTAAGGACTTCCTTCGGCAGTACTACGGAGCCATGAAACTGTAAGTGACTGTGCCCTAAGAACGTGATTTCATATGACTGGTGGCGAAAGAAGGAAGCTGACGAAGTCGCGTTAAGAGTAGCCTGATTTATGACACAGTTCAGTTTCGTGAGATCTTCGGAAATCTTCGGGAATCTTCGGGTCATCCTATAGAAAAGTCTAAGTCTTTGACCAGACAAATTCGGTCCGGCGTTTGATAAATCCGACAAGATTAACAGGTTCTATTTCTCGGATAGGAATCTCACTAAGGTCGTATTTCCGTTATTTATTTATTTAGTTAGTGAGTTAGTTAGTTATTTGTGTTTTTACTTTTTTATGTCTTCAGTGAAGACAGTCCAGCCCATAAGCAGCGTTTGGCAGAAGTGATGAAGGAGATTGCAAACAACGGAACCTATGATCTTACGGAAAAAGAACTGATCTTTGGATGCAGAATGGCTTGGAGAAACGCCTCAAGATGTATAGGACGAATACAATGGAATAAACTTCAGGTAAGTTCATTTTACTTATTAGCACGTCGCTTTTGCAGCGTTTAAATTTCCCTGAAAATAATAACTTGGCAAGTTAGCTACCAAAGGGATTAACATTATTAACACTATTGAAGGGGCATTATAATTATATTTATTTTTTATTTCTGCTTCAGGTCTTCGACGCTCGACATGTTAACACTCCTACAGAAATGTACGAAGCGATATGCAAGCATATAAAATACGGCACAAATAAAGGAAACCTCAGGTGATCCTAGAATTTTTCGCGACATTAAATAACTTCAGGCTCTCTTGTGCTATAACTCACTGAGAACCTGCCCACGGGTTGCATGTTCCCGTGATCCCCTGAAAATCTCACTTTTTTCCCGTTTTCCTCATAAATAAATCTCACTGTTCCCTAAAATTGTTTTGAAAAAGTTTCCTCCAATAGTAAAGATATCTCTTGTTCTCTCAAATGAATTCCTAAAATATCCCTTGTTCCCTTGAAATAAATGATAAATGTTCCCGAAACCCCTGAGACGCTCTCTCTTCTTCACTCACTTGCTTGTGCAATAACTCAATCGCACCTTGCTTGCGATTTACTATAAAAACGATCAATACATCGTTCAGAAAAACCCGTGCTCAATAATTACAAAGCAAAGGCTATTCTAAACAGGCCGTGCATTCGTAACTCTTTTTTATTTTATACCACCGTTGCAGGTCCACCATAACTGTCTTCCCTCAAAGGAAGACTGCCTTCAAAGACTTCCGCGTTTGGAACACGCAGCTGATTCGTTATGCTGGCTACAAACAACCTGACGGCTCCTGCATTGGAGACCCATCAAATATCGAGTTTACTGAGGTACTCACGAATCCAGTATATTGAAATATCAATCAGATCGCTCCATAGCTGGTCGAACATTCTCTATATACTGTCCCGAATGATACCGCACGATCACTCTTGAAAATGGCCGCTAGTTTTAGGCTTATGTTTCCGAAAGAAAATGCTTTCACATAAAAGACTCTTTTTTTTTTCTTTGAACTCTCTTTCCTTCTGTTTTGTTTAAAATCAGACGTGACTGTACG
>CM042753.1:10102399-10107911 GCA_022496165.2 Catalaphyllia jardinei
ACTCCGTGGAGGATGTCCAGGAGACTGGGTGTGGATTGTACCTCCCATGTCAGGCAGTGCTACCCCAGTGTTTCATCAGGTGAGAGTTTCCTGCTTTTTCTTTTTTTTTTTTTTTTTTGGGGGGGACGGGGGCACTATCACAGTATAACAACGTTGAAGGAGCATTTTCGCATTTACTTTTAAATTGAAGGAAATCTCAAAATAATATTTTCTTAAGGCAGAATGACAATTAAAGTAGAAAAAAATTAAAAAAGGATGGCCATGGCGAGAAAGATTTACACGGATTACAAACACAAACTTGAAAAAAAAAACTTTTCAAGATACGTGGTCCGTGACGTTATTCCTTCAAAGGGACACAGTCGGCTTTGGGACAGCGCTGACCTGGACGCCAGCTGACTGTGCAATGTACGCATGTACGCCAGCTGACTATGCCCCTTAAACATTCTCGTCCCCAGAGCCCACGATCATTCTGACCTGTGGCTGCGTCGAGAGCTCTGGTTTGGGTTAACACCGTGGCTGGATTCCGCGATTCACGGACTTCCCGTCAAAACTAGCAAATCTGATTGGTTGAGAATGCGAAACGAATACTCTGCGCATGCTCAGAAAATCGGGTTCGGCCAGAGCTCTCGATCCCTACCACAGGTCAGAAGAAACTACCGGCAGTCAGGGTGTCACTGTGTTCCTTTGTCGAGGTGCTTAAATTGGAATATTTCCCAGCACCACTCTTTCTTGGTCCCAATCAAACACATCTTTTTAAGAGCCAGTCACGGCTATTTCAGTTACCTTCCTTCTTCTTGCATTTATGAAAAAAATGTCACGAAGAACTCAATAACTAATGCTAAGTTATTTTTTCCTACAGGAAATGTTAAACTACACTTTAAAGCCAAGCTATGAATACCAGGTAAGCTACACAGCTTTCATACTTGGAATTTAACCAAAACTAACACTAAAAGATCCGATTGGTATAATTGGAAATGTTGGTTTCAAGCGAATTTAAACCCGAACTGTTGAAGAAACCCAATCAATCACCCTCGGATTAAGTCTTCATCGTGCTGTGTGGCAAAGAAATCATCAACGAGGGTTAAGAGTCGGCCGACGTACTTCATCGTCTTCGTCCCTTGTGGGACATACACAACAACAAGCTAGCCCTTTCCGTTTATCCCTATTTCGAGTGCATTTAGTGTCTCACCCCATGTGAGTTTTACCTCACTGAGCTCAGAAAAGGCAAGGGCCTTGTGTTGTGCTCCATAACTTAACCATCGTTTTAAAATTAGTCATTAGAGCACAATATTTAAACGAGCTACGTCACGGTTCGCGCATTCTAGAATAAATTTTTCAAGTCTGTCATTTGTAATCCGTGTTAATCTTCTCCATTCTTAACCATCATTGTTCCTTTATGGTTTATGGTCTCTGTATTGTCTCTATTGGCGTTTTTCTAACCCAGTAAACTATTGACGACTGAGATCCTTTCAAACAGCGAGTTGCATTCAATGTTATCTGACCTTATCTCGTTAGTTTGATAACGTTAGAACAGAGCCTCGTGATCATCCGACTTAACCATGCAACAAGTTTCATCACGGTTTAATATTTTGCTGTAGGACGATCCGTGGAAACATTATTCATTGAAGAAAGAAAAACTTAGCGATTCTCCAAAGAAGAAAGCTTCATTCAAAGAAGTGGCCAAGTAAGTTAAGTAAACCAATGTTGTTGAAAATATATATCTGCGCTGAGTAATACCTATCTTTGAGCATCTTACTGCCCCTGTGTCCAATTTGCTTTCGCCTGTTGAAAAGCAAGACTTCTCCCAAACGCTACGCATCCAGGTCATGTGGCCTTTCTCTGACGCAGAAAAGATAATGGACTGTTCTGTTTGCATGGCTTGCAAGTTCGCGAGCCTTGTATCGCGAAAAAAACATGCAGAAATAACAAGTGAAAGACTGCGCTTAGCTAGGATCGGACGTCCTACTTTGTTGTTGTTGTTGTTGATGTTGCGGGCTTGGGCTACCTGTAAGTTGTTTATTCTACAACTCCAAGGAGCAAAATTGAACCTGAGGAAGTTTTCATCCATTTGTAGGTTGGTGAATAGTTAGCTGTATTTTAGTAAATTCATTACTACATTCCTAGGGCAGTGAAATTCTCCGCCAAACTGATGAGTAAAGCTCTGGCCAAGAGACAGAAAGCCGTTATCCTCTACGCCACGGAAACAGGAAAATCAGAGCGTTACGCCAAGATGCTTGGACAACTGTTCTCGCATGCGTTTGATCCTAAGGTTCGCAGTTTGCATGCAATGAAAACTTCCCTGGATAGGGAGGGATAGTCACAATTTTGAAACCTTAAACTTGAAACTGAGGGACCCACGACTCAAAACACTGAATTGCAGGTTAAATGTGACGAAAACGTATCCGGTCCAGACGAAATCCCTGTTAATTCGTACAGCAAATAGATATCCCTGTCCAGGGGCCCGTTTCCCGAAGGCCCCGTTCCCGGAAAGCCATCATGGCAAAATCTCGAACCTTATGATTACAGAGCTGTTTTATATACGTATTCTTGATATGAACAGAGGTTCCCTTAACACAAGGAGTTTCAGGCGTTTAAACCTCTCTGTTTTTAAATGTAGGTTAATTAAAACTGGCTTTGGGCGCCCGAAAAGTTTCCGCTGAGAAACGGGTTCAGCCCTGATCATTGTGTTTCCCACTTATTTCTGAATCCTGTTTTTAATTTCCGAACAATACAGATCAAGGAAATCATCTTAGTGCCACATTTTGCCTTAGATTTTAAGCTAAGCCCTGGCACCTTAGTAAAATTTAACCAAACTCATGTAAGTACATCCTCCAATAGCTGCAAGGGCTGCATTCTCTGTTCCACATAAATTGTATATGTATATATTAGTTAGAGATTTTAATAAGCGATCATCTTAACACTAAATACTTGTTACTTTTATTACTGTTAGCATTCTTTTTTGTTGTGTCCCCTAATTAGTATGGGTAGCACCCAGGCTACAAGGTTTTTTGACACCGAAATAAACTTCTTACTTACTTTACTTACTTACTTGAGTGTTCTCCTTTGTTCATCAGGTTACCTGCATGGAAGAGTATGCACATCCTGAAATGGAAAATGAACAGCTTGTTCTTATTGTTACCAGCACCTTTGGTAATGGGGATCCACCTGAGAACGGAGAGGTGAACGAGAAAATTACTTGCAATATTAAATTATGAATTTTCTTCGCACTGAATTCCGTTTTTAAGTGTAAGTACGTGTTTTTTTCGCCAGGGATTCGCTCGTTATCTATACGAACTGCGGCATCCTCCCAATGGGTAAGTAACATGGTTTTATAATCGAAGTAATTTTAAAATCTGTAACCACTCTGGTTTTGCTCCGCCACGCTCTATGATTGGCTAAAAAAATCTCACGCCACTGGCTACTTTAATGACCTTGCGCCATTTGATTGGTTAAAAACTTCACGCCACTGATTGGGTAAAAAATCTTGCACCATCTGATTGGTTGAGAAACCATCCTGATACAAAATCAAGACAAATAGAATAGCGAGCGGCAATGCAATCAAAAGAGTATTATTTTTAACGACAAATTTATTCTTGTGTTCCAGAAGTCGATCGTCGCGCAATATGTTGAAACAACTCGGCAGCCTGTTGGTTCAAAAGGAGAAGGAAAGAGGCCTGGCTCTGATGAACAACAGTCAACCACTAGCTAATCTCAGGTAAACATTCGCATTGATCATGCTTTCTTACCACCACCTTTAACCCCAAACCCTCCCCTGGTTGGTCATTTATAAAGCTGGTGTCTGAAGGATAAGGAAGCCCGATGTAAAGAACAAACCTTTTTGAAATGGGGCCTGTTGAAAGCTGACTAACACTAATACGGAGTTAAAAGATATTTGACTCAACAGCTTTTTTCGCTTTAGGGGCCGGTACTTTTTTAATAGTTGTTAATGAAAAGAATGATTACCATATTGGCAAGAATTTGGCGGAAAGAAAATATATGAGATCCCACAAACCCCAACATATCGAGCAATCAGCTATTGAGACACACCAAATTTTGGAACGAGTTTCACATTGTTTTTTTTAATTGTTCTTGTTGTGTTGTTGTTATTGTTGTTTTTACTTCGAAAAAATAGTGAAGAAAAGCTAGCAAAAACGATTTTTTTCTGACTTTTCCACTTCTAAATATTTCAATTCTTTTTCACATTGAACTCCTAAGGTATTCCGTGTTCGGCCTGGGCTCTCGAGCTTATCCAAACTTCTGTGCGTTCGCGCGCTCACTTGACAAAATCATCCGGGAACTTGGCGGGGAGCCTGTGTTGAAGATGGGAGAAGGGGACGAGTTGTGCGGCCAGGAAGAGTCTTTTAAAGTGTGGGCCAAGGACGTGTTTAAGGTAAAGCAATAACAGTTTTTTGATAACTGAGAAGCAAAACGTCTGCTTAGGGTCTGTCAACTAAGCTTTGCTCTCGTTTGCAGGGATGGTATTTTCCGGTATTTGTTGCATACCATTCTGCAAACTTAAACCATTGTTGTATAGTTTGCTTTGATTTCAGGGATGCTTTTAGGAGTTCATACCATTTGGTTTTTAGTTAATGAGCTTATAATTATGTAACATCTTCGTACCCAGGCTGCTTGCGACTCATTCTGTGTCGGCGAGGAGATAACAAAGGAAGCGAGTCAGTCATTGGATACCGTGCCAAGCGGCTGGGTCCCAGGCCGCTTCCGTCTTGCTCAGTGTATGATTTCTGCTGTCAGTGCTTTCAGTGCTGGTGTTGTAGATCATCAAGATGGCCACAATGAAGTTATTCAAGGTACATGACACAACATTCAAACATCACTCGTTGCTGATATTTGTCATTCAAAAACAAATACCACCAGTAGTGAGTACTCCAAATGTTTTCCAGCCATTAATATATGGTGCAATGAGTTGCTGAACAACTTAAAGTCGCAAACAGCAGGCTTAGTACGATCTCGGAGACTGGAAATAAACTGATGCTACCTCTCTGAAAACAGCGAGGTCGACTTTTGTTGAGGAATATCAATACGCTCTTGTGCAAAAAGCGGCAAAGACGAGTTTGCACTTGCTTGTAAGCAGGCCTCTTGCAGTTGGCGATAAGATACTGTTAGCTTCACTTCTCCCTGTCCTATTTCTTCTCCAACTGTTTTCCCTTAATTAAGAGCTGGTTGGGATGTTTTTTTAGCTTGCAAAATCTGTGCTGCGCTGTTCAGCGTCCGCAGTTGCCTGTTCCGGACTTTCGATAAGTGGAGACCCTGCTTGTCCACACTGACCGAGAGCCCTCAATTATCATTCAGAACTTGTTTACAGATTTTATCCCTTCCCATTTATACTATTTTTTTCTATTCGATATCTACTCATTCATTTTCTTCGTGGGTTTTAACAGTTTCTGGTTTAAATTATCCGTTCAGTGTTCGGTCTGAAAAGTGTTCATGAAAAGCTTCCATCCTGCTCCTTACAGGTTTGTCCCACATTTGTGGTAAATCAGTACGAGCGGCT
>CM042753.1:10107921-10120036 GCA_022496165.2 Catalaphyllia jardinei
AAACAATACTTAAATTACTAACACTTTCACAATACAACATACTTAAATTACTTGCGTTTATATAATGTAGTTACTAGCCAATAACATCGAATTAAAGCAAAATAGAAAAACATTTCATTCATTTCATTCTTCCAAAATCTCATACAAGTTTGTAGTACACACCGTTGTGCATGTTTGTACTTTGTAAGTTTTTTCAGAATCAATCCTTGGGAAAGAGGAGTCAGTAAACTGATTTGTTTTCTGTTCTTGACCCAGTCGCGCCACTATTTCCGTAAAGTTTAAGACAGAGAACAGCAAAGAACTGCAGTACAAACCTGGAGATCACGTAGCAATTTTTCCCGCCAACCGTCCCGAGCTGGTACAGGCTTTGATTGACAAGTTGTCAGATGACGTTGATTCCGATAAACCAATCGTTGTCGAGGCCCAACGAGTAGACAAAGGTAAACGAACCTCTCAATGTACCCAAAAAATCAACCTTTTGATTCACTACTGGAGGTCTTAATGTCAGTAAGCAAACGGCTTGAGACATCTAGCTAGACTGGTAGCCAGTGGCCAGTTAACTAACTTCCTTTTTTCGTGAAAGGTCTTGCTACCCTTCAGAGGTTGATGAACTAACTTTACCAGGATAGCTTTTGTATTACAGTGCCGATAGGGGATCCCTTCCCAATTTTTAACGGAGTCCAATTTTGTTCTCAGGAACAGCCAAGAAATGGGAAACTTTCAGCCGTCTTCCATCTCCTGTCACCGTGCGACAAGCTCTGTCACGCTATCTGGACATCACGAGTGTTCCATCTCCTCAGATCCTTAACTTTTTAGCTGCAATGGTAATTCCTTTCCTGTTTCTTACTGAATCTTTGTCTCGCCTTTTTTAAGCTATGACCTAATATGGCGTCATTGCTCATAACTGGCACATTCGATGTCTCCTTTATGTAGCCCACGATTTATCCTTCGGTAGAAACAAAATGCACTCTGGTAGCTTTTAAATACGACACCAAACATTCGGGTTAACGGGAATGAGAAACTTGTCCTTTGCAGCCGTCCTTTGCAGTTTGAAGGATCTGTGAAGTGCCTTAAATTTCAGCTTTTAAACGAAGTGTGGATTGTGCTTAATCCAGATTCATAATACGAACACATCGTCATAATACGAACACATCGTCCATACATACAACTTGAGATCGACAAGCCAGTTGTAGACGCGATAGGTCAAGGGTTCACATTAAATTTACGTATTGGTGAGCGCTGTTTAGGCCGGACCTTTTCCTGTCTTGAAGTGAATTTAATTGAATGAGCGCTGTATGAGTACCGAAACATCTGAACTAAACTTCTCTGTGAACTGAAATACTCTGTATCGGTGAGAGTCTCACTGCCGGTCATTTATTCTTTTTAAATCCTTGACGGACTGCCAGCCATATAGCCACAGAGTTTAAGTAAAGAAGGAAACAATTAGGGACATTTGTGGGAACAGATAATATAGCAAAATATGTAGGAAACAGAGCACGTCTCCATTATTTACAACGTGCATTTAGTAGAACTACTTGCAATCACGTCTAAGCATCTGTTTGTCTGTTGATGTTGCAATTTTCTAGCAACAATTTTAGAAATCGTAGTTGAACGTCATCGCTTCTGCATGCACCGCGTGCCCGGCTTATTTATATACCCCATGTTTGGGATTTCTTTCTCAAAGCCAAGAATTTAAAAACGTTTATCCCAAAACAAGTTTAATAAAGTAGACAAAGTATTGATGGCTGTAGAAACAGACGCAATGGCAATATTCGGGGGGTTTTTTGTGATTAAACTTTTATCATTTAACCTTCGAGAATCTCAAATCAGTCTTGTCAAAATTTAATTTGTAGGCTACTGACCAGACAGAGAAAGAAAAGCTGGAAATTCTTGGCCAGGTGAGATATTCATGAAATAGCTAACACGGTTCATTAGATATCTTTAAATAAACAACAAAGTTAAACAAGTAGAATTGAATATATTTTAAAGTTTATGTTCCTATACGAACCGATGCTTGATCTACTTGTATTTTCATTCCTAATTTTTGCAGGGTAATAATCGATATGAGGATTGGAAGTTTGGAAGCGAATGCAACATTCTGGATGTTCTGCAAGAATTCCCCTCGCTGAAAATTCCTGCTGACTTGCTACTCACACAGTTACCCTTGCTGCAGCCGGTGAGTGTCACAGCAATTTCTGCTTACCCTTTAAACGAAGAATAAAGTGATTCGATTCGGCTCAAGCAATGTTATTCCGTAACATTGCACTTGTTTACGATAAAACTCATCTGCTAACGATTTACATCCTTTCCTGACTCCACACGAAGCCGGAGAAATTTGGAAACGGACGTTTCACTCTGAAAACGCATCAAGTGTTTTCCGTCAACTCTACCCTAGAGGAATCACCGGTCGTTTCGGATTTGTGTTTGAGGAAAACACAGGCAGAGAAATCACATGATTAACCTGTCTACTCCGTCATGATACGAAAAGCTTTCTTTTCAAAGTGTGTCCCGTCCACACGAAAAAGAAAAGCATGCGTTTTCAAATCGCTCCTTTTGAAGAGCATTTTTGAAAAGCTCCGTTTTAGTGACGGATTAGTATGGACGGTGCGTCAAGCTAACCGTACAAATAAAGCTACGTTTTCACATTTCTCCGACAAAGTGTGGGCGCTGCCTAAGACGCTGAATCAATCCGTCGTTTTGTTATAAGTCATTATATGATAACCCAAGTTATTCTCGCATTTTGATTGGTTCTCACCTATGATCTATTAGAGGACAGATGCACGATTAACGTCATCATTACAAAGTTTTTCCCTCTGCCGTTTTAAAATGGCGGAAAGTTTTGAGAATTAGGATGATATTTTACGTGACTGGACAAAAGATAAGGTACAAAAAAGTCTTGCCGAGGCATTTAACAGGTTCGAGAAGCCAGAAAACGAAAGATAAAGCCGTTTCTTTTAAAACAATGATACAGAAATAATTTTCTAGCAGCCTCAGTCGGCAGTTGAGCGCGACTAAACCACGCACAAACTTGGTCTTGGTAAGCTGAGAACCACTCCGTTATCTCGAATTTAACAAACCCAATAAACAAAATGTTTCTGAGATTAATTTATTCAAAAAAATTAACTTTTCCCAGTGTCAAAACAACTGTTGACTCACTGATTGATGTCAGGAATGAAACATCAAAACATCACTTCTTAAAATTGGTAAAATAAAATACATAACCTTGCTTTCCGATACGAATGTTCCTGTCCGTTTCAGGGCACAGCAGCGAGCTAAGTATAGCTAACCACAGCTCACGGTCAACAGTATCGCAGCTAAAATGTGTCTCCAACACTATATCAAGCTGATTTGAGAATCACCAACCACAGAAGACAAAAATCTCCACCGTCGTTTACGCTCCTTTCATTCAAAACTCGAATCAAATGGCCTCTAGGTTGACCGCAACCACAAGTTTTCCGAGACTATTTTTTCAACTCCTGCAATTTTCAAGGCAACGTCCAAGCTTTTCCGCTCGCATGGCTGCTCCAATGACAAAAACTGACTTGATTATTCCAGCATTTTTTTCAAGATTTGTAGATTTTGAAGTTCAATTCTGCTTTCGCTGTAAGTTTTCATTCTACGAGAAGCGACGCTCGAGTCAGGTTTGACAGTGGCGTGATTTTTCTCCACCAATCACAGTTCTTTGCTTCGCATAGTAACCAATGAAACTGCTTTATTTTGAATGTATAGATCACGTCAAATGGCTTTTTTTCGTGCAAAGGTGGGGCAAAAGGCCGGCTTTCGCGTTATGTTAAAATGTTTTGAAACAAAAAAGGCTTTTCGTTATTATATAAAACAACTAGATTCCATGTTACCGTGCGTCTGATTCAGTAATAGACCTCAGAAGACGTCAAAATGTGGTAAGAACATCAGTGACACACTCGGCTACGCCTCGTGTGCCACTTTTTTGTTCTTACCACATTTTGACGTCATCTGTGATCTATTACTGAACAGACGCACGGCAATATGGAATCTATTTGTTAATTAGAAAATACTTTTGGCTCACAAGGCCATCATGCTATGGGATTTTAAGTATTCAAAGAGCTTGGAAGAAACTCTAATTATATTTTTTTTTTGCTCTCATCAGCGTTTTTACTCCATCTCGTCGTCTCCAGACCTCTTTCCCGGGGAAGTTCACCTCACGGTTGCAGTGGTGCAATATAACAAGAGAGGTAAGAAATTGACCTTGACTTGAACTCTGAATTAGATCGTTCACCTTCACCTTCAAAGCAACTTTTATAATATGGGTAGCAAGCCGAACTATCAAACTCAGATGCGCATTTTCTTTGTGCATTCTCGTGTTGTGATGCACGAAGGAAGTTTGGAGAGCTCTCCAAGCCTCCCACTCCCATCATAACTTCATGATGCAAGTTAAAGCACAAATCAATTGATAACCAGGATGCCTTACTTTCTGGAAGCATTCAGACAGCCTCAGAGATGGGTTATGTTTCATAATCTTCTCTTTTAATCAACCGTAAAATCACCATTGCACTTAGCGTGAGCGAGCATTCCTTTTCGTGTTCTGTCCCACTAGAAGCAGCGGAATTCCGCCTCGTAGCAACCCAGTTGATACAGCCACCTCATTAATACGGCCTTTTTTTCTTGTTCGAACAAAAGCTCAGTCAGTCATTTTCGTATTATTTAGAGAGTTCTTTTGTAACCCGTTTGTGTCCGGATTAACAGGGTCCCACTGTAATCGCCAAAGCGCTTGCACATTTACAATCGTCACTTTTTTTAAAAAGGCGCGCGATTACGTCTGTCTAAAATAAAGTCATATGCTTCATCTGTCTTCAACATTGTGGCACCTGTGTTGTTTCTTACTAGGTGGTAAAGGTCCAGTCCATCATGGCGTTTGTTCCACGTGGCTGAACAGTTTACAGCCCGGAGATAAAGTGCCATGTTACGTCAGACAGTTAGTGAAGAGCTTTTAACCTTGATAATGTTGGTTGATTTTGACGCAAAGTAAAGCGTTTAAGTCAGATTTTCGACCAAATAATAGAGGAGAAAAATAAGAGAAATTATTTGAAGCTGCATTAGAACACGGGCGCGTCATGGTTACTAAAGGCAGAAAAATATTAAGACTCATTTCAGTTAAAACAAAATGTCAGAGAGTTTAGTTCTGAATCGAGGTCAATGGAAATATTACATTTCACTGGCTTGCCTGCAAGTGGAAGGACATGCAATCATGAATCTGCTCGAGGCTTGAAATTGACATGTATGAACATAGATAACTAGTTTTTAAACCAAAAACATTAAAACGTCATGTCATTTTGCCAACGATCTTTTTTTGGTTTTGTGCAGAGCCCAGACATTCCATATGCCCGAAGATAGCACCCTTCCAGTTATCATGGTGGGACCTGGGACGGGCATAGCTCCATTCCGAAGCTTTTGGCAGCAGCGTCAGTTTGACATAAGCAATAAGTGTCCTCCCAAACCCAAGGCCTGTGACGTCACACCAGACTCGAGCCCTCAAATACGCCGTCGAAATTTTGCTGTTTCTGGCGCCGACTCACCAGACTGCAGCCCCCGAATGCAGCAACGCATTTTCTCTGGTAATGCCTCTTTACAGCGCCAGATTTTCTCTGATAAAGACGAAGACGCCGCTGTAGCAAACGGCAATACCCTGAAGACGCATTTAGGAAAATGGGGTGAAATGCTGCTTTTTTTCGGGTGTAGAAATTCCACTCAAGATTACATCTATAAAGATGAAATGGCGCAAGCGAAAGACGAGGGGGCATTGACTGAGATATGGGCAGCTCACTCGCGTGAACCGCAGCAGCCAAAGGTAAGATGAAGACGACTTCCATTGAAACCCATTGATATGTGCACATACATGCATGCACAAGTTTCTCCAACTCGGCTTCTTGCATTTAGTATTGTAGTGCTGGTGCCTGATTGCGAGCATGTGTGAGATTGCATATCAAGAGTCCGTTTCTTTGTTATTCCCATAATTATCTATATCTTGGACCCGTAATCTTGGACTTTGGAGATTTTTTGACCTGTAAGGAACTTTCCGTTCGTAGTTCGGGAAAAGGAATTCTGTCAAAAAGACAGTAAAGACAGTCAGTCTGGGATATTGTTTTCACCCCTCTTGAGCTATTACAGTTATGTGGTGCCAAAGTCAATCAAGTTATTCTTTTTCAAGTTTTTTAATTTTTTGCTTGGTGTTAAACTTTAAGACAAACAAACAGACAAAGAGATTTACAGACGGACAGACAGACAGACAGAGACATAGACCGACAGAGAGACAGACAGACAGACAGACAGACAGAGGCAGGCAGACCTATAGAAAGGCAGACAGTCACCTGACCTACCATATTCGAAATCTGCAAAATTCAGGCAGGTGCTTGTTATTTTCGTTCTCTTTCATTACTAAATCAACAAAAATGCATTGTTCTTCACAGCGATATGTTCAAGACATGCTGAAACAGGAGGCGTTTGACATCTGTGAGAAAATGCTGAGTCAGAAAGGACACTTTTACGTGTGTGGCGATGTGTCGATGGCTGAAGATGTTTGTAGAACGTTGCAGGTGATCAGCTAGTTAAAATAACGTCGTTCTGATTTACTTTTGATATCCAAATAATTAGCCGTGTAGAGACCATTTGCTGATATATCTGCACGAGAATTGAATTCATGGAAAGGCAAAGGAATCAAATAATCTAGCCTTTCATTTTTCCTATTCAGACTCTCCTTCAAGAATACGCCGCGATGTCTCAACAAGAGGCCCAGGAGACAGTGGACAAAATGAAGGTAACTTTAAGCCATGCATACTTTTCAGGACATCGACACCTCACGAAGATAAATTGTGAGGTTCTTTGTTTGCAATTGCTCCAAGTGTTTCCAACTACTCCTGGTGTTTTTCAAATTTTTTAAAGTTCATTTCAAAATAAAACTTATTAACCTGGTTTATGGAGTATTTCTAAGTTTCTGCTCTTATTTCACCCAAGCAAGTGGTAAGGACTTATGATGAAAAGAGGAAACATCAGTTCGTGTTAGAGAGTGAGGACTTAGTTATCCAATGTAGTATTATGCTGAAAAAAGGTCATGCAGTAACTGGAATAGTTTGAACGAAACCTTCCCTTACACTGGGAAAACCTCAGGGGATACTCCGGGAAGAATAAGGTGGGGTGTGCTGCCCGCTTCCCAAAACCTTTACCTTATTCATGACCAAAATCTGCGATTTTCAATACCCTATTTATGATTTGACCCTAAATCAATATCCTGTTTCAGACTTGCCTTATAATTAGCTCCCTAGCCTAGTTAAGGCCGCTATTAAAGGCATCCTGAAGGGCTTCTGTTGATCGGTCTTATCGATAATGATGAAAAAGTAGCTTTTTCTAAAAAAAAAAAAAAAGCACGCCCTATTCAAGACTAGAGTGAAAAAATCATACCCTATTTGTGACCAAAACGGCTAAAATCGATATCCTATTTAAAGCCTCTGAAGAAGCATAAACTTTGGGGCTAGACATACCTATATAGCTTTTATAGCGGAGTACCCACGCCTTTCCCGGCTAAAAATTTAACGATATCTTCCCTTTTTTTCAGTGTGTTAATTTTTCCCCTTATTAACTTAGCTAAGCCTTTTAAACATCCATTTTAGAGTTCCGGCCGATACCACGAGGATATATTTGGAGTGACTTTAAAAACGAAAGAAGTGACAGACCGTGTACGAACCGCTGCTAAAAGGTATGTTCGATACCAGTGTTTTTTGTTTATTCTTATTTAACCCTCTTTGGTCTCGATCATACTTATTCGCAGCGATTAATAATAAGTCACTGGGGTTACTTGGATTGTCAAGTAATATATCAAACACGAACGACCGTGTTTCACTACATTTCGAAATACCGAGAACGACGAATTTTGACTTAAAAACTTAAGAGATATTGGAGAATTAAAATTGCAAAAAGTATATGGTAGTTAAGAGTAGATTTCCGAATAGCGTCACGATCATGATTTCCTGTGTTTAAACTTCATGAATTTTTAATATGTTTAAGAACCAACTGTCAAACGTTCCGTAACACTCCAAAATTGATCATTTTTTTTTCACAGATCCTGGTTGTACTTAAAGGCCTCAAGCAGGATGGCCTTGGTGAGTGAAGTCAACTATTCTATTTGCAACTTTAAGTTACATTTGGATTTTATTTTTGGAAACTTCTTAGAAGCCAGCCACCCTTTATATGGCAAATTGCCCATTTCGAACTTTAGAGCGGTTTCCAAATGAGTGTTAATCCACTGAAAGCCAAACTAATCACTAAGGCCTGTCCTAAGCCGGGACACAGTAACATCAAAAGTAGAAGAAAATCATTGTAGACATGGGAAAGCGCGGGAAAACATGTAACTCACGATTGGTTTTGGTTTACTTCTGATTGGATGAAACAGTGACGCAAGTGTTTTCAAGCCAATCTCTTCAAGCTTTGATGCGAAACCTCCCGGCGTGCATAACTAAATCTAACGTAAATTACTTTGGGCATAGTCGAGTGGAAACTGCTGTACACGCCATTTCCAAAAAGGATACAAAAACGTTTGATGCAAATTATAGGTTTGTTTGAGAACAAGATATATGCTACATATAACCCACTCCACATCGTTTAGGCTTAACTTTTCAAACCGTTTAACCGTGTTGCAATTGTGTTGTGTTGCACAAATAATTTTGCAAGTAAAATCAGATTCGCTTTGTTATAAGATCATAGCTCATCTGTGCGTTTCACTCCTCTTTTATCATCTCATTGAAACGATTTTTTGTACCCCTTATGATCTCTCTTGTTATTGGTTTTTCCATTTATAAGACTACAAATCTATTATAAACCTAAAGGATAAAAAAAACTGGTATTGAACGATAACTGGATTGATGCAAAGTAGACAGGAAGAAGGGACATCAAGCAACAGTCTCTGAATAGCAAAAAATGCGCACTACAGAACAGGTTTGAACGCAGAACAAACTAAGATAACGGTACTCGTTACATTTACACTTAAGCCAACAACATATCTTCACTGACGAATAAAATGTCTTTCATTGTAGAGAAGTGATCAAAGATCTCATCGACAGCCATTAGCGAAAGCGCCTGCCATTAAAGTAGTCACGGGCGAGGAAGGCGTGGACGGCCTCCAATCGTAGGTAAACTGATCGTTTAACTTAAAAACCCTGTCATTTTCGCGTTAAGTGGTATCTTTTAGAGGTCAACTAGTGCTCGAGTCACGCCCAGATTGGTCCAATTCATTCCCGGGGCCTTCGTTCGCCTCTGAGTTTGTGACAATTTCAACGTTTATAAGAAAAATATACTAGTCAATAGGAAGACAGCCAACTAAATTTTTACAACTCACCACTGACGAGGAGAAGGTTCGGGGTCTGTGCATGAATGTTATTTCTCATATTAGGCCGTCTGTGGAGGCATTGCTCTTCAGTTTCTCGCTTTGTTTTGTTAACGGCGTCTCTTCCAAGTCTGAGTGTTTCGAAAAAAAAGCCATCAGCTAGATTCTGTTCCCCGATTTTCTTGAGGTCTGTGTGTGTATGGGTGAGGGAAGGATTGAGGAGGAGGTTGATATCCTAATACATAGGCTAATTACAAATTCGTCACTTCATGATCATAGCTAATTGAAAGTTAGATTCTGTTGTCCTTATTTTTAATAGTGAAGGATCGTCGATGAGAAGAACTACTTCAGCTTCCCAAAAGTGGCCTGCACCAATCGCTGACTACCATCCGTGACTTCAGTTGTTTTTGCTTCTGAAAACAAGCCATAAACAATTTGAAAAGCATAAAAAATAAATATAGATTACTAAAGTGCCTTTCACATAAGAGCAATTGAAATATTATAGTAATTAAAGTACAAATTTAAAGCTTATCTAAGCTACAAGAACATGTAAAATCAAATTTAAAGTGCTACATTTAATACGTGAATATATACAGTAAGCATCCATTCTAACTTACTCAGAATAAATTAGGTAACTGATTAACTTGCTCTGGCAGCAAACCCTGGTTTCACAAGCGACGCGAGCACAAGCGCAAGCTCAAGCGCAAATATCACAATAATTTGTATTTTGCTGTGGAAGCGGCCTTGGTATAAGCACGAGCATAAGGAAATTTACCACACGCAGTTATGTTTGGCCAATACTGGATTCTGATTCCCTCGATCATTGCCATTGCGGTTCGCGTTCTCCAAAATACCCAGAACTTGGTCATTTCATGTTCTTGTTTTGCAAGAGACGGCAGCCGAAATGTACCAAGATTCAAAACACACGTGCATAGCCATTGTTTTGCTAATGAAGTCTTTTGTTTGGTGATTCTCTCGTCGCCGTCGCCGTCGCCGTCGCCGTCGTGGTTTGCTGAAGCTCTCTAGTGTTTCAAAATGGCGGAAGGTTCGGATACTTTTGCTTGTACTTGTGTTTGCGTCGAATGTCGTCTTCGCTTGCGTTTGTAGTTGCGTCATTAGTGAAAGCCAGTCTTAAATCGTGCTGTCCGATTCGTTAAACAAATAATCATTTCGGGGCATGTGATGTTAGTTGTGGCCTTGGCGAATTTTAGAACACGGTCTTTCGTTGCTGGAAAATAGAAGAGTTTGTTAAATCACAAGATTCTCTATGTGTGAAAGGGATTATACCAAAAATGACCAAAATACAGTCGCAAAAAGTTTCTTTCTTTCCCAGAAATAATATACGTGTATGTAGTAGAAATAGAAATGAAAGTTAGGGATATGGAGAAATAATGTGAACACAAATTGTGGGCCAACGCTGATCGGTTTTTATAGACAGTTGTAGAAACAGCTTTAAGCCAATCAGAGATAGTACTTTCGTTACCATTTTAATAGAGACGTTCAGATCCGATCTCGAGTATGCGACCATGAAGATTTGACCTGTTTACATCGAAATACTTTCTATTAAGCAAGCATTGATATGAGCAAAATCGCCTACATGGTTAAGTAGGGTGAGAAAATGTATATCATTTCTAGATTGTTCATGCATGAGCTTGTCTTGTCTGATACTTTTCCCATAAACTCCACCGTTTTAAAAGAGGTCATAGTAAAATGACGATCGAGATCCTCACCAATTTTCCTAGCCAAGTGGAACTACTTCGCACAAGCGTACTTAATTTAAACGGCACAGTTGATAAATCTCGTTGCTGATGGTCGTACTGGTACAAGGATACATTCTGAAAGTTTCTCTCCTCTAAGACTTGCTGTTGGTGTATCAAGCTTTAAACAGAATGCATAAATGTCCACAAAACTTGGTTTTTCGGGCTTATTTTAATCAAACGAAAACCATTTAGTGATATCTTAGTATAACTTGTTCAAATATAACAATATTTAATTTAACGGGGTAAGCACTGATCTCGACGTAGAATATTTAAAGCTAAATTAAAGAGATGTTATGGGGCGTAGCATAGACCATACTGCTCAACCTACACAATTGCAGCTATATGTGTCTTGTACGATATAATTGTCTTTAAAGTAATGAAAATACATTATGCCTGATTGTTCAAAGCGATAAGCCCAAACCATGCAGAATAGAAACACGAAATAGTCGTGGCTGAGAACTAAACAAATCCAACAAATGTTTTGTTTATCTTTAATGCTCCTACAATTTAATCGCGTTTTATATAATACAGATTATGCCCGTTATTTCTGAGAGTAACGCAGTTGATTATTTAATATAGTAGTACCCAGTTTACAATTTGTTCTCGTTTATACGGGCAAGGTAGGAAACTGGATCTTGACGCTGAGTTGTTAGCTAACTACGTCATGGTGACTAGGGGCAAAAAAGTCCGCTTCATTTCTTTCGCTTTATCATTGATACAAAGTAATCAGTTTGAGTACTTTCCATGGTGCTTTGTTAATTTCTAATACTTAACTACACTCGGGTTTACCTCGGTGTAAAACCCTGTAAAGTTTTTCTTTGTTTCGTAGCTATTGTTAGGATTAGGATGTATTGTATGGACTTCTTTGTTTTCTTTGTTTTACGTCACTGGTAAGCGTTACAGGTTCTTACACCGAGGATGAGCCATACATTCTCATCCCTGGATCTAGTTCCGTCCCTCGATTCAATCTCTCCGTTATCACTTGTACTTCAAATCAAAGGACAAA
>CM042753.1:10120046-10147678 GCA_022496165.2 Catalaphyllia jardinei
CGAGGGTATCGGCTGCGAGAATAGGGAGATTTAGCAAACCACGGCGGCTACGGCGAGGAGAGCGTCGCCAAACAAAAGGTTTAATGAGCAAAACAATAGCTGTGCACGTGTGTTTTGAATCTTGGTACATTTCTTGCCGTCGTCTGGAAAACAACAACGTGAAGTCAGTAAGTTCTATGTATTTTGGAGTACGCGAACCGCAATGGCTTATTTCTGAAAACCTCTTTTGGAATTGAATGCTGTCAGTGCATGCTTAGCCTCGACAAGCTTTTAGACCGATAGGCGTACTGAAAAGATTTGCAGAGTTGCGACATTCAAACGTAAAATATAAATTCACTTTTTAGAAGGTGTCGTCCGCGCCGTCGCCGTCGTCATTGCTAAAACTCCCCAATTATAGGGCCTGGGGCGGCTGCAAAAATTCGAAAATTCTCGGAGATCCGATCGCTTTTCAAAAGCGGTGTCCGAACATTTCTGGGATCCAACAAAGGCTGCCAATAAATGGGTGTTTTTCAAAATTATGCAAAAAAAAATGAAGCGGCCTCAGCCCCTTGCAACAAGTAACCTCATTGGATTTTAAAACACATTTGATAAGTCACAACAACACCTTTTGGTCCTAATAACACAACAGAGGTCGTATTCCCAAACGGCGGCTGAAAATAACGCGTCAAAGAGGAATGTGTCAATGACAAAGAAAGTGCCAGCCCAATCGAAAAAAATAGTAATTTTTGAATGGTAGATAGCTATTTAGGATCGGATATTGGCGTCTAAACCTTGGCGTAGCCACTCAGTGAGTAATTGTATTGATGTATGGCATTTCCCTGATGTGCTTTTTTACTAAATCTGTTGGAAGCAATACACGCATGGTCTTACGCCGAATACATTTTTGTTGTTCAGGTCGTAAAATTTCCACGTTCCTATTTGAATTGTGAAAAACAGCCGCACCTTATTATTTTTCGCGCTAATTAAAAGCATTCAAGAACTGTTTGGCTTTGGCAAGTTTCCATGACAAAGAATTTCACATGCAGAAATGAAGCATTCCAGGAAAGTTTCTTGTTAAAACTTGTGACGTGGTTGGGACCTGGCCCAAACGTAAATTCCATATTCATGAGGACTCAAGCGTCCAGCATCTGCATCGTTGTTTGTCAATTAGAAAAGCTTGCGGACGTTGTATGATGTTTACCGCACCCTTCTTCACGAGAAGCAAATTCTAACTTTGGAGGTATTTGGACAAAGCAGTTCCATTAATTTTTTCCTTGAATGGTGAGTATCAAATTCACAGGTATTCTACGCTAATCGAGAGCGATTCTTTAAACGTAATCCAAATTTTTAACCAGTCTGCTTGCTGCCTGAGTTAGCGTTCCTTGTTGAAGCTCAAACTACCTTGTGACTTATTCAAATACCCATAAAATCTGATTCTTGTGAGTGATGTGAAATGAAAAGATGACGAAATTGTTTTCTCTAGTCCAAATTTAAATGTTCTGTTGCTCGGTAGAACCTTATTGCTAAAGTTTTCTATCTAGTTTTTTTCTTTCTTCGGCTTCGTCATTGTTTAAATTTGAACGGTTAGTAAAGCTCGCGAACCACACTCTAAATCCGCGGAAAGTTTCCTTTTCTTAAAAGACTCCATTCCATTCCATTCCATTCCATGTAATACTTGATTTTTTTTTAGTTAATGGCTTACTTAATTATGTAGCATGTTTCTTCAGTCTCAGCTCACTCATGTGCTGTCTTCTTTGTTAAAGATCAACCAGGCTTTGGAGGACAGAGCGCCAACAAGATATAAATAGAGGACGAATACAAGCAAGGAAAAGTCAACTCGTCAGATGTTGGAGGTGTAACACAAAGATAAGGATATCAGTTGAGAATTTAGTTATCTGAAACTTTTCCGACAAGAAATGGCAGTTTATATTTATAGAACAGTTTAAGAACTCTAGATTTCCAATAGTAGCAAACTTGCCTAAGCAATTTTAAATAAATTCTATCTCTGCGAAATATCATCTGCTTTTGAGAGAATTTCAAACCATGAAGGGATCTAGATTAAAAATTTAAATTGAAGCTGCCATATCTGTTGGAAAGGTTTTTGAATCTTATTTTCAGGACTAGGGAGGCTTTATTTATGAGCGATCAGTGCATTTCATAAAAGCAGTTTTTCAGTGAATTGTATCATATTCATGTTTTTGTCAGGGAGACAATTTGTCTCTGAAGTTTCGTAGAGCAAATTATTCCGTTAAACTTTATTTTTTTTACAATGTTCAGAATTGTATGTGATAGTGTTTGGGGTTGCATTGGTCGCTCAAGGTCCTGATCTAAATTCAAGAGGTACTTTTAAGGTGGCACTGCTTGGTCGAGGCACTGAGATTATGCGCAAGGTCGTACAAAGCAATCAACATCTGAAATAGACTTTTGACAGCCGTTGATTATGTTAGCACCTAATTGGCAAGAATTGTCAGTAAAGTCGATCCAAACAGTTTTAGAACAAGTCACCAGGTCATTGATTTTTGTCTTAGTATCAGTCAGTGAAGCTGAACAGGATTCGATCAGTGTTTACTAATTTTGATGAAAGTCAATTAACAAAATAAACGGTAATTTGTTGTGCAAAATGAATAAAAAATATCGATCGTTTATAGAACAAACCAATTTTGGACGAAAAGTAAGAATTTTAATTTTTTTAAGGAAATTAAACAATTTCGAACGATATTTAAAAGACTGTTCATTTTATAACGGTGTTGACCGTGTTGTTAAAAATGCCTTTGCATATTCAAAGTTAAAACCTTTCAAGAACATGAATAATTTGTAGAGACAACGACAAAAATTATCTGAGGAAGAGCGAAGAGTAAATGATGCATCAACTCATTTACTTTTACAAAGACACTGGCCTTGGGACCGGTTAGATATATTATTTACTCAATATACACTTGACATGCAGGGCCACCTAGAGGTAACTTATTTAAAGTGAATATTTGTTTCTGTACACTGGAAAAAATTGTGTGCTGATCTCATTTGCCGAGACATAATTGTTTTAATTTGAGGCGTGTAAAGAAATTTGCAATCTATCAGAAACCCATATTCTCTTGTCACTTTCGGTGAGGATTTAAAGAATCATGTCTGGTTTTAACTGAGTAACAATGATCGAATCGACACACAATCGTCTGTTTACAGATTAATTTATAGAAAACAATTTGTTTCCTGTTTCTGTTTCTGTTGTGATTTACGGTTCACAAAATCAAATTTCTTCGGAGTAATTTACATGCAATTTCCACTTGTCTAATGGGCTTTCCATAGCTCTTCTCTGACAAGATTTATCAAATCAAATGTGTGTTTACATTTATTCGTATCGTGATTTCAGTATAGTTGTTAAAATCGCCGGAAAAAAAGCAAAAAAATCTCCTATTTCTCTCCAGAACATAGATGTGATTTGCAATTGTCTAATGAATCTTCCAGGAGTTTTCTCTTAAATATTTTTCAAACGTGTGTATATTCAAATTATAGAGGAAGATTTAAATATTGATAAAATTCTATTAGTTAACATTTTACGCTTGTGACGTGACTTAGTTGACAATAGTTTTGTTTTCTGTTTTTCTCTCAACTGTCTAGTTCGTTTTCTAGAGTTTTTGTCTGTCGAAAATGTGTCAAATCTGTCTCTTCATGCGGAGGATTGGAAAGCGAAATAAAATTGTAATACTCTTTGATAACCAGACATTGATCATTAAATCCTCGTTATATATTCTTTGAAGTCGGTTTCTCACTGCTACAAAGGACAAAAAATGACCTAAAAGGCGTAGGTCGAAGTTTTCCAAAGCAGAAAAATGTTTGATTAATTTCATTTACATCAAAACACCAAAATAGCATGTTTCTTGTATTTCTTCGAGTTTTCGATGATTGTTTTGGTCCGCGTTATTCGTCCTTTGTAGCAAACTGAAACGGTCTTGTGAGATATTTTTAGTTCTAGAAGATAACCGGGCTAGCTCTGACCTTTCTTGCTACCCAAAAGCATTTGGCGTTACGGAATTTTCATGATTTTTGTCAAGTCATATTTCCTTGCTTTCGTTTTTGATTTTTTTTCTATACCATGAGCTGCAACGTCGCCAGAAACGAGACTGAATTTTAAGGAGTTTTTAATTTGTTAAGTCAGATTTTCTTGTTTTTGTTTCTTTTCGTTATATTAAACAAGGTTATGGCGGGCTTGCCTGTGTTAAACTACCGTGATAAAGTCAAGTTTAATAGTCAGCCCTAAAACGATGAAACACTGGATAACTATTTCCAGGAATTAGAAGAACAAGTTTATATAAGTAGAACTGCAAATGCTTTAGCACATTAAGTTGAATATTAAGGAAGGGGAAGTATTTTTAACTCGCTGATTTAAGAGTCTTTATAGCGATGTTTCTAGTTACGTCACCTATTGTCATTAATGTGCCAACCAGAGGTTTATTGGCTGTTGAAACAATGCATGCTATTGTTCAGTGCCTGGCAGATTTGAATATCAAAAGAAATGTTTTTAAACAAGAAACATCGCTATAGAGTCGAGTCAATCAGTCGCACCAACTCTTAAATTTAGCGATTTCGAAGTCCTATACTTTTTCAACATTCAACTTAATGTGCTGAAACTTTGTAGTTCTACCAATTTAAACTTTTTCTATTTATTTCTGTATATTGGTTTCTTGTCGTCTCTAAGTTTTAGAGTTGACCAGACCTTATCATAGACTGTAGAGTAGACCATTTTGCACACGAAGCGTAGATTCTGGATCAAAATTTTCATTTGGTGGATTTTTAACTTTGAATTTTGTTTAAACGCACAAGACGGTGTACGCGACAATTTTTGGCGGAAAAATAATTTAAGCGGAAACCCTTTTATAATTTTTGCCGAGAAACTTGTCAGGGGAGGCGCTGTGCAAATGTTTTTAAATTTTCCCGCCAAAAGTCTTAGTATGTATGGAGGAAAATAAATCTTCACACCTTTTTTATTGATTTAATTGAATTTCACCTAACTAATTAAAGAATAAAGAATATTTAAAAGCAGATAATTGTTTGTTGTTTAATTAAAAATAATGAAGAATACAATCTTAGTTGACTTGCTTTGTCTGTGATGTTTAATAAAAAACAAAATACTTGAAACACAATTGTTTGATGATTTTATTGCTCAAAACTATATTAGAAAATAATAGTTACCTACTTAGTTGCATTAGAAAATATTTTTAAAGAAAAATTCGGCGCATGGGTATTTGGGGCGCCCGTATTTTTCTAAGTTTTGGCGGGAAAATTAAAAGCTTTCAAACAGATGTTACTTACAACGCAAGTAGACCAAAGTTATTCATAAAACGGCGCATGCGTATTTTGCCCGTATTTTAAAAATTTGTTGGTGAGAAAATGGACTTTAAAAGAGTTTGTCACCAAAATATTAGCCAAAAATATTATAGAAGTAACATGACAGAATTTCTTCGACAAACACAAATTAATACACAAACTTGGCAAGAGTAGAATACTTTTACTTGCTACTTTTCGCTAGAAATACCTAAAAACATTAGCCCTTTGAAATTTTTCTAAGGCGAGACTTCCTGTTTATTAATTATACTACAAGTCTGTTTTCTCTCTGTAAAACGACTCTGAAGGTTTTATCTGTTGCATAAACGCCTAACAACTTCATCGTAGTTTGATGCGTCAATTTAAACGGTACGACTTCACCGCACGCGACAAGCTTACGACAAGTAAACAACACGATTTGTTTCGTGTAATCCAACTTTTGAAGCAGGCTGTAAATTTTGTAAATATAAAACAATTCATATTGTACACTTGCCGCAACATTGTGGTGTGCGGTACGTTGTACCATATAATTTCGCGCATTAACCTGTGATGAAGTTTATAACTATCTTATGTGACAGATTAAACCTGCAGAGTCGTTCTTCAGAGAGAAAACACAAAATAAGGCCTCTAAAAACAAGAAAACGGCTTAAAATTAGCGACTAAATGCTTCCAGTTGTGCAGAATTAAGCGTTTTCTTTTCTTTGTAAGAATGATCACAGCGCATTTTTCGCTATGCACAGACAGTGTTGATTACAATCGAGTTGAATATTTTGCAGGGAAACAAAAAAAGAGCAGTTCAATTGGGAGCAGCAAAAACAAAAATACAACTTAGATGTTGTTCGCTTTTGCTGTTCGCTTTTGCTGTTCGCTTTTGGCTTTCCATGACTAAAAGTTAACGCCACCGATCTTAACGTTTGGTAAATAGTCCCGCCAGTTTCGAATTCGCCATGACCGCTGAATAAAAGCACTGACAACGCATTTGTACAGGGTTAGTCTCGACCTTAAAAAATATTCAAAAATACCGGCGGGAAGGTGCCACAAATTTGAAAATTAAACAATACACAGACCTGGAAACAGGTCAGAAACAGATCATCTTCTCGCTGGAATTTGTGAATATTTCACTTTAGGTCGAGGCTAACCCTGTACAAATGCGTTCTCAGTGCTTTTAATCAGCGAACATGACGAATTCGAAACTGGACTAGAAAGAAAGTGCTTCGAGCCTGTAAATTTGGTATTCCTTTTGCAAATTGAAACTAATATTGGCTTCGAGCTAGGAAGATTAACGAGTTTTTCTTTGAATCTATGCTTATACTTTTCGCAGGAAATTAAATCTAACGTACAATCAATCTTACTGTATCCTACTGGACTTGTCTCGGATTTTCTTGACACCTTCTCGTCTCTCCCTTGATTTGCTTTTCTCTCTTAATCGTGATGTACTCCTGAAATAAATAAAGGTTAATTTAAAATACAGAATTTCTTGTTAATTTAATTCATTTGATTCTTGTCAGTCTGATTCATCGTGCAAGTCAGGCTTTCCAGATATTTTTAAAGGAACAATTCTTTTTAAATTGTGTTGACGACTATATTTCTCGTTTTAGTACTTGCAAACTTTAGTGATTTATTTACGCAATTGTTGAACTATTTATTTGTTTTTTAATTGGAGAGCGAGTAAGTGCACAGGTTCAATTTCGATTTCAAATCATTTATTCCCCTCAGATATGTTCAAATGTTTTTCGATGCAAAGTTTTGGTTTATAGCGATACTCACCATTGCGTCACCTATTGTCATTAATGAGCCAACAAGACTAGGTTTATTGGCTGTCGAAACAAAGGTCCTTTTTCTTCCGTGGTTGGCGAAATTTAAATATCAAAAAGACTGTACTTGTTTGTAAACAGTGAATATCGCTGTTTTAGTGTTGTCTGATCTAAAGCTCATTGAAAGGTCTCTTAATCTCGAGATGAATTGATTTATTTCTTTATTCTTTACCTGTCTTTTGGAAAGTATATCAACAATGTAAGGAGAAAATATGAGCTAATCAATTCTAAGAACTGAGACGTTTTAAAATCATTATTTGTTCAGAATTCTAGTGACTAATCAATTAGGTTTTTTTGCTAAAAGAAAATCGCAATATGCAATGATTGACGTTGATATGACAATTTTGTTATTCTGCGTTGCTTCAGTTTCGGGTTGTTGTTTGATTTGTACAGTCTAAATTTCAAAATTTCTTTTGTGAAACTATTTTTTGGGGCTTTAGTGATCTACAAATTAGAATAATCGGCTTCGTTCTCCGAAGCTGCTAGTATGAAAATTCTTAACAACATATGGGAATGCATAATGAGACAAACAAACAACCAACAAAAATTATTAGCAGGCCCTTACGTTATTCCAATTTATATCTTGGGGTAATTGAATGGGGGTCTTTGAAAATATAGTAATTAAAAGAAATCCATCAACCTTTTTTTAATATATGCCACGTTTTGACAAGAAAAAAGCAAAGAAGCTACCTTCTTCAAGTTTATATTAATTTTTCGAAATCAAATGAAGTGATTTTGTTCCACTTTTCTGGAAATTTGGTTCATGTGTATAAAAATAACATGCGATCCAAATGCGCAACATATATACTGGAGCGACTCGATTAGATTTGTTTTATGTTAACAGTCTAAAACTTCCGCCAAAGATTTCTCGAACTCGCTCTCATAGAATTTGTTTAAACTCGCTACACAAGAAGGCGCACTATCTAAACTTCAAGTAGAGGAGACAGTTTAAAAAGAAAATCGGTCATGAATAAAAACAGCATTGACGTCATTGCATTGCTATAGTAACTCCCATCTCAATAAAATACACCGCACTCGAAACTTTGCTCTACGCCTAGAGTGTTGATATCAATCTCTTAATGTTTTGTGCGTTGTGATTTTTATATTTAAAGTTGGAAGGTGTCGCTATTGGAAAAATCTAATCAAACCACCTTAACACACATCATTCCCCATTTCATCGAGCTTGCTTCACACAATGATAATCTAACTTGATTTTTGAGGGGAATTAAGATACCAGAGAAAATATACAACGATGTTTTTCCAGTGGGAAAATAATACGGAGGTACCTGCATGAAATATCTTTAGTCGTGTCAGCTAAATTATGTTTAAAGCACCCAATATTATTTTAAACGTACCCTAAGTGGTAAATGGCTATTGACATAAATTACATAAAAGTTTGATACATACCGAGAGCACACTGAAGACTCTTGTGTCACTTCGAATATCTTCCACTCTCTTGTGTTGCCGCTCTGGGTCCAAATACGAGAGGGAATCATTTCAGCTCCACTGCACTGACAGAGTTTGCCTTTTTGTGAAGGTTTTGCAATGATTTTTGTAATCTAAAACGGCAACAGGCGAATATATAACCACGAAGCCGAATTTTCAAACTCCTCGTGTGAAAGTGATGATAAAGAATGAATACCAAATGAGAATAAACATTTGCATTGCAAATCAAACTTGTGGGAATGTAGCCAGGCCAGTATTTGAGTGCCGCTGGGGTGTACGAGATGAGTGAATGGACAAAGGGAATGAAACTTAATGTTCTTCTTACTCGGTTATGGATTTGACAACTGAATTCTAAATTAGGCGCTTGATTTGACCATGCACTGCTGCTAAAAATATTTCAGTACCCGCAACGTGATTGCCTGGTTTCTAGTCATCGACATTTCACAGCGGTCAATCTGTTTCGCGCCGCGGAGTCTGAGCAAAAAAGAGACTCTTCCAAGGGAAGGGTGCCTATTATGAGAAAGCATCAGGCGCCTAGATTTGGGAGGGGCTTAGTTTTTGGGGAGACCAGGTGAGACAGCCCATGACATATTACACCACGTAACACTCAGTTCTTTAAACTGAATGTCATCGACCTAAACCAGATGAGACATGCTGCTTAATGAGCACTCCGGTTAGCCTAAATAGCACTCCAGTTAACCTACATTAGCTTAGAGTGCATGCGGTTAGCTATATATGTTATTCACCAGCCGGGAGGTCCGTATTGGGAAAAACTGTGCCCGCGGTCTCGAGACAGAGGGTACAGTTTTGAACTGTGGTTGTAGATCAAAGTGAAGAACTCGAGACAGAGGGCACGGTGAATAACATTTTTATTTATTTCTAAAAGGTAGGAGAAACTATTAAGAAAACCTGGAAAAGTCATGTTTTATTTTACACATTGTCTCATCAACGTGTCAACAAATGTACAATAAAATGAATTGGTCAGGAATATTTTTACACTGTGTGAAGTTTCGCTTTCAAAAGTCAACAAACTTGGCGAAATGTAAAAGAAGCCATTTCAATGTTTTAAGCAATCGCAACTTCACTCTGCGCTTAGCGTAGTTGGTTACCATGACCGTGGTCAGGAGATTGGAAAATACTGCCCGCTCCCGCGGAACCAATCAGATTGTAGGATTCTCAGGATACTGCCCGCTCACGATCAAAGAAATAAATAATTTATCTTACTGTTAGAATTTCTTGCCAAAAAATTCGATCGAGGTTTCGGTAGAGTGTCGTTGGTGGCCTAGTGAATATGAATCTTGCTTGGTAATTTTACCACCCATATTCGATTCCTCTTGCTGTCAACGTGTTTAACTGCGATTCTCACATAGTCTGAAGCGATGTTATGTGGTTGCTTCCTTAGTTCTTGGGCCAGTGAAGCTTATTATGCGAATCTTACGGCATACTGCGACAGCGGATTTAAAAAATGAACTTCGCGAAGAAAAAAGACTAACATCAATATACGATCTCAACAATTTATTTTAAACTTGTTTTAGAGAATCTGCTCATTAACAGCACAGCTATATTTCTATAAAATTATTTAATCTTGTCAACCAACTCCAATATTCATAAACAATAAATTAATCTTTGCACACATTGCCTGCCAGTTTTTACGTTGGCACTTTTTATAATTCTGGTCTGGGGCAGTTAAACTTTTCGTCCTGATCTTTAGAGTGAAGAATCACCCGCGTTATGCGGATGTACTCGAAGAAGCTTTCATTTTAACGTTCATACAGAAGTTCTCAGTGAAGTGCTGCAAAGCATAAAAGGGTTGGTTCATAGTTAAACTTTCCAAATGAGTCAGTTTTAAAAATCGCTTATCAAAAATGTCCTTTCCCCACCTTTCCACCACCCACACACTATACACAAACACCCCCCAAAAATGTTACAATGCTAGACATTTTCAAAACAAAATTTAAACCGCCATGTTTACCTCCATACAAATACAAATACTTTCCATCTAAATCCTGCAACAACTAACACTTCAATATTTACTCTAAACCTGCAGAATATTTCTAGTACATTGTGTTATTATTTTTCTTTTCCTTTATGTGGTTAATGGCAAATATAAAAAAAATGAAAAAATAGATATAAACATTTACATTACTTACGAAAGAGTGTCTTTATGCTATTAGCTTATGTTAATGTTGTACTTTTTGGAGGTACCTTTCCTGTAAAGAACTATCAACATGGCGCCTTTTCAAGAAGGCCAGAGGTTGTTAAATATCCCAATCGATGGGTTTGTTTCTTCTCAGAACCTGTCGTACTGACAGGTTGTGGTTATTTTAGGGAGAACTTACATGTTTATAACTATTCAAATATCTAGACCTAATCAAGTTCTACGCTGTATATAGCTACTTTACTAGGGTTATCGCTAGTGTGTCCAGTGATGTTTGAAGCATCTTTTGATGACGTCACTGGACTGGCCTTGGGTATCAAATTGCTCACGTGACGTGTCGATTATAGTAAAAAGGCGCTAGCTATATAGCACACAATGGGCGACATTAACTTAGTATTGGCTTTCAACACCGCACATCTCGAGAAAGACTGAAAAAATAGTTTAGATATCAAAAGGGGAACGCATTAAATTATGTGTGCTTGATAAAGGCACTTAGTTCCATGCTTTAAAGGATTCAAAGTTTAAGGTGAAGATTTTTTTTGGTGGAAGTCAAGAAGAAATATTAACAAAAAACGTTTTTCACCCGCTATGTTTGACACACTTTTTAAAATTTGTTTTCAACCAATCTATGCTAGGACTATTTTTTCTAATCTGCACGGTCACGTGATTTATTGATGCGGAAGGCCTGTTATGGTTCATCTCAAAGCGCCCTCTTCTTGTTTAGTTTTCTGAAATCAAAACACGACGGTAGTGATGTAAGTAACTGAGTGATATTTAGCTCTTGATTTTGTAAAATCTATTACTTTGAGTTAGCTGAGTGCAATCTTTAATCCAAATTACGAAGCTTTAAGGTATTATTTTCCTTCCTCCAGAGCAGGTAGTTTCATTTTAATACAAATCAATCAATTAATCAATCAATCAATTAGTCAATCAGTCAATCAATCAGTTATGAGTTAGTTAGTCATTTAGTTAGTCGGTCGGTCAGTCAGTCAGTCAGTCAGTCGGTCAGCCAGTTAGTCAGTCAGTCAATCAGTCAGTCAGTCAGTCAGTCAGTCAGTCAGTCAGTCAGTCGGTCAGTCAGTCAGTCAGTCAGTCAGTCAGTCAGTCAGCCAGTTAGTCAGTCAGTCAGTCAGCCAGTTAGTCAGTCAGTCAGTCAGTCAGTAGGTCAGTCAGTCAGTTAGTCAGTCAGTCGGTTAGTCAGTCAGTCAGTCAGTCAGTCGGTAGGTCAGTCAGTCAGTTAGTCAGTCAGTCAGTTGGTCAGTCATTCATTCATTCAGTCAGTCAATTAATCTCATTAACTCACCTCGCATCCTTTGGGTCTTTGTTCCTCTGAGGAACACTAAATATATCTTCGTGATATCTGTTTGATGACTGAAAAAGAAAATTTACAAAGTCAAAATATTTTCCCTTGAAAACACCACACATTCTGAGTAAGAACTCATTTTATCCTTAAGTCTGTATTACGGGATAGCAAACCTTGAGTTGACGTCTATGTGATTTATAAATCAAATTCAGGTGGTCAGTGGTCAACAGGTCTCAGCTCTTTCGATCCCGAGATAGAAATATCAATTCTCATTACAGATTAAAATGCATTTCTCCTAAAGCTAATGCTAAGAACACAGTGATGCATAAAGACAATATACATGCACTAGTTGATCAACTATTCTTTTCATCAGTCCAACCACTGACATTTTATAGAGAAGTTAGTCACAGACTGTTTACCTTCATTTTCCGGATGAACTCCAAACCGTCCTCAGGAGACAAATTGAGGCGACCAGCGAGCATGGTCTGTTCAATACGCAGGGAAATGAATATGATGTGTTAATGAAAGTCAGCTACAGTTATGATAGTAATGTAAAGAGGTTAAATTGAACTATAATGTAGGTTCAGGTTCTTTGAAAAGGTATTCTACTTCTGCAACATTGAGTGCAAATATTTCAACGTGCATTCACTGACTACAACATTGCACGGAATTGCGCGCTACCGCCTTCAGCTATTTCTTGCCTTCTCGCTATCCAGTCCCAAACCTATTTACTGTCATCGTTTTTCTTTTATCGGTTGCACCAATTTAAATAAAAATACTGAAACTAGCTTACCACCTCCAGTTTCCGTCGCCATTCCGGTTACGCGATTGTGCGTATCACAGCTTGTTTGGCGCTTTAACAATTTTATAGAAATGCTGCGACTAAACCTGTAACGCGTAATGTTGCAACGTTTTCGGGACAGTTTGCGTCGAGACCTCTAAACCAATTACCTGTAAGGTTTCGCTGACGTCATCAGCCATGGCAGCTCCTCCACACACATACACATGCGCATTATCATCGATTATCAAGTCGCTGATGCTGGAGGCGTCTTCTCTCAGGAGGTCTTGGACGTATTTCTGAAAACAAATGCATTGCCATGCGGTCAGAATGGTGTTGAATAAACATTGATACAGGAATTCTCGAGGATATCTGCCGGGGCACCTATAATGACGGTAAAAATAGTAGATAATATAGGAAAAGTAAAAAATGCAAATATAGAACTTGTATCCTGTGAGTGTGATATGAACAATCAGAAAATAAAACCTTAATATTTTTATCAGCTGAAAACTTAGAAAATATTTTGGATTTAAACCCTGAAATAATATTTTTCTGCGCGGAAAATAAAGTACAGCAGTCGTTTAATTTGCCTAGCTGAATTCAGTATGTAGCAGGGTAGCAAGGTAATGAGGTCATCACGCTAATTTATGATAAGGGTCTATTGGCTGCTAAAACAAAGAGTTTTTTTTTTGCCTGCAGCCTGCACTTTCGGGAAATCTTTCTCTCTCTCGCTGCGTGTCACGCGGCAGAGAGCTTGCTCTTACGCTATAATCAATCAGATTGTGTGTTTAAGCTAATATCATCAGACTCCATTTCTGCAGTAGGTACCTTTGGTCTTCCCTCTTGTCTGGAGTAAGCTGTGGCTACATCAGTTATTACTCTAATTTGCTTCGCTTTTTGGGTTTCATCTCGATAAATGTCATCGAGATGAGGATTTCTGCAACCGAAGAACAGCAGCATGTCTCCCCACTGTCGTCTTCCTGTTTTCGGGGATTCTGGTGGACACATGTTATTCAATTCAAACATCCTCTGCTGCCAGAATGACCGGAAAGGTGCAATGCCAGTCCCATTCCCAATCATGATCACCGGGACCGAACCATCAGTAGGAAGATGGAAGGACTGGGCACTAATCAAATTTAAGAGAGAGGATTTAGTACTTAAGCTGCATTTGTGCGCTTTTGTCCAGGGAGAAAGCAATAAAACAAATTATAAAACTCACTGTCTGATGTAACAAGGTATCACGTCACCACGTTTCAGACCTTGGAGCCAAGTGGAGCACACGCCAGCATGATGTGGACCTTGACCTCCTGCGAAAACAACATCGAGCCTTTCATCAATGATTGGCTGTCACCCAAAACGTCAGCATTCTATATGCGATAATTTTGAGTTAATACTTGCCCGTCCACCTGGCCCGACATTGTCTTTGTGTACTGCCATTGGTTGCACAGGATCCCACGTTTCTTTACAAGTTTTCGTTTTACGGCAAAATCTAATAAGTGCTTTTTGGTCAGCCCTCAGAACCCTAGCAGTTTTAAGTGTTCCTGTGCATGCCTTATTCCGCAGGTTAGAAACAGTTTGCTCTCACCTCACAAAAAAGTGAATGAACAAGGCAGAACTTTAGTTTCTGTTGGAAAAGCGTTGTGTAAATTGTACTTGCCTCTTTTGTTGTATTCAACCACAGCCACTGTGATGTGAATTTTGTTGGCCTGGACATCAGGAGATGAGGATATAGAGTAGAATCTCTGAAAACGTAAAAAAGAACAAATTTTAAGCCCAAATTAAAGAGCTGCCAGATGATATTATATCTCACGATCCAGCATAGTCAACACCTCTTAACAATCACATCCAAGCCACGTTCGCAGGGCAGGAATAAGGGAGACACTGGGAACGAGATTGTTTAAGGCCATCAATTTTCGTTCAAGATTATTAAATGCGATTTTGCTCGGGAGGAATTTAGACGACAAATGTTGACGCAAAATTGCTGCGTGAAAGTCCATGGCAATTGCAATACCAGGTAACTCTAACAAAATTTGGTCAAAAATGTTTCCAAACCTGCAAAGTGTTGACGCGACAAAATTCTGGGTTTAAAATCATTGAGCTCGCTATACTACACACGTGCGTTCTTTAACGTAATAATGCTGTATTGAAAGTTTTCTTTTGTAAATGAATGAAAAAATCGATAGTAAAAGTCGTCTCGAGTGGAATCGCGGTTAAAATGTTTTGATATTTTTTAAAGTTTGAATTTCCAAAATGACAACAAATTGAAATTACGTGCATGGTGGACTCACCGGTTGCAGAGCTGGAAGCTGTGTTAATAACAGGTCAGCGGTCGCTTGTACAGAGGGAAACTCCAGCAGTGTTTCTACTATGTTGCACTCTTTCTTTAAGGCCCAGTCATCGTAGCGAGACCCACCCTGATGGCATATCAGAAAACAAACATGTCATGATTTTCATTGAGTAACTTATAATTGGTGGTTACTCCCTTATTTCTTCCTGCTCCAGCCACGTCTGAACTATGACCAATGAGACGATTTTAAATGTAGATGTTATTATACCTTGGCGAGAGTTTCAAGTTGCATCTTCTCCAGTGGGCTTGTTGCCTGCAACGCAAAAAAAATGTCATTTATTTTGGTAAAATGTTGGAGGAATTTAAATTTTGAGCTTCAGCCTTTCATTTCTCCGAATCTCGTTCTTTCGGCTCAAATGTTTTCCTTTTCTTAATAAAGATATTTTTATTATAGTTTCGCATGCACAACAACACAAAGCAAACAATCTGACGAAAAATTTACAGGAATAAATATTGTCATAATAAGAGAAGGAAATACTGAGCTAGATTACAACAGTTTGAGCATATCTAAAGCCTTTTCACAAATAACAGGGAGAAAACTCGACATTGAACTTCATAAAGATAACTAATCGAAATGAATTTTATGAAAGTTTGTTAATTAAACTTAACGTACTAATTTTTTCGTGAAGCATCCATTCTTCTCGGAACAACTCCAAACCTCTTAACGTAAAGAACAACACAGCCTCATCAACCCTTATATACGTACCAATTTGGACAGGTAGCGGAGCATCTGTGGTGTGGGAATGCTTGTGATATCAAGGTATCTCGTCAAAGCTTCTCTCAAAGTACACGCCACGGAAAGCCGGTTAAAAGCTTGCCACTCTTTTGGTCCACCTGGTTTGGCTATAAAAATGAATCACGAAAATGCTGTCACATGTAGTGAGGCCCCACTAGGGGGTTGTGGGGTATCCCACTGTCTCGTTAATTTTTGGCTTAATATCCGTACACCGTTAATTCCATTTGCAAAATTACCGATTTTCCAACTCCATATCCCATTTTATCTGATCAAAATATCACATATTCCATTAATTTTTTTCCCCAACTATCCCATATCCCGGGTTTTTATATAAATATCTTGTATCCCGAGGACCCCTGACAGAGGCCCTGTTATAAGCAAGGCTTGCTTATTCGTCGCTTACCCGGCCACGTTGCGGCCGAGAATTTCGCAGCTCGCATCGGGTGCTTAGCTATTCTACACCGAAACTCATGAGGTCGACTTGTAGCAAGTTAAGGTCTGTGTAGTCAAAATTTAGACACTTGATCGCTGGTTACTTGACATGTAGTATGGATGAATTGAGTTATGATGAATTTAAGTTTCTGGTTTTACCTGGATTTTCTCGAGCGACTTCAATCCTGATTGGCCGGTTTGGATCAGGTTTCTCGTGCATCATGTCAATCAATTCCTGCACTAAACTGGCATTGTTGGCGGGAAATATAGCCAGGTGATCTCCTGGTTCAAAAGCCAACTCCTTTCTATTGTCAGCGTCCAGATTAACCAAGATAGTCGAGCGACTGGCAAAAGTGCAAAAAATAAGAGTTAAAGGGTAAAGGTAATCACACGCTTAGGTGATCCAATTTTAAATATCAGAGAAGCCACCTGACTCACTGACGCTTCTGCTTTTAAGAATTAAAACTGTTCTTTCGGTAGTGTGCAGTAGTTCGGTGAATTGCCGCTATGACGTAACACTCATCTAAGTGGCCCTTAGAGAAAAAACGGGCTGCCAGCAGACTAGACAATTCACCAGTGCTGATTTATACTTCCAGATAGAGAAGGAAACTGCGTGTGTAAAGTGTCTTCCCCAAGAACGCAGCACAGTGAATATGGTCATGGCTTGCACACCCCCACCCTCCCCTCCCCAACCGAATAACGTCACGCAAGAAAACAAGAGTAAAGTTTAGTTTCCTGAAGAAATCAGGCCTTTAGTCTCAACATAGTTGATAGTGTTTCATCGATTCCACTAGGATCCGGTGCCTTTGCTTGTCGGTTTGGTCCTTGCACATGTTTCTACAAAGTTCGTCTGTAGCTACCGTAAACTTGCGTAACATCTTATAGCTGTCTACGAAAAGCTTAATCAGAAAGGGTTTAACAACAAAGAAACACATGGTCATATACTTTATACTATACATACTTGGAATCTTTGGCTTGAAGTTCAGTAACTGAAATGACCTTTGCAGCGCTAACAGTCTTGTTGTAAGTCTTGGAGAGATCTACGAGACACACAAAACGTTCAGTTTAGAATAGTAATAAATAAGCGACGATATTATAAAAGTGACTCTTTGAACTTACAAGAACACAAGTCCCATGGTTTTCTACGTTCTTCTACCCAGCGGTAGAGGCCTGGGCTCCAGCTGGTAGACATGTTCTTCAATGAAGTACTGACAACTTTGCTCGCTACTTCATCATTCACGCCAAACGAATCACAGGCCGCCTGAAATCCAACATCGTCTAATAAGCTTACTCTTTCATTGGCAGAAGAAACAAATATCTTAAAGGAGTTCTTGTAAATTCTCGGAAAAATGAACTAAATAAAGACAGGCATTGACAAGTGTACCGAGTTTTCATACTATAGCTGCTCCATTCTCTCAGCGGGAGATCTATTATCTCTTCGTAACTGTCTGGAGACTTTTAACGATGATTTAAGATCGAGCAAAGAGATAGAAAGTATGGTTTTTGAAGCAGCATCTGGTTTGCAATTAGCCATATTTCACACCAGTGCAAAACATTTGAGATACTGACAGATACACTTGGGTAGACCTATGAACAACCTGGGCATATATCTCTGACAGCTAGGTTTCAATTACGAAAAGTCACTTATTATTTATATCACCTTAAAAACATTTTTAGCCCATTCTCCGAACGCTTCGTCCTGACCATTTAACTCGTCTCCCTCCCCAATGGTCAGAATTGACTTTCCTCCAAGATCCTTCAAGTGGTCATCTACGTAATGGCCAAAAGCACAAAAATTGGGGTAGTTGCTGGAACCAAGAGCAAACACGGAATACCTGCCGAAAAACAAAACGATTTTTGCCATTAAAATGCATACATGTAGTTAAACACGCCTAATGAGCTCAAATATCAGTCCCTGTTTGGCTAAAATAGGACATTTAACAGTTGTGTGCTTCGTTACCTGGCCTATGAATTCAAGCGAGGTTGGAGTCGATCTTGCGTTGATACAGACCTCTCTGCTTTTCTTTTTCAACTGCCAAATAGTTCGCTAAATAAGAACAACACTTGATTTACACAACAAAACCAGTGAGGTCTGTATCAAAACAAGGTCACCTGCAGCCTCACTGCCACGTGCCAAATAAGTTCTCTTAGTCCTTGTTACATCACGTAATTCTGATTGTTTTTTTTTTATCTTGTGACAACATATATTTGACGGGTCTCACTGGCTTATGGGGATTCTGCCGCAGTTACCTGAGGTTTTTCAAGGGACTTGAACCAGTGCTCTCTTTCATTTTCTGCAAGTAGCTTGAGAAGCTCGCTCCATTCTCCGGAGATTCACCGTTGCCAAAAGTACTGGTGACTACAAGCAAGAGGGTTTCCTTAGTGATCTGCGCATGCTCGTACTCATTCATGCACAACACCTAACAGACAAGACAAAAAGAGGCACTTGTTAGCTTGAAACAGGAAAGCTGAAAGACAAAAAATAGTTTAATGGTTGCTGTTTAATGTGGTCACACGCTTAGTTAAACCCAGCTAGTTCACAAGCATGCCACTAAACTAAAAGAAAAAAATACATGAACTAAACATAACAAGCTTTAAAATCCCAACTGACGGGAAGCAGACCAGTTGGCTATTTACAAGTTTGACCGGGGAGTTGAACTAGGGTCTACCGAGAAACAACTTCAACTTAGTGGTTAGAGTAGGACTTGAACCCGCGACCTCCGGATTGCAATTAAAATCCGGTGCCCTAACCATTCCAGTCAGGCTGCCTCCTCAAAAGTTGATTGTTTGAGTTTCGTGACAATCGTAGCTTTGCACTAGTGTCTTGTAACGTGTGCAGCACAAGGTTTAGAGGAACCCCACTTTTCCCAGTCGGGCACTGAAATATTTCTGAGTAAAAGATCCCGTCAAACATCTTTGCGACGAGGAAGAGGATTCTTTTGAGCAACGATTGTGACAAACCTTAACGTCAAAGGAGTGTGACATGAGCTTGGCCAAATTCCTGGCGAATCCTTCTGATCTTCCAGTCTCTGTTGCGAATAAGATAGTGACCTTCTTGCGCTGAGACAAAATCTTTCTCATAAGGAAAGCTGCGAAACGAACAGCCCTGCATAAAGAAAAGAATAAAAACCATCAGGAAAAGATCAACTAGTCTGTTACTAAATAAAATACAGTAATTAGCCGCTAGTGAGCTGTGAAGTTGTCTATATAACGAGATATTGCGAAAATAGGCAAGAAACAAGAGAAAAGACATTAGTTTCTAACGCTGTTGTGCTGCGTCAGTTAACCGCTAAAGCGCGTTTATTAACCTTTGGTCGAAAAAAATAAGAAGGAAGGAAAGAGGAGAGGCGACTTTCTATTCGTCGTTCTCTTCGCCCTCGCTAACTCCCACTGGTATTGCAGACACCTTGACAGGCTGGATATTAGATTAAAATTAAAGGTAGGTAAAAAGTGATAGTTCACTGCGTCTTCAACCTTTTCTACATGTACAGAGGTTGCTAGGTAATCCGAGGTCAATTATCGCTTGGGCATTTGATGGGGTCTTTTACGTACCAAGATGATTTGTCAAAAACGTGTTAGCTTTGTATGTTAACAAACCGCAAAGCACTAACTCAATACAACTAACTTACTTGGCCACAGTTTTAAAGGAGATTTTCTTTTTGGCTTCTCCTGTAGAACTGTAAACCCTCCACGGATCTGTCTATTTAGTTTAAAGAGGAAAAAATACTCATCGTAAGTTTGGACCAGGTTGGCTTCCATTGCCAGCTATTAAAATTAGACAAACAGTGAGATATATTGTGTGTTACCTGGTATTCGTAGCTCGGTTTTAAAACGTAGTTCAGCATTTCCTACATTTGAAAACAGAAGTCTTTCACTCAGTTTATTTGAACATAAAATTTACTTGAAATAAGGGTACAAGAGAGTCTTATATACATAACACTAGTTTTCTGTTTTTAAAATGTTGAGACATCTTGCTCAAAATAGTGATCCGCAACAGCTAAATAATCACAGTATAGACGTAATGAGTAACAGGCAGAACACTAAACTCAAGGGTCAGTAGTATCAGACCAAGATAGCTCAAAAAAGACGCTGTTGTGTCAAAAAAGACGGCGTTGCTTGCTCTGAATGGAGGTTCGGAGATTCTTTTAATAAGGTGGAAAATTTCCTTCTCCAGTAAAAGGGAGATGGATTTTTGATATGAGAGAAGAAGTGGCGAAGTTTTCAAACGTACCTGATGAAAGACAGGTGTAGCACTTCCAGACATTGGAGGAACGATCCAAACCCAATCTGCTGGACAGCCACCCCGCAACTTGACCTGAAAAAGAGGCGTGCGTCAAATTCACCAATTCCAGAAAAAGTAATTCCGTTTTGGCTCTGGAAAAAGTTTTTTTTAGAGTTGATTATAATATATGCGATCTGGCATGTGACGTTTTAGGACTTGTTATTGGCACTATTTGAAAAGCGTGACCGAGGATTTGAACTTGGGACTACCGAGAAACAAACCCGCTAGTGGCAGTGTAGAGGCCTTGAACGCAGGACCTCCGGATTACAATACCAACGCCCAAAACTAATTTTGAACGACTAGTAGATCAGTCTGTAATAAAATGATTAGATTATTCGCTCTCGATAGTCAGCTATCGCGCGATGGAAATCTCGAGCTCATAATCGAAATAGTAGTAAATCAGTAGTAATAGCAATCTCGAACTCATAACCTTAATTATAAAATGGAGTAGCATGAGAGATTTAGATTTTTTCAGATTTTTTTTATTGTTTTACACTATTTACAAAAACTGTAACATAAAGCGACTAGGAGTATTATATTATCTAGCGAGAATATGGCTGCCTTGCTACAATTTAGCTAGACTCGTCTACTTCAGCAATGTAAGAAAAGGGGAAAACGCACTAACCTCTTTTTGCATGTGTTTTATGAATGACTCTGAGGTTGAATGATGGTCAGCTAGGGTGACACCGGCTTCCTAAAACACAACAAAAAATGCGATGAGTAACACAGAGCGACTGAGAGTCTGGCATGTCCCCAATAAAAGACACCTGCCAAGAGGCATACAAGTCAAGGGCACATCAAGCCGGGGCTTATCCCGGTTTTTGTAGCATGAATCGACTAGGAGTATTTCTACTTCCCCCTGGATGGGATGCTAGTCCATTGCAGGGTTACCCCCCAGCATTAAATTCGCCGGTACCCATGGAGAGAGTCACTGTGAGAGTTAAGTGTCTTGCCTAAGAACACAACACAATGTCTCCGGTCAGGGCTCGAATCAGGACCACTCGATCCAGAGACGAGCGCACTAACCATGAACCCACAGCGTCTCCTTATGGAAGGCTGGTGTTAGTTTAAAGTCTGTTCCAATCTGATAAATGAGAGGACACAAGATGGCTCGTCCTTGGCGAGGCTTAATTCCGGTATAAAGTGGAGAGAACCCTATAGACATTTGGTGCTCCTATGACTAAATAAGCGACAAGTGTCCCCCGGCTGACGTACAGTGATTAACATATGTTATATGGAAAAACGTCCTTACATAGGTTGATGAAAGGGGGAATTTCACTAGCACTCTTTTATAAGTGGTCGTTTGCTCAATATGGCTAAGAAAAACCGTCTCGTCAAATCACGACTAAGCAGGTAAGTAATTGTTTTTACCTGATAACTGTACAGGACGGCGTAGTTGATTTCAACCATTGCAAAATCTTTCCACAAGGATACATTACTCTTGGTGTCTAATCCCATCTTCTTGGCCACTACCTAAAAAAACACCACCTTCATAGTTTAGTAGACTGTTTTTGCAGAAAAAACATCAAATTTCCAAGGGGCAACAATCAAACCCATAAAGTGCCAAAACATAAACACTTAATTGTCATTATTGCTCACGTCTAAATTTTCCTTCGCGCGCCAGCTCAAAAATTATAGTTACTTTGAACTTTTTTTATGTAAATTTTGTGAAAAAGAAAACAGACAAAAACCGAACTACAACATCCTCATCAGGCGGATTTTTGTGTATTCTCCGAATTGAAATGAGTCAGTAATCAAAGATCCAGTTGCACTCACCTCCAACATGTTGTAGCGCTGTTGGTCTCCTAAGTCACGAGCCCCAATCTCGGTCACCATGTACCTGAAACGCGTTGTTAAACACTTTCAATCCCAAACGAGAATGTTTAAAACATCCATCTCTTTTGATTCTAACGGCTTGAGAATTTTAAAATAGTGCGTCAAGCCAAAGTCAACTACAGTTCAGTTTTTTCTTTATTCGTCTCTCATCATCTGTCTGTTTCACAACGAACTGCAGATAGAATGTTTTCACTTGAATATCCAAAGTGATACACCTTACTCCAAAATGGCCGCCATTTTGGAATAAGGTGTATGCACACTTTGTTTTGTTTCAACGATTGGCTTACAAAACCTCGTGCGACTTTGTCATCCAATCAGAAGTAAAGCAAAAACCTTTCCGCGCTTCTCGTCAGGTAGATCTGCATTGATTTTCAAAGTTTATAACTTTGTCGTAACCTCTATTCTGCATTCCATCACATAAGCGCGCTCAGAATCTCTTATAAAATGGCAGTAACCTAGAACTATATCGTGTATAAGGATTCCCCGTGATTTTGTTAACTAAACCTCTAATATTCAACGACTGGTGGACAGAAGACAAATGTAGGCACGCAATGTGTGCAAGAGTTATTTTTTGTAAAGTAATCAGTGGCCTCTTAGAGTGGTTTTCAATTGAGTATCGTAAAACCATTGGGTGAACGTTATTTCAGGGCCGGGAAGGAAAGATTCTACCATCCGAGGAATAAAAAGCGAAACGCGAAATCATTAAAAAACTAACCATCCATTGAATGGAACTCCGGTAAATTCCAGTCCCCCAGCGTCTAACATCATGTTGGCAACCGCTGGTAGGGCGTACCATTTTAAACCAAGTTTCTCAAACCAAGGATACCTGGTGAAAAATAATACGAAGATATCCTTGAAACTTGAACACAAGATGATAATACCAGAAAATAAAAACAGTTAAGAACTATTATAATTAAGTTATTATTTGTTATTTATTATTTACTTATTATTGAAAGTCTGTTACGGATGTCACTCACTTCGGGTGCTTGATCTTAACTTGAAGAGCAAGATTCTCTGGAATGTCAAAGAACTCGGGGGGTCCACCATTGGCTTGTAACACCAGGGGCAGAACGTCAAATCTACCGCCTTTGCCTTGCCAACCCAGCGACTGACAAATCTGAGTAACAGGACACAATGAACAATTGTAAAGAGGCGGAACATGGATAACCCAAATAAGGAAGGGTTGATGATCGGTGTAAGAGATGAGGGGAAGAGAACAGAAGATTACAAAGGGGAAGTACTAAACTAATTCTAAAACGCATGACCTTTACTAATGCCTGATAAATACAGTAGAAAGAGAGAGAACAGATATGTATGGCAAGTGTTGGCATTTTCACCAATTTTCACTATATTCTCCTCGCCCCGCGTGTTGATGTTGACTTCTAAGCTGAAAATCACACAAAAAAGGGTTACCGCAAGAGAGAAGATAGCAAATTCAGTCGAGGTTCCAGACCTCTAACATTAATCATCTACTTATTCAATGAAAAATACGACTTACCTCGGTAAACTCCACACTCGCTGGATCACCAATCACTGTCCCATCAGGCTGTGCATACCCAGCGTACTTGATAAGTTGAGAGTTCCATACCCGGAAGTCTTTGTTTGGCTCTTTCCTTTGTGGGAAGATAGTAATGACAGATCTCAAGTTCCCGCCATTAGTCGCGTATTCCAAATGTTTCTTGAGAAATTCGAACATTTCTCTCGGGGTCGTCACTTTACGAGCGTCGAACACCTGGTAAAGAAAGGTTTTATAAGCGTCTCTGATGGTACCAGTTGTTTGATAACCGGTTGTACCCCAAGGGGAAAAGGTCTTTTTTAATTATGGAAAATCTTGAAAGGAAACGGAACGAATTGAACTGAAAACTCGCCATACAAATCGATCGATTTTTCGGCCTTTATTCGTTTTGAATCTGTTGACCAAGCTGTTTTTCTCACGAGGAACATAATCATCAATGTTTAAGCAATAGAAAGCATTTTTCGTATCTCTTTCGAATTTATACGGAAACACAAGTCAAAGCTTAGGAGAACGAGAAACAGCTTTTTCGAGTTCGTCCAAAGTTTCACAAGTGACTATGACCCGGTGGCAACACGAAGAAAATGTGTTCTATATCACTCCGGGAAAAATGGGGATTTACCCGTTAATTTTTATTATCAAAATATAAATTCTCCTTACTCCCGCCATAAGCATGTCCCCAGATTGTACTAGTTTAGTGTTTCTATCAAGTTTCAGAAATATTGTTTTTGGTGCACGTTTTCTGAAAAGTTGTCTTGTAATATGAAATATATTACTGGTGTAGATGGTGGTGGAGTGTTTTTATAACATAGTTTAACATAACACCTGCAAATTATTCCACTGAATTCTCCCGATACACCTTGGGGCATTTCTCCACGCAGTTTTGGCGGCAAAGATCAGTTCCTGTTCTGTCAGGTCATAGGTCCCAGTCTCTTCGACAGTCTTGTTAACCTCGGTCAGCCTCTTTTGATGTTCGTCACTGTCGCAACTGCAGAGGCAAAGAAAAGAAGATAGAGGCGACAAAATTGTTAAGAACGGGATCTTAAAGTTGACAGACCTGTTTTCTTGCTTGTTAACGAAAGAAAAGCAAGTAATCAACTAGCCACGTTCGATAAATCAATATTTTAACATAGCTCCGAGGCTTTCAGGACAAACTTCTATATCTGGCGCTGTTTTCTTTTTGTCCAAGTCTCTTCTGGGAAATAAGAGACAAAAGAAACTTCAAAAGTTTGCAATCTCTTCCTGAAATCCTCGGAGCCATGTTAGAATACTGATATATCGAATTTGGCCAGTTCCGCACTCACAGATTGATGGACGTGTAGTATTGCTGAAGAAAGTCCTGGGCATGAACCTTCAGCTCATCTTTCAGTCTTGGTGTCCCAGCAGGCCTCGGGGAAGGGATTTCTCCTCCATACGGGAACATTACTGATCCTGTGCAACGACCATTTGTGCAATGAAGAGGCTAAGAAAGAAGTTCAAATGAGAGTTTACATATTAGGACAGCATTTTTAGATTCGATAGTCATGAGGTTTTGTCTTTTGGTTGCTGTCAACATAAAGAGCTTTTAACGCTGCGCTTATGTAAGGTAATTTCCAGTTAGATATATACAAGCATTTCACCATTCTCATGTTGTAGAAGGATTTCAAAACTGCCCATTCAAGTCATTTGCAAGCCCAGCTGAAACTGCTCAGAGATGCCTGGTATCTCCAGACCTTTTGTTAAACAATTGCCAGTAATAAAGAGTGCAGACTGCTTAACTCTCTAAAAGGGTCCACTTTATAAACTGCTTCTAAGAACTTTTTGATTTCAGCAACCTGTTTTTGTTGTGATCTGAAGAAATTATTCTGAAGATTCTTGAAGATTACTCGAGAGCTTTCGGCGATTTGACCCGAAGCCTTTCGACAATTTCCGATAATGACCCGATTATTTCTGAAGATCACCGAGCAAATATTTACAGTATATTATGAAACAGGCTTTCAAAAAAAGAGTTTACTTACGTTTGTTGCTTTTTGATGCAGAGTATCCACAGCTTGTGAACCTTCCACCCAGTTCTTCAGCCTCAAATACTTTGGTTCTTGGGGCCTTAACTCAAACGTTCCTGTCGCAGCACTGAATGGACATTTTCCTTGAGATATCTGAGTCACTGGACAGGTTTTGCGTTCGTTGGTGTCAGGATCAAGAAGCCCTTTAAGAAGTGAAGCAGTCACAAAAGAGCTAGCACTATTTGAAGCGGTCCCCAAGATTGGCCACTTAAAATCTAGGGGTGTAGAGCTCATTTACGCGCTGGAATTGGTAGGTAAAATATATGTTCATTTTTTGATCGACATTTTCCTATTCGTCGCCGTCGTGGTTTCTTTAACTCCCCAATGAGAGCTATGATACTGACAGAGACATTGACGTTAAGCTTTCAACTTTCAACGTATCTTATTTGCTTTGATTTTTCCTGTGGCTCAAAGCAATTTGCAGCACTTTCTAAGTCACATTTCGAAAATTCAAGGTGGCCCCTGAACCCTATCTGCAGAAGTTTTTTCTAAACTTTACCAAAAGTTGAATCTTATCCTGCTTATTAAAATTCGATAACAAAAAAAGGTTTCACTGTGCCGGTTTTTTTTAAATGAGCCCTTAAAGCTAAAATTAAGGGTATCTTTACAAGGTCATACTGTTGCTATAGTAACATATAGTGTCGCCAAAATGATAACAACGTGGTCACCAGTGATTGGGCAGTTTTTTGATACCATGATTGTAGCATCAACCGATAAAGAGTTGTAATAACAACCTATAACCTGTTCAACCGATCAGATCAGAGGAAACATGTCGCTTACTCAATCAGGTGCAAGGCCAAAACCAGCCAAAGGCCAGGTGCTAGGCCAAAACCAGCCGTGAATTGTGGATTTTTCCTGCTCACGGGCTCTGGCTCCAAGCTTTTATAGCGGGTTTTGATTGGTTCATTGTGATGTCTGGCTGGGTATTGGAGCTGAAAGCTGCGTATATCCTCATACCTTTCTGTTCATGGTTCATTTCCTTGATAGGATTAAGTTTAACTCTCTCTATGACATCCTCCAACGGACCACCTATAGTCGGCACTGTGTTATCGACTTCTGGATCTCCGCTGTTAATTTCATACACAGGGCGTGGCTTCATCTTGAACAGTTTACTTTCAGTTCTGAAAAGAGAAACGTACACAGGCAAAGTGTTAAATGTCAGTTACTGCTTAAATCGACGATCAAGAAATGTGTGCTGCTATGAAAGTAAAATGGTTGTGAGGACGAGTCCTTGTCGTTTTCATAAGGGGTGTATTCCGGCAAATCGTTAACTGATAGAGTCGGAGAAAAGCATTGGATTATCAACTTTAATCAACACAGAGATTTCTGAGAAGATTGGGGTATTCGTCAGGTAGCGGTATTATAACATCAACTGTTAAAGAGTTGCTACAATGTCACATTAAAGTAGATAGGTTTCGAGAAGCTGGAAACTGTTTGCCTTAAGAAAGATTTCTGGTCAGAAATGCCATAGTTTGGTTTAATAAAACCAGAGGTAATCGTCCTACTCACAAAAGGTCTTTACCCGCCGCTAAGAAGCTTTTAAAGTTTTAAAATCATAAGAAACGACAGGAAGACAACTTAGGTGAGTTAAATGGAAAAAATTTATTCCCAATTTTGAGCAATTTTAAGCGACAGAAGAATTTCTCA
>CM042753.1:10148078-10162458 GCA_022496165.2 Catalaphyllia jardinei
AACTCTCTAAAAGGGTCCACTTTATAAACTGCTTCTAAGAACTTTTTGATTTCAGCAACCTGTTTTTGTTGTGATCTGAAGAAATTATTCTGAAGATTCTTGAAGATTACTCGAGAGCTTTCGGCGATTTGACCCGAAGCCTTTCGACAATTTCCGATAATGACCCGATTATTTCTGAAGATCACCGAGCAAATATTTACAGTATATTATGAAACAGGCTTTCAAAAAAAGAGTTTACTTACGTTTGTTGCTTTTTGATGCAGAGTATCCACAGCTTGTGAACCTTCCACCCAGTTCTTCAGCCTCAAATACTTTGGCTCTTGGGGCCTTAACTCAAACGTTCCTGTCGCAGCACTGAATGGACATTTTCCTTGAGATATCTGAGTCACTGGACAGGTTTTGCGTTCGTTGGTGTCAGGATCAAGAAGCCCTTTAAGAAGTGAAGCAGTCACAAAAGAGCTAGCACTATTTGAAGCGGTCCCCAAGATTGGCCACTTAAAATCTAGGGGTGTAGAGCTCATTTACGCGCTGGAATTGGTAGGTAAAATATATGTTCATTTTTTGATCGACATTTTCCTATTCGTCGCCGTCGTGGTTTCTTTAACTCCCCAATGAGAGCTATGATACTGACAGAGACATTGACGTTAAGCTTTCAACTTTCAACGTATCTTATTTGCTTTGATTTTTCCTGTGGCTCAAAGCAATTTGCAGCACTTTCTAAGTCACATTTCGAAAATTCAAGGTGGCCCCTGAACCCTATCTGCAGAAGTTTTTTCTAAACTTTACCAAAAGTTGAATCTTATCCTGCTTATTAAAATTCGATAACAAAAAAAGGTTTCACTGTGCCGGTTTTTTTTAAATGAGCCCTTAAAGCTAAAATTAAGGGTATCTTTACAAGGTCATACTGTTGCTATAGTAACATATAGTGTCGCCAAAATGATAACAACGTGGTCACCAGTGATTGGGCAGTTTTTTGATACCATGATTGTAGCATCAACCGATAAAGAGTTGTAATAACAACCTATAACCTGTTCAACCGATCAGATCAGAGGAAACATGTCGCTTACTCAATCAGGTGCAAGGCCAAAACCAGCCAAAGGCCAGGTGCTAGGCCAAAACCAGCCGTGAATTGTGGATTTTTCCTGCTCACGGGCTCTGGCTCCAAGCTTTTATAGCGGGTTTTGATTGGTTCATTGTGATGTCTGGCTGGGTATTGGAGCTGAAAGCTGCGTATATCCTCATACCTTTCTGTTCATGGTTCATTTCCTTGATAGGATTAAGTTTAACTCTCTCTATGACATCCTCCAACGGACCACCTATAGTCGGCACTGTGTTATCGACTTCTGGATCTCCGCTGTTAATTTCATACACAGGGCGTGGCTTCATCTTGAACAGTTTACTTTCAGTTCTGAAAAGAGAAACGTACACAGGCAAATTAAATGTCAGTTACTGCTTAAATCGACGATCAAGAAATGTGTGCTGCTATGAAAGTAAAATGGTTGTGAGGACGAGTCCTTGTCGTTTTCATAAGGGGTGTATTCCGGCAAATCGTTAACTGATAGAGTCGGAGAAAAGCATTGGATTATCAACTTTAATCAACACAGAGATTTCTGAGAAGATTGGGGTATTCGTCAGGTAGCGGTATTATAACATCAACTGTTAAAGAGTTGCTACAATGTCACATTAAAGTAGATAGGTTTCGAGAAGCTGGAAACTGTTTGCCTTAAGAAAGATTTCTGGTCAGAAATGCCATAGTTTGGTTTAATAAAACCAGAGGTAATCGTCCTACTCACAAAAGGTCTTTACCCGCCGCTAAGAAGCTTTTAAAGTTTTAAAATCATAAGAAACGACAGGAAGACAACTTAGGTGAGTTAAATGGAAAAAATTTATTCCCAATTTTGAGCAATTTTAAGCGACAGAAGAATTTCTCAAACAATTTCTGAAAATGGAGGTCGTGTATAAGTATTAACTACGCTCCGTAGAGTTGAACTCTCACACAATGATTATCTCGATATTATGACGCTCAGAGAATATAAAATCTCAGGCTCCGAGCCGGTAGAAATGTCCGCGTGACACTATATTGGGAAACAATAAGAATAGTCTTTGTTAGCCCGATGACGTATCTCAGATTTTGTGGAAGCTGATATTTTGTGAAGCAATTTTTGGCATAAAAGGAATATTCACTACAAAATCTGTGATATCCTATAGTCCGTTACAATTAAAACGTTGCATTGACGTTTGTCCTGTTTTAAAAAATATACGGCAAGGGTGACGAAACTAAGGTCAAGTTGTTGACGCGATCGTTTTCTGATTAATGACTTCAAGGACTTCCGGACAAGATAACCGTCAGTGTTACAAACCAAATAATTTTTAATGTATGTTTTGATATCGTCCTTTTTTAAATGTGACAACTACGCTAAACAAGAACAGATTTTCAATAACTCACGCGAGGCCACCACTTTAATTCGTTTTTCTTGTGAGTATTGACCAATCACTCTTTTGTAAATACTTTTGTTCTTGGGCCATCGTAATTTGATCAAAAATAAGACACAAACAGCAGTGATAAACATGTTGAATTTATACATTTTATGACTTGACGTTTCGTATGTACTCTACATACATTTTCAAAAGTAACCGTTGAAATTTAAAACAGCTATTTATATATAATAAAGGTGAGGGGACTGGAACATAGATTAAGCAAATACTTAACAGTAAAATTTAAAATTAGTACAGATTAATAAAGCATCAGCTTTTCACTTCCGACGTTGACGTTGAAAGCTGGCTCAAGTTCTTGAATAAATAAGGTTTCTTTTATTTTACAATGTCTGTAGAGTACATACGAAACGTCAAGTCATAAAATGTATAAATTCAACATGTTTATCACTGCTGTTTGTGTCTTATTTTTGATCAAATCACTCTTTTCATTTACTTTTTAGTGTTTGTTGAATAATTGATTATTGAATCAAGGAAGTTCGATATTTCAATAAGCGTTCTGAGCCAGGATCAACTTCTCAGTGGAATAAATCAATAGTGAGAATTGAAAATTGTGGACAGTAAAAACGCTGCTTAAATCTTGAGGCTAAGGTAGACATTGATAACATCAGTCCGACCACAACTTTTGAGACCGACAGAAACAACGCCAAAAACAATACTCGAAATTCTCGGAAAAATTGTGAAGGCAACATAACAAGTTTTAAACAAGCGTGACTTGCCTGAACGTCCTAGCTAAGCTTATTAGCTATTTACGTTACACGAGAAGTAAAAGCAATATTGAACAAAATAAACTCAAACGAAGATCAAACGCAACTGATGAGGTTTATCTTAGAAAGCAAGCGATTCATATGATTGTAAAATTTCGGTCATGCCAGATGACGAACTTGAAAGTATAAGGCCAAACATTGGAGTGATGACCAGCCAACCGTAAGTTATTCTAATACAACAAACTCTAGTTTATAATGCACTTTCGAAACCTCTGCTTAGTTCCTTTTCTCACAGAAATGTTAACCAGTGGAATTTCAGCTAATGTGGCATAGAAACAGGCCAGAAATTTTCCAAGCCAATGAGCTGACGGCGAGAACATTCAAGAATAAAATACGGTCAAGTAGGAAAAACATGTGAAGTAAGTTATTAGGAACTGTTGATTTTAGAAGCAGACGAAACGTCATGTGCTCTGTTCTTTATTACTAAGAGGAATTAATGGATCCGGGTAACTGTCGCCTATATTGAGACCGTCAAGTCACGCCGGACAAATTTAGTGCTATTTCGTTTTAAGGGAGTTTCCCTTCGGTCTTTTGGCACCAAGAATCTCCAAGCCAAGCGCTTGGGCGACTTGTTTCCCTTCTCTTAACCTTTCAGCAGAATTACCGTGGCATTTGTTTCGTAGGCCACTGTCTTCGCTACTGTTCAAATTCTGAATTTCTCCCAAAATGGTATTGGGAATGGGAGAAAAGTTAGCTGTCAGGGTAAGTAGTGATTTTAAGCCGCAGTGAGGGATCTAGCTGAGCTTGATTAAGCGAGCGGCAGGTGAAATCAAGCCTACCAGGGGCATGAAACCTGGTGGAACAACATCTCCCTTAATGTAATTTATAATGGCGTGCAGAAAAGTAGGTTACTGAAACAATATTTCCGTCAGGCTCGGAAACTATCCTCATGTTACTCTGAATAAAACATCAATTACAACTCTTTTTTGTACGAGTATTGTTTTTCCCGCACAGGCTGAAAATTCTTAAATTTCTACCGGATTTTAGCCTGAAAATGTTCTTGTGAATATTCTTATTAGGTTATAGCATATGACATTTCTGTTATCGAATGTATTTAGCGTCTGGATGCAAGTACGTTTGGAGCCAGCCTGAAGGCATTTAAGCTTGGTATCTCGCTCATAACTGTTCATGCTGTCTTTTGGCTAGTTTTACGGGAGAAATTTGAATTTCTCAACACCTTTTGAAAACGATAATATTGTTAAGAAGATTATCGACAGCAATCAGCGGCGATCAAAACGTTTTTCCATTTTCACTGGGGGGCATCTCTTTATTCCATGCGAAATCTTAAATTTTGCTGCTTATAGAAGAAGGATCGTTTGCTAAGTAAGAATATACGAGAATAGAATTAAAATATAAACGCAGGAATTTAATAACGTCTTGTCTGTTAAGAGATGTAACATAAAATATGCACTTGGCCCGAGGGAAACAGGGAATATTAGCGCGCCAGAAAGTAAATGGTTTGGTAGTCAGTGAAACCATATTAGCATACAGGAATGTTTTTAGCTTGCATTGTCATCCATAATGCAAAAGACGCTGGCCTCACGGAAACACATAAATTACACGAGGCCTATAGGGAATAAATAAGCTAGAGCGCGGGTCTGCAGTCTTCATCAGTACTTGAAGAAATATTGGATATCTCGTCCGGATCCGTCCTCGCAAGTTCCAGTTATATTTCAAACTATTCTAAACTCTAGTCTTGCGTTCCTCCGCCATGTTGGAATGTCAAATGGCGGGGAAAACCTCTGCCGCTAACTGACTACTGGTGGAAGTAACACGGGACAAAATGGTTTGTTTTTTTCGATTTTCCAAATATTTTTCTGGACTCGACGGTTTTAGCTAGTTTTGGATTTGTAAACAAATTATTTGTGGATGTATTAATTTTATTAAGGGCCTGTTTACAAGGAAAGAGAATTACCTTAACAAGCGGGTTGCCCTAGCACTCGTAAATTTACTCTTTTTTTTTTTGCTTCATCGTATTATCAAGGCAGCTATGGTTACTCGGGTAGGTGGGTTACCCTATCTGCGTGCTAGGGTTACCCTGGTGGGCGGGCTAACTTTTTCCTTTGTAAACACTCCAGGTAGGGTTAACCCGCCTACCCGGCCGGGTTAACTTTCTAATTGTTTTCAGATCCTTCGAGTGAAACGGTTCATTAAGTAGTCCGGGGTTTCTAAAAAAAACACTGCGATTTAAATCATTTTTTCGGATTTTGAAATATATTTTGGGATTGTCCGTTACTTGCTTCCGTACAGGATAAACTAATACTTCTCGAATAAAGTAATAATGATGATAATGAACATTACTGAACTATAGTGGACAGTAACAAAACGGTGCTATAAACCCCGACGCTAAAGTTTAGAGAGCAAACATAAGGCTGACAACAACTTTTTAGAGCGACAGTAACAGCGCTAAAAACAATATTCGAAATTCTCGGAAACCATGGGAGAGTAACAAAACAAGTTCAATCTAGTTTCGCTGGTTCGTTAAAACCCGTCAAACCAGCGTGACTTGCTTGTACGTCTAGGAGTACCAACAAGGAAAATATGTAAATAAAGGGAAGTAAATATGACGCGTTTTCGTAGAAAGTAATGTTGATCGTCAGACTTTCAAAACCTGGAAACAAAACTAAACCCAGACGAAGATCGAACGCAATTGAAGATAAATTGAGTTGAAGAGAGAGCAACTGATTCCTAGAGACTGTAAGGTTAGGCCATATCAGATGATGAGCAGCAATGACATGACAACCGCGAGTTATCGTTCTGATACAGCAAACTCGAAGCAAACAAATGTACTTTCAAAGACTCTGCTTTTATTTCCGTCGCAGAAACGTAAACTTGTGGAATTTTTGGTGACACCGAGAACATTTACGATTAAAACATGGTACAACGAATTACTATCTATGCATGTGGAATACGGTAAGTTAGCGGTCCGGTTAGTACGAACTGTTGGTTTTACAAGCAGCTAAAAATGTTTGCGTTGAAAGCCATGCATTCCCATTCTTTCTTTTCAATTAACGGATCCCAGTCACTCTCTATTTTATGTTAGAAATTAAAGGAGTTATCAATCATTGTACGAATGATCACAAGGTTTCGTAAAACATAAAAAGACCTATTAGGCAAATAATCCTAAGTAATCAACAACAAAATTAGAAATGAATCGTTGCAATAATAAATATGAAATTCTGTTCTATATTCAAGTTCAAGATTGATGTACTGTAAACAAATATGAATTTCTTAGAACCGATTACGAATTAAAACATAAACTAGTTGTTGGCAAACTTCGACTGGGTATTTATAGAATTTGGACGCCACTGCGTGGCAAAATTTCCTTGAATTTGAAACTCTCACGAGTTTTCTTGGGTGACGTCAATACTGTACTGATAATAAAGCAAGAAACTGACAAGATTCATTTCAGCTGTTTCACTACAAAGATGTCAGAAAACAATGAACAAAAGACATCTTAAACGAATACTAGAATTATGAGAACGACAAAATGGCTGTCTCGTAAAATTATGTTGAAAATTCTCTTTAGGAAATCTAAGTATCTTCAGAAACGAGAAACAATGCATATAAAAGGAACTAACAACAAAAGACCACGCTACATTTGCCAGTCATAACAAAACCTCTGTTTTTCTTGGAAAAATTTCTCTGCCGAGACATTTTTTAGACTGTCAGTGGTTTCAAAACTTTTCGACCCGAGCGCATATTTTGTTGGCTGACCACGGCGTTAAGGAAACAATTGCGTCTCAAATGTCTTCGTTCTACGACACCAAATTTTAAGGCGTCTTCATATTCCGCCCTGTTGACAGCCGTTTCTTTCTCTTGTTCACCGGCGGCTTTCACTTTTCTCGCGCCCTCGACAGTCTTTTATGAGAGAATATAGAACGTTTGGATGCAGGAGACCATGCAACGAATAATTAAACTGCTTGGCTTGTTATTGCCGGATCTCTTGATCAAGAAATGCTAGAATATAGAAGATCTACGGAATAACTGATGAAGTAATCAACATGCGATCGCCAAGCCAGGGAAAAGACCGCCATAAAGAAAGAAGGCTGAGTGAGCAGATAAATAAATCTTTTAAATGTAATGGAAGCTTAAATTGATCAAAAATAATAAAGTTTTACTATCAAAGTTTCGTTTTTGTTTTTTTAAGGGTTTTCCAAGAAGTGAATATTTTGGGGGGTGTGCCGGTTTTGGCGTTTGACCAAACTTTCATTCTTCCTGATGGTTATTCAAAAGAAACGCTTCGTTTAATTTAAGTTCACATAGCTTGGGAAATTTCAGTATCTGTGTGGCTTTTGCTTCGAAACGTTCCTAGTGTGAAATCTGGCTGGATTTCCAGTTTAAGTCAGCTGAAAGAGAAATCGCAAGATCATAGAGGCGTTACCAAAATACTCTTTCCTCGAATTGGTACGAAAAGCTCGTCGTCTATTGCGTGTTTGTCAACTTTTCTTCTCCCTAGCTATTAAGGATCTTTTTGACTTCAACTGAGGTCAGTAGTGCCATTGTTGGCCCTGAGGAAAAAGAATCTAAAAGAGTTAAAACAGGAACTAGGAGCCACGTTTTCCTCTCGTTCATCGTCCTCAGCAAAGCTAGACTTTCAGAAAAGTCCTTCGTCTTGTTTGATTCTACCCTGAAACTCGTGAAACTCGTGGCCGACTTGTCGCACGTCTACCAACAAAGCGATTACTTTGTCTTTCCCGTGAAAGTTCATTTTACCAAAGATTTGCAAACAGATCAACATCACACTTTAAAACCTTGTTACGAGCGGTGCCTCAGTGTAAACCAGAACGTCATCGACAAGTACGAAGAAACTTTAGAAAGCCAGCGGCAATCAATTTCGTTTTGTTCCGTCGCTCTTCTAATCAAAAGCTTGCACATTTTATCAGAATTTAACAAAAAAATTCTGATCTCGGCTCACTTTAAACCTCGATCAGTACAAATGGTAGTTAACTTCCACGTTGTGCGCTTTATGTCCAGTGTCGAGTGTAGAAAGCAAGAAAACGTACTATACTCATCTTGGGAATAGGTAAGCAAGACTGAAATAAACTACAAAAGTTTGAGATTGTTTTTTTCTTACCTTCGGCCGTCAGCTGCACTGCCCAACTTGACTAACTTTAAAAAAGATGTTTGCTGTCGATTTGTAGATAAGAATAAATCGTCCTCTGCCTTCCACGAGCACTAAGCAATGTATGACCTTAGCGATGTCTTGAGGCGTTTTATACTGCCCAAGGAATTCTTTCCTGTTTCTTGGAAATGCAAATTGTCGCTGTCTCTGAAATTGAAGCGGAAAATATGTGCGGTTTAGTCAGCTGACTTTGAGAGCTGAAACACATAATGAATTGTTTAACTTAATTTGTTTACTAGTGCTGGGTTTTAATCCGTGAAATGTTTGTCTGGAAAGTCATTTCGTTCAAAATTTAACGATGTTCATTTGTATGAGTATAAATGAGTTAAAAACAACCTGTTATGTTAATATGATCTAAAATGGGCAATTACATACGAAACCTCAAAAGGTCAGTGTTTCATTCTCGTGACCTACCGATAAGAATGTTGGTATGTATTCCCCCCCCTCCCCCTCCCCGCTTTGGACTCCCATAGTCAAGGCGGGGTGGGGAATCGAGTGAGCGAGGCTTCATGCGGTCGCAGCGATTAAATCTACGCTTGAATTCCTAGTGTGCGCACACCGCAGCTCTTTTCATTGGTACTGCTAACTTCTAACACTGCAGACCAATCCCTGATGTGTGACCCGCAGTCAGATTAAACTATTGAGCAGTACAGTGGAACCCCACCTTACAGCTAGCCCCGTTTTTTCCGCTACCTTATTTTGGTCCGAACAAAACCTGTCAATTGTTTTCTTATTCGCAGAACCCCGTCAATGCCGCCAGACTTTTCGTGCCCCATTGATGACCGTATTCTATTGTACTTTCATGCCGTGTCCTTTGCTTTACAAAAAACAAATCTGGCAGCATTTTTACTAGCTATACTTCCGGTTGAAAGAATTAAATACTATAACTTAATTGTTTGCGCCAATAAATTGCGGTATAAACGGAAGTAAAATAGTGTTTAAAGATCAATTCCAAGAAAAGACGAGAGTTGATCAAGCTAACACTACGAGCAACGTTTCAGCGCTTTTGACTGAATATCCAAAACGTGTATTCAAATCTAGAACGTTTAGGATTACGTGGACAGAAAATTTGACATTTATTTTAATATTTATTATTTAATTTCCTGAAATTTTGCAAATTAATTTTGAATTGTTAAATCATTTCCGAAAACAGTAAGGTAGTTCCTTGTAGTGGTAACGCCAATTAACTGATTGTTGTTATCAGAGACAACTGTTTTGATCATATGCCTCTGTACGTCACAGATCACGTTCCCGATCACAAATCACGCCTTTTTTTCTTGACCGCATCACGCATCACATACGTTTCTAAGAATTTCGTCCACTGGAAATAAGCTTACTTAACGAGGTACGAGGAAGTAAAAGTTAAATAAGAGACTTATTCAGGGACCATTTTGTTTAGGTAAACCGACATTTCCTTGTCAGTTCTCACGTACAGCATCGAGAAAAATTTGATCACTCTTAGTAGATTACGCTTCACTGGCTTCTTTTAATTAATCTTTCCGAACTGATCCCGTGTTAATTAAGCCTTTTGCAGTTTCTAGGAACGGTAGAGACGAGAATTTAAAAGATCTCATTAGTCTTTCATTTCAGCCATAACATACATTTTAAGCCGAAACTTGTAAACTGTTGTCACGGTTTTTACAAAGCACTAGCAAACTTTTGCTTTTCTCGCACAAAACATTTTCAATACCGAGTAATAAGATTCTTGACTTCCGCGTCAAAGAGACAATAGGGAGCTTAAAGTACGCACGTTTTTGTGACGCAGACGGCAACCGGAAGAGAATATTTCGCGTGCCAGGACCGTTTTGTCTCCTAGAATTTTATACTACTCATTTCTAATGAAGAAAAGATTCTTAGCAGTGTGAATGTTGTTGTGTGAGGGCAAGTTAAAAGTGAAAAAAACTCACTTCCGGTTGCCGTCTGCGTCTCAAGAACGCGCGTGCTTAAGCTCCCTATTGTCTCTTTGACGCGGAAGTCTAATTTTGTAAGCGATTTTAGGTCATATCACTGACCAATGTTCTGGCAGACGTCCGACCCCCGAGCGTTAATCAGGCAAATCATCCAAAAATAACTGCTTACTTTAGTCATGGCATCGACCTTTCTAAACACTCATGGGTCAGCTCTGGTCACCTCCGCCACCATTACCCACTCACGTAAGCAGCAAAATTAAACACTTCCACACGTGTTTGCGCTTTGTAAACAGTGGGAAAAACGTGACCGCCTCATCGTAAGACAAACCACCTTCAGCAGCAGTCTAAGTGTTTGTTTAAGATGTATGGAATTGCCCCTGGTAGAGCATGTTTCTTTAAAAGAAGCAGAAGTTATACATTGTGGAACGGTCTTCTTGCTATATATCATGGGCGTAGCCAGGATTTTTCAAAGGGGGGGTCATACTGAGTCATACAGAGGGTACTCGCCAGATTGTCACCTGAATATTGTAGGTTGTTTGCTTACAAAAAGGCTTCCAAGGGGGGGTCACGGGCACCCCAGGACCCCCCCTGGCTACGCCCTTGTATATAGAGGTATATAGATCATATTCTGGTGTTCTTATGCACTTATACACCCCAAATGGGTTATTAAGGTCTTCATCTAAATTTCAACTTCAAGTTCCTCCATCGAATCTAAAATCTTATGGAGACCGAGCATTTTCTGTATGTGCCCAAAGTTATGGAACTGCCTTCCTAACAATATTAGGTTTATCCCTAGTGTCAGCGCTTTTAAGTCATCTCTGAAAACGTTATTTTATTTCTTAGGTAATGTAGGTATAATTATTCTATTTTTTCTTTCATTGTGAAGCACTTTAGAACTTTTGTATAAAACGCTATATAAATAATGATGTTATTTTAGGTTAATTTGGATATTATTCTGTACGATTATCTGCCATGCTTGAAGATCATTTCAATACTTGCAGTTGTTAAGGGCATACATATTATGCTTCAAACTGTCCAAAAGACACGTGTAATGTAAGCCTGTATGTTATGCATGTGCTCTCAGAGTATCTGATGTGAATTCCACTTGGATGAAGTAAGCCTTCCGGAATATTCCTCAGGAGAGAAACTTGTCATGCTAGTGCAGTGTAAATATTCTGAACTTCAAGCCTTAATAAACATGTACCGACACACATTATCCATTGGTCTCACTGGTACGGATACCATATATTGCAGAATTTTCTTTCACAAAAAAAGGTTTTGTAGAAAAGGGACTGTAATCTGCTATATCTGTGTAATTGGCACAATGACTACATGTTTGATGTGCATCCAAGAAAGTCATACGTGTCCAATACACCCGAACCATAACGGGTCGCTAAAAGGGATGATGGTTCGTGACGGCTTGTGACGACCCGCAAACAACTCAAATAAACGGGCGAAAGAAGTGTAACAATATTCCTCGTTCTAAAAAAATGACGCCGGAAACATTCGTATAAGTGCGCGCGAAGGACAACACTCGATCGCCGACATGTCGCGAATGACAAACGGTGACGGGTCGTCGCGATCCGTCACGAGCCGTCGACACCAGTTTGGCGACTCGTTACGGATCGGCTATGGGCTCTTGCCAAGATAAAAGGTGTACAAGTAGCTATATATTTGACAACTTGAAGTTAAAGTCCATTAAGTAGTGTAGTGAGTTTTTGAAACTGAGATTTTAAGGACGTTCGCGCCCAAAAACTTCCCACGTACAGATTTTTTTAAAACTTTGACTGCAGGTAGAAAATGAAAAGATTAAATTAAAAACGTAAAAAAAAAATCGGAGGTCACCGAACTCATTTTGAAGATACGGCGTATCACAGATCATAGCATTTCTAGGATTTCCAGTCATTCGAGGCGATTCTGACCGGATTCATTACTACTGGCATATATATAAGTTGAAGAATCATATCTAAGTTATGTGTGTTTAACACAGCATATATAGGCCTATTTTATAGATCTTTGCTATATATTTCATTAAATCAGCTAGAATTAGCCTTAAAAAATACAACTTCTAAGTTACGCACACCTATATCCATATACGAATTCGACCCTATTTGAATAGTATATGAGAAATCTCTCAATAGAGATACGACATAAATTAAAACGGTAAACTAAAATGTCGTATCTCTATTGAGAGTTATGTGAAGTGAAGTGTGAAGTGTGAATACTTTATTTAGTTATCGTCACTCTGCTGTCTTTACGTCTATATGAGAAATAATAAAACTTCCCACGTACAGATCTTTTTTTTAGTATAATGGAAAGAATCAGAAAAGGAAGTGATCTGCCGAAAAAAAGTGGGGGTCACCGAGCATGCAACAAAAGTATTCGCACACAAAGTTAACGCAAAGGTCATCAGCTCTATGTTTTGTTGAGTTTTCGAGTTGGTGCGCGCGCTTGAAAAGGACGTGGCACGCGCATGACCAATGATTAGCGTGCGCACTAGAGATGCGCAGTAGCAATGGGCGCGAAAGTCCTTAAGTGTTAGCTGGCCGCTATCATATCATCTTTGATAATTAACACACTTTGGGGTTATCACAGAGCTCTGAAGAAGGGCTAGTGCTCAAATCTTGGGTTGCACGTGACGCCATCATTTTCTAAAATCCAAAACTATAGAGTATGGGGCTTTTTTGCGGACGAAACTTCGAATGTGGATTTATCAATGTTTTGTTAAATTAGTTATTGTTGTGCGTAATAATACAAATTAAAAATAACATAAATCATTTTCGTCTGGGCCGCCAAAACTTTATTTCGCACGCGCCTACGATACCACCAGCTACACAACGAGAGCGTGATTATACAAGGTGACGAACTGATCAACTGTAGATTTGGCTTGGCATTATATTACTATTTTGTCTTGTGTGCAGCACTTTTCAGATAAAATTGCCAAATGCAAACTTGCATCGTTACCCTGATTTGAAATACACATGCAACCATTGAAAATGTGATAGCTACATTTCACAATGAGTGAACGCTGATATTTCAAAATGATCCCACTTAATTAAGAAAATAACACAAACAGCGGTGATAAACATCGTATTTCAACGCATTTTTATATAGATCATTTTGACATTTTAGCGCCCGGAAAAACTGACTTTCACTGCAAAATTAAAGAGAATTTGTTCATTCAAGAGCTAAAGCCTTCCCTTAATGTCAATATTAGTAGTGAGAAGTTGTTGCTGTTTTAGCTGTTACTCCTCATTATGTTTAGACACGTACTGCTGCAGATCATATTTCTCAGTCTAGGTTCCAGACCTCGTATGTTTACGATATATATATAGTTTTCAAAAATTGTAACGGTCACTTTTGAAAATGTGTGTTGACTAGCATACGAAACGTTAAGTTCTATATAAAAATGCGTTGAAATTCAATGTTTATCACCGCTATTTGTGTTATTTTCTTAATCAAGCTACGATGGCCTAAGAGCAAGAGTTTATACGATCTTACTTAATTCTATGGTTGGTTAAGAAAACATGATAAGCAATTGCAGATTCGTGACAATTTGTAGTTAGGACTTTAAAATGTTCTGTGTTTCTGTCACGTAATCGGCGTTTCGTTTTCCCTATGTAGAAATCAGTTTGCTCTGTACACCACTTTTGACCCGAAGAAAGGGGCTAGTTTATCTTTGTAAGAGAAAAAGACTTGATTCTTCGGGTGTTCTGAAAAACTATTGTCACGTTGAAAATACCATAGAATTTGTTTATACAAGACCTCAGCTGTTTTGTGAGGTGTTTGCTGTGATGACCTAAGAAAGGCAGAACGATAAGAACTTCTTTTTTTCTTAACTGTTTGTACAGGATTTTTTGGCTTATTTTGATGTTTCCCAATGACATCATTCGTATGTGATATTTAACAGTTCCCATAGGGTAGCCATTAAGTAACAAAATCCTTTTGAGGGCAAGCTGTGACAATCGGGGTGACGAACAAATTCTAATGCAGCCATAAGCCAAAGTGCGGACTAGGTTTGTTTTGTATTTACGCGGAGTAAAAGAGTCCCACTTGCTGTAAAGACCGGTGAATGTTTTCTTTCG
>CM042753.1:10188710-10198710 GCA_022496165.2 Catalaphyllia jardinei
GAATAAAGAATAAAGAATAAAGAATAAAGAATAAAGAATAAAGAATAGAGAATAATGTAACCAACGCACCAGCAGTAATTTAGGCCAAAAGAAAGAGAAAACGTCGCTGGAACATTTTCAAACTGTGACTTGTTTATAAAGCTCTAAAATGATAAAAAAGAAGTGTGGTTAAGATTGAATACCACATCAAAGAATACACAAGTGTAGCAGGTGTGGTAAGCTGCTATTGTTTTCTCATTGTAGCAGCTGTTATTGTTTCAGGGCCAAGGGCATTGTTTTTGTTGTTTCTTCTATTGTACTCTCAAAGGATAGCAAGCATTAAATATAACTTTCACTTTGTGTGAGCCCAGTTCATTTTGTTTTTGTTTCGCGATAACATATTTATTATCTTCAGGTGATCCTAGCAGTTTGCAGGACACCTGTCAAATATGAACTCAGGTAAATGACCTTGTCCTCCATGAGTTCTCGTAGCTCAGTGGATAGAGCGCTCGCCCGGTGTTCGGGAGGTTGTAGGTTCGATTCCAGTCAAGGACTCATATCTTTTCTTTGTCCTACACTTGTGTCATGTCGATCAGTTTACTTTTGACAAAGTAAGCGGTGTTGCGTGACAATTTGTAAAGGAATAGAAGTCAGAGTTAAGCACTACGCTGAAAAACAGTTTGTTAACTTCTGCTTTTAGCTAGCGAGCTGGATTTTCGGCCTGACACGTCGACCTCCACAGACTTCATCGCGCGCTGTATCTCTGGACACGCCAGGTGGACATTATAGGCAGCAGCATCCATTAAAGGCTGTAGCATTTCATTGATCTCTTGTAGAATGATTGGTGTCTACAAACAGACCGAGCAAATCAGTCACGAGCTGTATACAATATCTTAAGCCATACATGACATATCTTAAGCCATATATGACATATCTTAAGTCATGCATACAAGACATAAAAATGACTTACTTTTGACGAAATAACCAAACTTAACGTTCGAGAGACTGGATCTCTTAAAGTCGCCTGGCGAAATTTTTCTGCAAAATAGGACGGAATAAGTGCAGCTGGCTAAAATGTTGAGGCTACGGCAATAACTAACTTTATATGGAGAGAGGTTGAAATTACTTTGCCACCGATGGATGGATGGGATGGATGGATGGATGGATGGATTGATTAACTGACTGCCCTACGGACTGACGAACTGAGTGACAGAAGGACGGACTGACTTATTGGAAGGTCGGAAGGTTAAACTGATTGACTGACAGACAGACGGACGAAGGGTCGGCTTACATTAAACGGAAAACGAATGCCCAATAAAGAATAGTGTTAAACTGAATTACGCCTTTTGAAAATGGACTGACAAAACATCCACCTAGATATATTAATTCTAATTAATATATCAGTTTATCAAAAGTTATTAAAATTAATCCATCAAACAAGATAAAGAAAGGAGCACGTGTACAAGTACCTCGTAAACGTGGCAAAAGTCCACTTGGTGTTAAGGCTGTCCCGCGGGACAACACCCGCTCCAGTTTATCACCATACGCGGTTGTCATGGTATTTAAAGTAGTGACGTCGAGAAGGGACTGAAATGAAAGAAATAAAACAAATTAAACAATGTATACGTGAAACCATGAATGATTCTTTTACGATCATATAAATATCTCGATTATTTCAAGTAAAGATTTCATTCAACTATAACATCAGTTCGTTTCTCGTACCGTTCTCTCGTCACCGTCCAACAGAGGTCTGAATGTTTTGCTGAGTTCTTCATTGACCAAGCTTTGCAAGGTTTTATTTAAAGTACGTAGATACTCAAGCTGAGAAGCGACGCTGTGAAACATTCGCCATGCTTCTACTAAGTAGGACTTGTGCTATAAAAACAACGAAATAAATAAATAAAAAAGTAGCTCTTCGCCAAGATACATGGTATTATTGAAAGCAAGGATTAAGCCAGGATTTCTGATTTTTGGCAAAAAATCCTGTCACCATTACAACTCGCCGGTTTCCATTTCTAATCCTTGAAAGTAACAGGGCGAATAAGCTAACTAAAAAGCGACCTCTCCCCCTCCTCCCCCACCCACTCCTATCCCACTACCTGACAAAGTAGCGTCCATTGTACAGGTTCACCTGACTCATAAGGGACTTAACCATCAGCCATCTGTAAACAGATATCAAGTCCTCTTCATCTTTAGCACGTTCTATATAGTGATCCACGTGCACCAAACTAAGCACCAGGTTCTCTCCTTTGCAGGGGTCCGTGAGGTCCTGGGGACCACAACATCGTGCGTATGATAATGCCTGCAATAACCAACAGGGATGCACTAAGATTCGAATTCTCTAGAAAGCACTTTTACCAGCAAGAAAAAAACGCGTCGCGCCCTTCAAGTTAAAAAGTTATTCCTTGAGCACAGTGGGAGTTATTTGGCTATCATAACATCGATCCAAATCTCTCATTCCTAAACAAAGTCAATGGAAATAATAATGACAGTGGATAAGGAATTGTTTGATTCAAGCGCTTTGGAGATCTCAAGTGAAGTTACGAGCAACTAGCAGAGTGAAAGGGAAAGTTATTACAGCCACAGAAAGCGCACAAACTGAAGGCGACAATGGTAGAGGGAATTAACCCAATAACTACCAAAAAAAGCCTGCTTTTCAAACTTTTTGTTTCTGCTGTGAAACTTAAAGAGGATGTGTGATTGTTTGTGTTCTTTTTTTATTTTGTTTGTTTTTTGGTAGTTATAGGGTTAATTCCCTCTACCATTCTGCGGCTATAATTTTCCCTTTCACTTTGCTTGTGCATTTTTAGCCACATCCCACAAGTGTACCATTTTCACATTACGAGCAACTAGTCTCCCGCGCAAACGCTCTTTGGGCTCGTCACGCAATCTTCTCGTGTGGGAGAAAATTTGCGTGACGAACCCAAAGAGGCCAAAGAGCAACGGAATTTACTCTTCAAACGATTCACGTTTTATGGACTTTTTTGTAGGGGGAGGGGGGGGGGGGAAAGATTATTGTCTACACACATTACTGCTCCCCTCCAGCTGACAGTCACTGTCGATTGTAACTTCTGCCTTTCAACTTACCACATCTTGCTTTGAGAAAGCAATTTGATAAAATGCCAAGGGATCCCTGCTGCCATTGTAAAACCTCTCATAACTGTTAAAAAAAAAAGATTTTGACAAGAGCTCGATTATACACATTGTCAAGAAATCAAATAACATATTAAAACTCCAACAATGACTACAACGATAACAACAATAACTTTATTGTCGATCCTATCTAGCCGAGGGTAAAGACCCTTTACTAATCACGAATGGGAAAATTAAAAAAAAACGTTTTAGCTTGGATTTTACCTCTGATGAATGATCTTTCATCGTAAACATGACCGTACCTCGAGAACCCAAAGTTGAAGAGACGGTTATCAGTGTAATTCTACTCCCACCCACGCAATGCTGAGCTCCTAGCAGCGACTGAACGCTAGATTGTGAAGTGGGGCATTAAGAACAGTTGACGGGGACAGCTCACGCAGTTTGTGTAGTATCTACTGAATTCAGTTCAAACCTCGCTTTAGTTAGACATGTTTTTCACAACCCCCTGGACTATTTTTGTATTCGTGAAGTTCCTTCAATAATCCAGTCAAGTATTGTTCCCAAATTGTTTCGTCTCACCGAACAATTCTTGTAAAAAAGGAACATATAACTTCTAACCTTTTTGCCAGGAATGTTCTAGTCAGTGCTACTGGATAAGCTATTATCATTTTTGTCTCCGAAACTACATTTCCGAAATTTTGGCTTAAATGGATAGTGCCTCAGGGGACCGACAGCAATGATCCAAGTTTCGCATCCCCATTATTCGAGTTTCCGCATAAGAAAGCCTAAGTCTAAAAATAAAAGCCGTTTTGTTTTTGGGAGTTTGGCCGTTGTCCGTTTTGTCTCGTGCCTATACGCTTATCTCAAATAGAAAGATGTCGAGCGTTTTCGGATCAGGTTTGTCCATAATCTATAGCTTGAAAGCTAGCCAAATTAGCAAAGTTCACACAAGTTCTCACCACATAACAAAAATGAGCCACATGCGAGATAAAACTACGGAAACATTGACAAAACTATGACTACTGAATTAACTACAAACTATAATGTTGACACGGACACCTTGCATGCTGAAAAAGTCCAAGAATCGTCGTGAACATCTAAGCTTAACTCCTGTGCTCAATACTTCTAAGGTACGATTTGATATTACGGGACGAATCCCAGGTACACACTCTTGGAGCGTCCAGTTAGTAAAACTCTGCAGTTACACACGTTTATCGTTTGGCCAACCATCTGGATTGCCTTGTATACAAGTTTATACTCAACCAGAGCCAAAAATAACCCAATGAACTGAAAGCGAGACCAGCCAAACGAAAGTAGTCTGCATAGTTGAGACACTTTTGGAAAATAACGCTTTTTGGTATTGAAGTACTTGTTCTATTCTATTTGCATCAGCGTTAATTCTCTGATACCAACGGGCCCTCAATTTAATGTTGTATGCGCTGTGCTCGGTGCTGCCTTAGAAAGAGAAAAACCAACATTATTTGGGGGGAAGGGGGGGAAATGTTTCCAAGACGCTCGAAAATCGAATTTACTGCCAAGTGTCTCAACACTTTTGTCGCCCATTGTAGCGGGTGGAAGACCAGTTTGCTATTTAGCTTCAACCACTGCACCACGCTGACATCGCACAAAAAAGCTGAAAGCCTGGGAACGAGATGGGTTCGACTTACCCGATGTCCTGTCCAGGTAGAAAATGAAGACAGAAGGACTTCTTTACCATGACAAGTCGCCAGTCAAGTGCCACATAAACCTACAAGTAAATGCTCTTAAAGGAACAGTTTCCAGGTTACCACATCGTGTTATAAGATACGTGATACTTCGCGAGCTCTTACTGGTCGATAGGTGTGCTTAGAAAATAGCCTTAAGAAAACACGCGCGCTAATTGGCTAAAAACCGTGTTTCTATTTAAGCAATAGGTTACAAGTTTCTATGGTTTATAGGCTCGAAGAATTCGTAAATCACTCGCCTGTGGCTCGTGATTTACGAATTTTTCTCGTGTTCTACCAAAATCTCGCGTGGTTTATCAGGCTTTAATATTCAATCTTCGTTCACTGTCTAAAATCCGCACGCGTCATTGGTTAAAATTGATCACGTGAGAACCCGTTACCTAACGACATCAAAGTGACAGAGTGCGTTATTACAATAACGCATAAAAACTGTTCAGTGTTCAGGTCGGGCGGGAAGCCATTGCAAGTCTATCGCCAGCAGTGAACTCAGATTGAATATCTAAGGGTTAGAGACTGTTAGTTCGTGTTTTGTTTTCAAATACACGCACTTGCTTACTGTACAATGAACTCGAAATTTTCAATACCGCACTCAGCTTCGCTTCGTGCAGTATTGAAAATTTCTCGTTCATTGTACAGTAACCGCGTGCGTGTATTTGAAAACAAAACACTCACAACAGTCTCTAACCCGTAAACAAACCATGGAAACTTGGTCTATTGCTTAATGGAAACACGATTTTTAACCAATCAATGAGCGTACTTTCTAAGGGTTGTTTACTAATAAACAATTAGATTACGAACTCAACATTTCTATCGCGTGATAGTTGACGAGGGCGCAACTACTATCACGCATAGAAATCAAGAGCGATTAATCTGTTTTAGTACAAATCTAATTCGTCGCTCAAAAAAATTTTATCTGAATCCTCTTTACAGACACGTCGAAAACAACAGGAAGCGGCCGTCATTTTGTTAACACGCGCACACTGCTACGCTACTCACTATCTATCACAGAATAGATAGTGAGTAGCGTCAAGCCAATCAGAGAACGGCATTCGTGATAGAAAGCTAGTAGATTTTTACTAAAACTCGATAGAAACACGGTACATATTTTCTATTTCTTAATTAGATGAGAGTAAGTAAACACGGTTGTGACGTTCCAAAGTCGCACGTATTTTGTAGAAATTTTTTATAAAGCAATAGAATTCTTTTTCGTATTTTTACATGGCTTCGTCTAAGCACGAGGAAGGCTGGGAGAATTCGAGACAGTCATGAGTCTAGGGTTCGCATTACTGTCTCGAACCCCCATCGTGTTTAGATCAGGCTATGTAAGTAAACACGGAAAAAGTATGGCCGAGAACTTGATATCAACTTGCTTGTTATCTTGAAGTAGAAATAAAAAAACGCCGAAGAAAAACTGAGCTTTAAATAAACAGCTAGGACACTGTCTTTTTCAGTAAATGAGAAGTTGTATTTCATACAATTGAGATAAAAACAACAAGAACAAAGACGAAAAAACAAACAAGGCACTTACCCTCAAGAACACAGGCTGCTTGGACACCACAGTGGAGATCAACTGTGACATAAATGCGTTCTTTCGCTGAGGTGGAATAATATCATGAAGACTGCGTCTCAGAGTTTCTCCTCCAAGAAAAAAACCTGAAAAAGAACATCGCTTAATTTTAAAATCAGTACCACTGATAGCAACTCGTCAATCTCGTTCCCAGAGCCTACGTGTCTTTTGGTCAGCGCCAAGACACGGAGCTCTGGCAAGACACTTACCAAGACACAAGGCCGGAGTTTGAAAAAGCATGCGACTTTTTTGAATTTGAGATCAACCCCTCTGTCACGTATAGCCAGACCACTATATTCGGGTAAATATGCGTTCTGGCGACTGCCTCTCCCAAGTCAGATCCATGATGGTATAGTTATAACGCTATTTAAAGAATTCCTCCCTCCTCCTTCGGGACTGATATTCTCCGACTATAGACAGCTATCAGTTGACACGTAAAGGTCGGCACACACGAGGCTAAGGGGACTTGTCCCTGCAACTAGTCCCTGCAACAAGTCATAGGGACAAGTCCCATCGTGTGAACTGACCATTTTTGCTTCAAATCCAGTAGCACCAGTCTGAATTTGTGGGACAAGCCCTGCGAGTTGTTCCTCAAAACGCTTCGTGTGAACTGTTTGTGGTACAAGTCCCTGCAACCACTCCCTTCGTGTAAACTCTGCACGGTACTTAGTCGCAGGTACTAGTCCTTGTGTGGACTCAGCATAATAGACTGCTTCTAATGATGGTATAATGAGAACGAAAAACGACTTACCAACAAACAGAACATCCTCTTTTTCACTGAAATCTACGAGATGGTCGTAAACTAAAACCATAAATTAAGAAAGCAGTGTTACTGTATAGCATGCTGGAATTTGACCCAACCGGCATTCAATTCATTGCGAGAAGGAACTTTTATGTGTAATGCTTATATTGTGACTTCTAAGTCTGATCAAAAGCGCATCACAGTAATAAAATTATACATTAATAATCTAATAATAAAAGTTAAAAAAGCATTTTTTGTGTTCCAAGGATGAATGTGTGCTAGAACGGACTACAGAGTTTACTATTTCATTCATTCATCTTTCTACATCAAACGTAACCAAAAAAGCTTTGGCTAACCATAGCTGATACTCAATATGAACCGTTCTCTCGCACTTCCCTCACCATGTGCATAGAAACAGTCTGTTCAAATGAGGTGATATTGTCAAGACTGAATTTCCAGGGCCTGCCATCAGAATTAATAATGCTTACTGTGACGGAGGTTAGAATCTAATATCTACCTCTAGGACGTCAATTCTTTCCGATAAGTGCTTCTTAGATAACCTAAGAGTATCGCTATAACTTTAAAAACGTGTTCACCCCCCCTCCCTCCTCGTCTTGTCCATCTGGCCTGATTTTTTTTTTTTCATTTTCTTTTAACACAAATCTCATTAAAAAAGCAACACCGAACCATCTGTCAAAATCTTTTGAGCCAGTGAGATCAAAAGATTGCCTTCCCTTTGAGCGGAGGTGTGTCTAACACTCAAGGCAACGAAACTTTAATGCCAAATGTATCAGAGAAACAGGGAGAAAACTGGACAATACGCTTAACTAACGTCGCAGATCAGTGTCCGAGTCCGAACTTATGTGGGCAACGTCACGAAACTCAGAGCCTTTTAATTTCTCGTCGTACAAAATATGCGTAATTAAGAACACGAAAAACTTTAATAATGGTTCGCTAAGGTAGTAAAAGCGCCAAAGAGATAAGGAGGCAAAAGATTTGGACGGCTGCAATTACAAACGTTAATTTTCATTTTTTTAGATGTAAAAGTTGTAACGTGTGTTTTTAGTCCGCCATTCATAACTGCGAAAACCAAATGAGTCTCTGCATTGAAAAACGAACTTCGTGGAGTTTCGAAAGCTGTGTCAACTTTCGATTCATTCGTCACTCAAAACAAACATGGCCTGTCAGATCCTAAACATGATATTTCGGCCATCTTCAACGGACTAATGCCGCGGTGTTAGATATGGAAGTACATATGAACTACAAGAACCTTAAAAAACCAAACGGATTCAGTTCTTTGCTGAATGGAAAATGATGATGTGTGTAATCAGCATAAACGTACGGAGAATTTAACTTGGTAATCAAAAAGTGACTGCGGCGTAAGTCAACATGAATTATTAAGAGGCTATCGGACGTCATTTTTAACGGACACACCTGCTGACTGCCTAGGGGGATAAGACAGACCATTACACCGGATCAACACGGCACAAATAGGCTGAGCTCCGCTTTTGTGATGCAAGTGATAGGGGATCAAACAAAATGAGATGGCAAAAAAATGGTTTCGTTAAGGTACTTTGCAGCCGAAAGTATTTCAGGCTGCTGTTGTTGTTTACTATAACTGTTTTTATCGTTTTGATTACATCTCATCTCAAAGAGGTGGAATCGTTTTATACGCGTGAGTTTCATGGAAACAACTTTGTGGAAACTGGACAAGCGCAGTCGCAGCTGAAGAGCATTGTGTCCGCTAATGCTAGAAGAAAAAACAAGGTTAACCAAACCACATTAAAGATGGATGACCATCAAAACGCCAACTTGGAACCTATACAACATTGCCTCAGCTGGTGTAACAAAGCTAATACAGGTGGTCGCTATTTTCTAAGCGCTGTTTTACTTGTGCGAATTTACTCTAGTGATCTTGCCAAGCTCAGCACCAGAGAGTTGACGCAGTGGCTTTACTACTTGAAGTATGCTGGCTTTGAGCACGTTTACGTGTACGACGCTTATGTTTTCAACAATGAATCGCAAAAGAATGCTCTTGAATTCCTCATAAAGGAGGCCTTCGTTACCTATGTTGACTGGAGTCACAACGCGTATCCTTACTCAATAACTGGCACTCAGGAAAGCGCGTATCAACATTGCTTGGACAATTGGGGCAATCAGTCCGAATGGCAAGCAAGCATTGACATCGACGAATATCCATTTTGTCCTCAAGATACCAAGCCTAATTTCTTGCAACGTTTTGTCGCCAACTTTTCGAGACAACGACCTGATGTCTCACAGATCACCATGGAGAATTTCCTATTTCTCGGTAAACCGCTAAGCGACGAGGAACATCCGCTACTTATCGATCGACTCAAACGGAGAACACCGAGACCTGCAAACGATTTAGTTAAACCCATCTACAAGACAACGCGGGTCATAGAAACACACGTACATCATCACCACCTTAGAAATGGCATATCAGAGGACGCTGATAAAAATCAGATAAGGCTTAATCATTATTGGGGAGCAAGACTTCAAAACTGGGGCGAAGACACGCCAGAAATTTTGGCCAAGACTACGGAAGATAACACGATACAAGGAATCGTAGAAGCCCTCATTAGCTGCGATCGTGTTTGTTTGCCAAATGAATCTATAATTAATACGTTTCGCTGGAATTGAGTGAATTTCGCGTTTAATAGTGTTTCTTCTCACATTAACGTGGAACTTAAAAGATATTCGTTCAGCCACCATATTTGCGCCACATGATTATTTGTTTTGAATTTGTTTTTCGTGTTATCTGAATTCTAACCTCAAGAAACCAGTGAAACCGTATAAAATACTCAAAGGCTATAAACTCAAAAAGATATCTCCACATGTCGTCGTTTTAAAGGATAATTAAAACAAAAAGAACGT
>CM042753.1:10201210-10213720 GCA_022496165.2 Catalaphyllia jardinei
CTAAGATCTTCATTTATTAGTATCCAAGTTCAAAGCAATTTGTTAAAACATCACTAGTTTACTCCCCTATTTAATGTTAATCTCCTTATTTTCTTTTGTTGTATACAACGTATACAACTTTTGTTGTATACAATGTATTTAATGCTACCGACTTCAAATTGTTATGTATACATAATAACTGGCAGCCTGGCATTTATAACTATTTCAGGTTATTTCAGGCTGTCAGTTACCCTTTTTTTTCAAATTATCTATTTATTATGTATGTCACTGTAATTGCCAACGAGCCCAGCCGAGCGAAGACGCGAGGCTGGCGAGGCGGCAGCATTATAAAGCCGTGCGTATTACGGAAAAGATCTCGAGTGTTTGTAAGGTAACATTCCTGTTGTAAGGTAAGATTCTTGAGATTCCAATGACGTAGGGAATAAGAGGTCGATTTTTTTGCCGACGGACCAATCGTAGCGCGCAGAGATGGTGATGTCAAGGCCGTAGGGAATAAGAGGTCGATTGTTTGAGGAATAAGAGATCGATTGTTTTGCCGAGGGACCAGTTGTAGTGCGCAGAGATGGTGATGTCAAGGCCGTGGAGAATAAGAGGTCGATTGTTTGAGATTGCAATGACGTAGGGAATAAGAGGTCGATTGTTTTGCCGACGGACCAATTGTAGTGCGCAGAGATAGTGGTGTCAAGGCCGCATTGTTGGTGATCGTCGATGCTTACCAGCTTTGGCATTCGTCGAGCGGAGTAGAGACCAACTTTGAGGTAAGAAAAACGCTATTTTCACCCGTTGTTGTTGCCAACGAGTCACCCTCGCGAGGACGCGAGGGTGACGAGGCAGCAGCATTATAGAGCCGTGTATGAGAATCTCGAATGCAAATGTGAGGTAATGTAAGAGTGACATCATCGGTGATTGTTTTCAAGTTAGCCAATGGCATCGCAGTATTTTTATCTGAACCAATCACATCAGCAGGATCATGATCGGTACACGTAAAGGTGTTGACAAGCCTACCAGACTTTTACCTTTCTCTGTTCGGTTTTTCAACCGATTTAGTCGCTTCACTCGTGTTTACGAAGGACTCTTCATGTCGTGTTATTAGGAGGAATTTTAAGTAGAGTTAAGGCTAAGTTCTAAGGCTAAAGTTATCCACAAGTAAGCCTTGTTAACAGGTACGTGACGATGGCCGCGGGAAAAAATTGAAAACATTATCGGCTCTTCGTTGTCCCGCGTTGTTCTTTGTTTGGTTCTCTTTTGTAGCCCACTGAGGTCAAATTTTCCGCGTCTAAATCACCCAGGAAAAGTTCGAAAAAGCTGTTCCCATTCAATTTTCAGCTCTCAGACAATAATTCTGGATTTTTAGGACCAAAGCGTTGCTTCATGTTATGATATGTTCATGATTTTCGGTGCTATGGGCGACTGTCGCTTCCTGTGTTTGACAAAAGGAACTGACAGGTTTAACACCCGGGGTTTAACATGATGAAGCTAGATTGCTAAGGAATATATTTTTCTTAACCGATGTGAGGCAGCTATTAATGCTTTGAAGTCAGGGTTTTTGGAGACTTTTTTTTTTTCGCAATATGCCGGTTCAGCGTATTTTTTTAATGCTAGATTTTTGTTCACCCAGAAGAAAAAAACCCGGAAAAGGTCATTTCATTGACCTTTTAAAGAAACTTAAATTTCTATATGTTCAGAGATGAATTTCTAGCGAAATAAAAGGATTTTTGACGAGCACTGGGGTTTAATTTTTTCCCCCCACGAAACACTGGTTGAAAATAGATTTTAAAAACTGTGCTGTTTCAAACTTTTAGATTTTATGTCGCTTTCGCCGAGTTTGACACCTCAGTATTTTGCCACGTGTTTATGCGTTGTTTAGGCTTATATCTATTGCAAGATGTGTTTTTACTCTCCAAGCATTTGCTTTCGAGGGATGTTCAAGGGGGAAAATATGACAATTACCGCGAACGTGTTGCTTAACTTGCATTGGTCAGCTTAGTTCTTACACAAGACCATGGCTTCGATCCTCCATGTGGATTCCATCAGTTGCCGGTATTTCTAAATTGATTTTCATTCGGCAAGCAACTGTCACAGTTTTTACTCGTTGGCACTCTACCGGCAGGTATTACTAGTTTAATCTAATTTATTCTAAATAAGGGATGAATAAAGCTGTTGTTGCTGTGTCCTTTGGAAGGTTTGTTTTCAGAATTTGAACTAATTTGCATATATGATCTTTCGCCGCCGACACTGTCACGCTTTCTCTCGTTTCCTGAAAACACGGGGTCATGGCAGCTTAGTTTAATTGCCTTTACAGCTTTAAATTCGTTACCTCCATATGAAAGACGAGCGTTTCTTGAATCGTTGCTGCTGTGATAACTTGTAGGATGTAGCAGATACAACCAGATTGGAGGTCACTGTAGCACAATCTTGTCCGCGATGAGAGTCCGGTTTTCTCGAAGATAAGTAGCTATGTTGCTGCGATTCGTTCGGCAGCAGTTGCACTCCGGATAATATTTTCAAAAGCCGCTTTCTCTTGTTTTCATGCCTATTTTACTTTATGAGTGAAGCTATTGTTTAAATAAGTGATCGCGATTTCACCAAGTGTCCCGATCGTTTTGCGATTTAACAATTCGCACTTGTTTGCTTGCTTACATAAAATATCCTGGAAATATCCAATTGAATAGCCTCAGGATCAACTCTCCGCCTCTTTAGGTCTAAGGCTACTGTTATTAACCTGTTTCACAGCTCTGAGATCTCCTAAAGATGGTTTTCGGGGGCTTTGAACACTAGTCTAAAGAGCTGTCTAAATACAACCAGTGACGTCACTACGTTGTTTTGGCCGCGCCAAGATGGCCGCCAATTTTAGGCTCAACCGGTCAACTTCAAACGGCTGAAAACGCAGTTTTCGCCTACCGTATGCGAAAAAAATGTTGGCGGTATTTCCAAGCAAGGTTCAAACTTTATTATTAAGCAAAAATCTCACCTGCGAAAATTTCGTTTCAGTAGCACTTTAAAATATGCCTCGACAGCATCAGTTGTTGTATTGTGAGGGTTGAACTGAATACATAATCATAAAGCATTTTATGTATTATTATTTTCCCCTTTTGTATACATGGTTAATGTAATGTTTTTTAAGATTGCGCGCACTGAAAAACGAGGGAATGTTCACAGTCTGTAAGAATTCCAACAAAATGTCAGTTTAAAGGATGCTGGTAAAAGCTGAATTTTATGGGAAATGCAAGTTGTTTATGAGCCTTGGGCACACTACTTTCTTCTCTGGAACAGAAAATGACTGTTTATAATAATAAATGGGGCATCTCTATGGAGCCAATACACTCACTGCCCAAGGCGTTTCACAAGAAAAAATGAGTAAAAAGAATTGAAATTTTATTCAAGGATTGAACAAGCCTATATTTAAAAAATGTAAGTTAAAATCTCTGAAGAAAAATTAAAAGAGATGTATGTTAATTGGCTCATTAAATAAAAAGATTTATCTTTTCCTGAGCTCATGAGCGGACGGAATTCAACAAGTCCTGCAATCTGATTGGTTCCTGGAGTGGGCGGACTTTTCTCATCTGGACCGACACAGCGGGCGGAATCCGTCGAGTTGATCTATTTTCGTGAATGAATGAGTGGTTACTGTCAATACTTCGCCCTTTCCACACTTCCATAAACGATTAACCAACGCAAGTTTATCTCTATTCGCCTTTAGATGGCAAGGATGGCAAATTCAATTGATTTTTTTTAAATTGTAAAAATTTGCTTGGCTGTTTGTAGCTCGGCGCTGTGATGGCGCGTAATCCTGTGTGTCTCTGTACAATTTTAAATAAAAACTGAGTCAATTGTAGCCGGGTTTACCTCTCTGAACGTTGCTGTATTTGAGAGAATGTCTGTGAAATACAGTTCCCGAATTTCCTCGCTATCTGCTACTCAATTTACGGTAGAAAAGTCTGATTTCGAGGTGATTCTCAATGGCTGACAGAAATTGTTTTTGTAGTTCAACTTCAAACTTTTCACGAAATCATGTCACACCGTAGAAACAATTTGGGGAACCTAACTGGTCAACTGCCTTAAAGTACCTATGAAGTAAAAAATAATTGCTGCTTATTTGAAAGGCTTTTCAAAGTAAAGATGAATGGCGTTTTCCTTTTTGGGAATATCTTTTTTGTTTTCGAGATATTTACGTTTTTGTATTATGCAAATAAGGAAATGTGACGTCATAAATTTCACACTTGGCACCAGAAATGTACATCTCAAAAGACTGGCACCTACTATTTTGTTGACATGGCAACATTCCTGGCGCCAGTCTTTTTCTATGATAAACCAAATATCCCCACTTGCAACTTTTTAAAGTGGGACAGAGGGTCTTCTCAGAACAGACATTGTTCCCACATTGTTTTAACTCTCCTAATTATATTGTCGAGTGGATGATCCTTGTTAACGATAAAATCTGGTAATTTTAGTCCCAGTTAAATCAGGCTTGAACAACAATTTTTGCCCTCTCGTCAGTGATGTACTTTCTACTTTTTCTTCCCCGTGCTTCTTCCCAAAATACTTCTCCTATTTTGCGCTCTACGCTCATTTTATCTAATTACTTTGTATCTTTGGTACAAATGTAGCATTTGGCGATACAAATGAAATGGAATTAGGAATGAAAACGTTTGATAGTTTGGAGGAGAGCTGCCTCCTCCAAAAGCTTTCCTTGAGCATGGGCAATTAGAAAGGATTGCACCCGATAAAGATGAGGTGGGAACGAGAGCAGCGCCAGCAATTTTCGCGGGTTAATTTTTAATTTACTGTCTTTGCCGCGGGCGACTGGAAACGAAGCACCTTCACGGACACTACAGATCTTCAGCAGGATTTAAGTATAGCCTGTTACTAGTTAGACTTCACCGTAGAAGTTTTGTTGTTCTCTTGTACGTGGACAAATTAAAGTGAGGCATGGAATTATCCTTACCTAGTTTTGCAAAGTGAAGTATGACTTCTGTTCTGCTATGACTTGGACCTTGCATAAAATAATGCTCCTCCAGGTCTATTTCATGTAAATATGGCGTCATGCGACCATAAAGAGGGGCAAATCCACAGAGAGCCATGTCAACAACAGTCTACAATAAATATTATACAGATAACGTATTGATGCTTTAAGAAAATGCTCATTTAATACACAGGTCTACGTAGAGGCCACAATTCTGCATTGGGGTTTCATTGGTTCGATGTTTAACTTGGTATGCTTCTGGGAGACTGGTACCGTTAACTCGCTGAGTTTACGTGATGACGTTAGTTACGTACCGTGACGTCCTCTGACGTCAAGCTGCCATCACCTAACAGTACTCGTGCTAATTTTTGATTGGACCAAAACAAAATCGGAAAATATTCGGGTTTTTCAGCAAGAATTTGAGAAATTGAACCGTTAGTTTTTCTTTTCTTCAGACATAAACACAATAGGCACTTTGCAGCTAAGCCCTCGCGTGACTTACTTTTCATAACATTATGGGCTGCAACTCTAAGATTGCCAGAAATGGAAAAAGCATGTCGGAAACATCACAATAGCCAAGTTTAAAGCTCCTGGCATAAAGAATGACATTATACGACGGTTTAAATTTTAAAAAAGCGAAGATTTGTATGGAAAAAGTTAGTGGAGAGCAAGGCATAATGCTCTCCAGCATCATTTTCCATAGATGTACTCTAAATCTTCCAAAAAATCAGATTGACGTATTAATTTACTCTTTAATGCTAGGGACCTCAAAATTGACTATTTTGGTATTTTCGATGCGCTCTTTCTATTTCTGGCATTCTTTAAGTTGGGGATTCGGTATTGAGCATTTGAAGAGATAATATCACATGGCACCATTTTTGAGGAAAATGAGAAAAACTGATCGACTGATCAGATGAGAGTATCGGTTCATCGAAAGCAAAGATAGCAAACATAGTTAACCTTACAGAAAAGCCAGCGACTGTTATCTTTGTGTTGACTCTGTTGGCGAGACTGTGCAGTCTGGCACGCAGGTTGTTGTAATGTTTTCCATCCAATACAGCAATAGCACTAGGCAAGCCTGGATAAACAACAACAGCTATGTTAAAACAATACCTAGAGTAGTATTGGATTAACATTGGCAAGCACCAAAGCTGTATTAACCAAATCCAAGAGTAGCGCCGACTTCAAATTCAGTGAATACGAGTTTAAGCTGGATAGAAAGACTGGACAGGGCTTAAAGAGCTACAAGATAGCGCTTAAAAGTGGAAATAATTTTGTGAGGACGTCATTTAAGTCAAATAAACATCTTACCGTAAGCTTCAATACCAGGGATATGACACACGAAGTTTTCCGGGTCAGTCAGTTGAACAGCAGACACGAGTTTAGAAAGCACCTTTGCACGCCTTTCTCCAAATAATTCCATCCTGTGGAAGGTTGAAAGGCAGCAAAGGTTTGTGTACGCATTAGTGTGGAGGCTATATGTACCTTATTTACCAAGCGCGAGGGCCGTACATGGAGAATATTATTCTCGTCCCCGGAAACCGCACTCCTTTTGGTCAGTACCAAGAATCGTGACCTCTGGGAAGGTCAAATTTTCTGAGCATGCGCAGAGTAATGCAACGAAGACCCTAGGAACGAGATTGGATGGGCAGAATTTGGTTATTTCAAAATGGCCGTTGTTCCCAGAGCTTTCGTTTTCCCGCTCCGCTGGACAAGGGTAACGGAGACTCTGGGAACGAGGTTGGGAGAATATCGGCCCAAGCCGGACGTCAAAAAATACCCTCGGTCCGATATTATCCCGGTACGGCCCAGAGAAAGCTTGGTTAATAAGAGACTCATTACACGACAGAAAATAATTAGGAAAAAGCCATGACCACGGGTTGGAAAACAGCGTAAACTTCAACCGTAAAAGTCTGATTGGAAGCCGAATAAAACAGAAGGGAAAGAGGGTTGGGGAAAAACAAAGGAATATTTTATGTGAAAGCCAGTTCTTTCAGAGAGGTAAGCCATAAAACTACAAAAAATCTTAAGAGTGATAGTGCAGGATCATTCGAGAGAGTACCCGGTTTAATACTTAGTAAATATTGGACCAGCAGTGGAGTGATATGATTGGTTGGTTTTAGATACTGGCCCTCTCAAATAACTTAGTTGTGCAATAATAAACAATGATGAAGTTCTGAAATCACGGTCTTGGTTATACAATTAACCTCAGACAAGACCAAATAAAAATACACTGTTCCCACTTTTTCAAAGTTATGTGCGATATACATAACATTGTTCGTGTACCTAACGGTTTTTTTTTTCTTGTTTTCCGGTAAATTTCCACGCCTCACGGTTCACTAAAATTTCTTCAGAATTACAGCAAAAATAAGGTATTTTCTCAAGCAACGTTATTAGTGTTGCAACCCGGTACACTGTTACTGTAGCTTCTTGTAATAAATGCGGTCGACTGTGATTATTGTTACGTTACCTCATGGATGCCACTGTGAGGTCGGTAGTTAGTCTGGGGTAGGGATTGGCTGGGATGAACTCCTCTTCCATCACCAGGTCAACGAGAAACTCATGGAACACTTGATCAAGCTTCGAGTCTACAAGATACTGCAAACAAAATTGGACGAACAAAAATCATTTGAAATTTTGTATCCGGCTCTCATAATACCTCTAGGTCTCTCACTGGCAATGACACGCTTTCATTTAAACGGCCAGGCCTGTAGAAAAAAATTCAAAGTGTAACTATTCAAATGAAAGCTATTGAGCAGTTTTTTCAAGTGAAACTATTTGTCACGTTGTGCAAGGTGTTGCTAACTCTTTTTAAGACTGTGGATGATAAAACTCTAGAGTGTGACCATTCAAACAAAAGCTGTTGATCACTACTCCCATGTGGCACCATTTATCATGTGGTACAAGGTGATTCTAACTGTCAGTCTCTGATCTGTGGATAAAACCCTAAAGTGTGACCATTCAAACGAAAGATACGAAGCAGTACTTTAATGTGGTGCTGTTGATACATGTTGCGCTGTACAACTTGTTCCCAACTTTTTTCAAGTCTGTTAACGATGCAACCCTACTGTGCTGCCTTCTGCATAATAGCTACGGAGCAGTATTTTCATGGGATACTGTACAAAGTGGTTTTCACTTTCAAGAGACTGGATAAATACCTCTTACTAACCGAGTTCGAGGTCCGTGCCGTAAGTTACGGACCGAGTTTTTTCCCCTTCGATTTATGGCCCAAGCGCGAAGCGCGTGGGCCATAAATCGTTGGAGAAAAACGAGGATCCGTAACTTACAGTACGGACCGAGAAGGCGAGGTTAGTAAGATATTTATTATATCTCTGTTGTGTGTCTGACGAGTTCGGGAACGATTTTTATCAATGAGGAACGGCTTCAAATTTCTAAAGCAGGTCGAAAGCAAAACGAGTCCATTTGAAATCGTTTTTAAGTCGTTACTACGCTTTAGCACAATTTAGAGTGAAAGAAAATTTTAAACCTTTACTTGCTAAATAAGTTAAGAAATTTTGGCGATAAATCACGCAACAGTTTGGCAACACAAACAAATTTCAATTTTAGCGGGCCGTGCGGGAGGGTACGGCCCGCTAAATTGACCAATCACAGCGCGCGTACTAACTTAGAGATATAATAAAACCCAAGTAACTGACTATTTCCTTTCATGTGTTTTACATATCACTATGTCTTACAGAGTGGTTGCACCTGAAGGAAACCCAGTCTGCGTCGTTTGAGTTTCAATAATACATGTAGTACTATCCAGTCCAGAAGAAGTGTGAACGTTGTAACTTCAACGTGGTACCGTAATGATAGTCCTGTTGCTGACAACATCCCTAGCAAAATCTATTGGCTCAGTCAAACAATAAATTATTATAGCTTCTCATACCTGTAGCAAGACAGTTTCTTTTGCGATGGCAGGGGGAGCAGCGACAGTTTTGGCTTGTTCTGCCACAACTAACGCTGAAAAATAAAACCATTTTGACACCAAAGTTAGGCGGCTTTGGCTTCAGAAAACTTCTCAACTAAGAAAACGACAAAATTCCTTCTCACTCAGTTGAACATTAAATCTAAGACCCAGTCCACTCTATCCCGGAGAAATTTGAAAACAGAGGTTTCACTTTGAAAACGCATCAAATGTTTTCCGTCCACACTAAAGTAAAGTAAACTTTATTTTACCAGGGTGGCCCATTCAGCAACGAGGCTGATATCCAGAGGGGCCCTGGACTAAAAATATAGTAATTAAAAATACAATACATCATGATAATTTAAAAATACAATTTAGAAATACAAGGTATAGATTTTAAAAAAAAAGCATGCAATAATTAAAAATATAAAGTATAAGCAAGCATGCAATAATTCATAAAAATCTAATGTCTATAAAATCTAAAAATTGTAGGTATTAATTAAAACTCTGAAGGAAGAAAGTGACTTGGCGTTTTGAATGTTACGGGGTAGGAGGTTAAAAAAAGCTGAACCGGAATATCTAAAAGTTCGTTTAGCAAGGCTAAGTTTGGGTTTGGGCAGGTGCAGATCTGTTCTTCTACGAGTATTGTAGTCATGCACATTGAAATTTCTTGTGAAATATCCACTCAAGTATTTAGGCACTAGATTATTTAGACATTTATATACTAAAGTACATTTATGTCTTTTCCGTTTCGTTTCTAGCTCCACCCACCCTAAAACATTTAAAGTGTCTTTAGAAGAGTCACGCCTTAGAACAATACGGGCAGCGCGATTTTGTAACCGTTGTAAGGTTTTACTGGAGGTCGCTGACAATTCACCCCACACGGTGTCTGTATAACACAAGATTGGCTCTATAAGTGTATTGTAGACACATTTCGCTGCATTAAGAGTAAGGCAAGATCTTATTCGTGCTAAAATTCCCAGTCGCTTGTTGACTTTTTTACAAATCGAGTCAACATGCTCTTTCCAATGAAGTTGTTCGTCGAGCATAACCCCGAGATAATTAAACTTCGTCACTCTCTCTATGTCCTTTCCTTGGATTTGCAGTACAAAGTCTGATGAGGTTTGTAATAGTTGCCTTGTTCCAAAGAGTAGTCCTTTCGTTTTACTATGATTTAATATCAGTCTGTTACTCGTCAGCCACTGTTCAACTCGTTTGAGATCTTCTTGTAGATTTTCCCTGATGACGTTAACATGAGACCCGGTATAGTAGATCACTGTATCGTCCGCGTACATGCTAATTTCTGAGTGCATCAGACACTTAGGTAGATCATTTATGTAAATAACAAATAGTAATGGTCCTAGTAAGGAACCTTGCGGAACACCGAAGTCCAAAGGTAGGCTGGATGATAACTCTTTTCCGTATTGAACTTTCTGCGAACGAATAGTTAGATAATTTCTGAACCAGGTGAGACTGCGTCCTCTAACACCATAGTGCTGTAGCTTATGAAGTAGGCAATGGTGATCAACAAGATCGAAGGCCTTTTTTAAATCGATAAAGGCAGCTCCGGTTAACTGTTGCTTGTCCATGTGTTCTAAAATATGGTCAACCAGGTAAACAACCGCAGTCTCAGTGGAATGTTTCTTGCGGAACCCGGATTGAAAAACTGAGAGAACGTTGTTTTCTCCAAGAAAGGACAATAGTTGAACTTGAATCGCACGTTCCATCACCTTGTTCCATCACTACGCCAGAGAAATTTGAAAATGCAACACTCAACAGTCTGTTTGGATTTGTGTCAGAGAAATCACGTGATTATGGTGAATTCATGTTTTCGTATTACTCCGTTTTCAAAATGTTTTCCGTGCATACAAAAACACAAAGCCGGTGTTTTCAAATTCCTCCGGTTTGAACAGCATTTTCGAAAAGCTGCGTTCTCGTAACGGATTGGTGTGGACGGTAGGCCTAACCAAAGAAATTAAGCTCCGTATCCGGCGTGCGTGGACGGCGCCTAAATCTCATCCAGTCACTTAAGGCGGTTCACGTAAACGTTTCCAGGGTAAGACATATTGGAAATAAAAATATGCAGATAATTTTTATTCTTGTATTCGAAAGTGTGATCAACAAAATTGCAGGTAGTATTGTGTATATCAAGTCACGCCATTTGATCAACATATTTCCCCAAAACAAAATGGCCAATACATAACAAATGAAATAAAGTAAACACTAGAAAACTCCAGATTCCAGATCTCTAGATGTCAAGTTCTGTGGTGTAAAAAACCCGAATCAAATTTTACCAAAAACGTTTCCTAATAGATTACCCAGTTTTCCTTGGTTGATTATGTCTCCCCTTTCAGCTCCATGTTTAAAGCTCTGCTGTACGATCAGGGAATTGCCGTTCTTCACTGGGGGAAAATATTTCTGTTGTAAAAAAAGAAAATCATAGTTCAGTATCTGACTCGTCCCCAGTCATCTTCAACAATGGACGACAAAGCGAGAGGGAAGAAGTGCTAGATTGGGAAGCAGAGATGAAAACGACTTGAGGAGTCAGTTTCAGTATTTAATCAACAATAAGGTACTAGAAGATATAATTTCTGACGTTTGAGGGACGAATTAGTCGGAAATTATTATTCTGACGGCACGTTGGAGAGACCCGCGGTGCATCGCGGGCTGCTTTAGGAGTATTTAAGGTTTTGGCGGGAGATTTAGGTCATTCTAGGTCGGTCAGTCGGAGTGTTCGCCCGCTTTATTTTTTATTTTAGGATTACGTTTCCATTTGAATTAACTCGTATATTGTAGGATGCCCTTTCCTCGGGGTCTCGTGCTGCTGCATTAGATGAGGAATACGTTTCCACATATTTTTTGGCCACATCTAAAGGGTGGTTTTTTAGTGGTTTTTCGTATCTGGCGTAGCACATTTTCTGAATTCTTGAGCTCTTTAGTTACCTTTGTGAGGAACACATAATTATGAATAATTCAATAGATATTAGGCAACATTGAATCGCACGGCTCATGGCTGACTGACTCATCCTAAATAAACTTTTCACATTGAATATCTCGTGTGAGTGTAGTCAGAAGGTTAAACTTGTAACAAAACGTGAACGTAAGTAAAATCATAAACATCTCATCAACCACTTCATAGTCGCCTTCTTTATCTGCTTTAGTCACGCAAGTGACAGGCAGGTCAAACAGACTTTTATGGTCATTTTTTATAAAACTAGCAATTGCTTTGAGTCATCAGAGCTAAGCTGTCTAACTGCGGTGAGAAACAAAAAGGTATCCAAAATGAAAGCTTGTAACGGAAGTTTATTCTACCAGTTACAAGTTACAACGAAAACTGGTTATCAAAGCTGTCTGATACTGGCTTCTCAAACTCATTAATAATTCAGCAAAATTTTAACAAAAGAATAGCTGATCTTTGAATATCTGGTATTTTGAGCTATTTTGACCATCGACAAAATTACCGTTACATTGTAGGAAACCTGAAATAATACTTTACTAAGATAGAAAAACACCAAAGAAATGATACCAAACCATAAAGGAACAATGAATGTTGTGCCGCGTAGCACTATGAACACAAATGAAGTGACAGAGAATTAACTCTGAAGTGTAAATTTTAGTGCTAATTTAACCCATGAATAAC
>CM042753.1:10213880-10216380 GCA_022496165.2 Catalaphyllia jardinei
AATCGAACCCACGACCTCCGGATTAGATCTACCGTCACTCTGCCGACTGAGCTACGAGGTCGGACAGAGAAAGTCGGGGTCGATTTAGATGGTGAATCGCGGCGAAGAGAAAGTAAGGGTACATATGAATGTTGTGCCGCGTAGCACTATGAACACAAATGAAGTGACAGAGAATTAACTCTGAAGTGTAAGTTTTAGTGCTAATTTAACCCATGATTTTTCTTTACCTCGTGTGGTTCCCTGATTCCCTTTACTAGGGCTAACGCCCAGTGGGTTATTCATGGGTTAAATTAGCACTAAAATTTACACTTCAGAGTTAATTCTCTGTCACTTCATAAAGGAACAAGGATGGTTAAGGATGAAGAAGATTAACATGGATTACAAACAACGAAACTGAAAAATTTAGGCTACACTTTTCAAACCGTTCAACCGTGACTGTAGTCAGTCACTGAACTCTTTTAACCTAGCATAGATTTTTTAAGATTTTATTTCCAATTTTATTTTCCCCTTGTTATTAACTAAACTGATTGAGAAGACATATTAAAAAAAATCTAGATAACGTCTGACCACAATTCCAAACACCTGGTCAAAATCTCATCTGTGTCTGGAAATGTTGTCTTTGGTGTTCCATATATTACATAACTGTACAGTTTAACCTTTAACAGAGAAAATCATATAACCAAAGGCTATTAAAGGCCAGTGCTAAGTCACAAAGCAACTCCAGTTAACTAAAGGTACTATTGTCATCTTTAAACATTGTTAACATACCACAATAAAGGAACAGCAAGACAAAGCATCGTCAATCAACCCAAAAAACACTGTCTCACAATATCTGTTTATCACCTCTAATCCTCTGTTGACCTACAAGGAAATGAGTCGTGTTTACAAACTCAACCAACTAGCAACACTATGTATCTTCTCGTTCCTTAGGGCTCAAAAACTACACTGTAAATGCTATGTCTAATACATTAATTCTCCTTATTAAACCCAAATCCACGCCATGACAATAAAAGGTCCCTAACCCTTATGGCTGATTTTCTTCATTTTTACTACAAGGCAGGAAAAAACCCAGGTCTGATTGCCCAGGACAAGTTAATTTTTCTCTTAGGCAAGTGAAAAATGCAAGTTTAGCGGTCCGATGGGCAAGTGAAATTAGCCTCAGTAGTCTTGTCGGTGATAACAATTTCAAACCTTAACAATGCAAGGTGAACAATTAATTAAGATGTTGATGTACCTCTGTAGTAAGTGGCAGGGTACCAGTCCGGGTCTTCCCTTCCAAATGAGGGTTTATAACAGTCATGGCATCCAGCATCTTCAATAATACTTTGCCATAAACCAACATCTCTCTACTCCTCTCCCGCCTACAAAATGACAATATTTAATCAATAAGACTTCTCTGTTTTTAAATTTACATTTCCTGATACTACGAAGAAACCGAACCATGGAACAGGCGAAAATTTTTGTGCCACGACCACTCCCACCTTCTTTTGCTGACCCCCCAGCCCCCAACATTCCCTTGTGCCGAGCAGTGTAAGTTGACTGAATGCGAACAGGGGTAGTCACTGTACTGTAATTTCTTTCCAATTGCTTAAATTGGAAAATTTACTGCAATGATCACTTTTCACTTTCATGTACAACCGCAGTACAAATTTGAATTATTTCATATATACTTCACAATACAAGACGTATGATGAAAATGATTTACGGCGAATTACGAAAACCTTCTCTGTCAAACGTTTATTACAACAGTGTTGACAGAAGGGATTTTATATGAATTCGTGGTGAGCAAAGGATGAAAAAATCTGACAGCTGGGTTTTTTTAAATTAACAAAAAAACATTTTTAAAGCTTAATCAGCCCCGCTGCCACGGCAACAGCACACACCTTAGCTAAGATGCGAGAATAAACCCGCTTCAGTGATTGCCTTGGCTCTTGCAAAAAAACGTGCGTCCAAGCATAAATAGATAAAAAAACAATGGTGAATTAGGCATAGGCACTTGAAAACTGTGTTCGGCCACCTTAACTGACTAGCTATTTTTCTACTCCCCCTGGATGGGACGCTAGTCGCAGAGTTTAGTTTTAAAGCTTTGGCTTTTACCCCAAGCATTAAATTTGTTATTTACACACTTGGGTGAAGAGAGAGACTAAGAGAGTTAAGTGTCTTACCCATGGTCAAGAACACAACTCAGTGAACCCTGTAAGGGCTTAAACTTAAACCATGCACCCTAACCACGAGGCCATTGTGCCTCACACCAGGTTTAACATAGTGTTTGTAAAATGAAACTTGGCCTCACAAGGAATTGCTGAAGAAATCTTCCAGGGAATGCCTGTATGCCAGGAAATGTGCTTGTACAACATCTGATGCCCCCATCTGCAAAGTAAAAAACAAGTTCAACAAAATTAACAGTATCTCTAAAACTGACAACTCTCATTTTTAACATGTGCATGGACCAGTTTGAGAAAGCAAAAAAACTGAAGAACAAATGAAAATGCATCAGTAA
>CM042753.1:10221380-10224519 GCA_022496165.2 Catalaphyllia jardinei
AATAGGCGGGGCAAAAGGCCGGCTTTCGCGTTATGTTAAAATGTTTTGAAACAAAAAATTGGCTTTTCGTTATTATATAAAACAAATAGATTCCATGTTACCGTGCGTCTGATTCAGTAATAGATCACAGAAGACGTCAAAATGTGGTAAGAACATCAGTGACACACTCGGCTACGCCTCGTGTGCCACATTTTTGTTCTTACCACATTTTGACGTCATCTGTGATGTATTTCTGAACAGACGCACGGCAACATGGAATCTATTTGTTAAATAGAAAACAGTTACGCATCAGTGCACATCACGCATCACGTTTGAACCTGATGCAACATAATAAAACAGTTCTTTTGTACGCGTTGCTTTTTATGCAACAAGACTACGGTAAATTTATACTAAAACAATTAGACTACTCGCCCTCGTTTTCTACGAGCAATAGTCAACTCGGCTGCGCCTCGTTGGCTATCTACTCGTAGAAAACTCGGGCTCGTAGTCTAATCGTTGAGTGTGCTAGACTCCGGATCAAGTGGTCTGAGTATAATCCTTGACTGAATTATTAGGTCCCATTCTCACAGTGCTCATCTCCACTCAGAAGCATTATTCGATATCTGCAAGTTGACGCTTGGGGTAACCCTAGGCTGGACTAAAAGGCAATCCAGGGAGGGGAAGTAGAAGTATTCCTAAGTCACTTCATAATTCAGAAACTGAAACAACGGCCTGATAAGCCACTAAACTTGAATAAAGATTTTCTACACCACTCACTCATAATGACTAATAACACAGTGCCAATTTAAGCACAAATGATATTTTGACCAACTTTATATCATCATGAATTCATATCATATGAGCCCTGACTGAATCGTTGGGTCACATTCTCCCAATCTTATAGTCTGACACTACATGCTCACAGTGCCAAGCTCCACTCAGATGCATAATTGGAAAACAGCTTAGTTAAACACTTGGGGTAACCCTAGGACAAGCTACAAGACAATCCAGGGAGGGGAAGAAGAAATACTCCTAGACACTTTATGCTACACCAACTGAGGCACCAGCCTGATGGGCCACTACACTGACTTGAATTATAGCGATTTTCTGTACCACTCACTCATATGAATAACAACACAATTGCAATGATGTTCCGACCAACTTTATATCATTCACATTTAACCCATTACTCCTGGAGCTTTTGCCCAAAACGCATTTCCTGGACATTTTGGCGATTTTCAGGCTGGATATTGGCCAAATTAGCTTTAAGCTAGTCAAAAAGGCACATGCGACATGACAGTTTGCATCGTCTTTTAGGACATTTTAGCTCAGGCATGCGCAGAAATTAAAATTTTGATGTACGTTTTTTGATGTACGTTTTTTTTCGCCTATGCTTTTTCTCCTTTTCTTTTCTTTTTGCTGCAGTGATTGACCTTCTACTGGGCTTGCTTGGAGTTAAAAAACCTCTAAGAAAGCGTCAATGAAACGGGCAATTTTTATCATGGAGTAGCCACGTGTGGTGGCAGGAAACATTGCTCTGAGTTTTTCACCCAACTTTTTGAACATTTTTGTGCATATCGCAGTCTCCATTTGACCGAACCCTCTAATCTGGGTATTATTGATAAGATCTTTTCCTCCTGCATTGGGTATAGATGATACCAATTTTCGGAAGTGGAAGCAAGGTTTGTCATGGCTGGTTATGGCCGGCACAGGAGTGAATAAGTTAAGCTGTCTTGTTAGACTTACTTTATAGCACTCAAGGACTGTTCACTGTAAGGCCCTACTGTTTGGTTATTCAAGTCCCCTTGACGTGCACTAGATGATCCAGCCTGACTTGTTGCCATGGTTACTTCACTTGACCGTAGTTGAGTGTTTGAAGAGTGTCTGTTACTTCTTCCAGTGCGCTGAGTCTGAGTTCCTTGAAACATAATAAAAGTATCAGTTGTGCAAGATTTGGGATGCAGCGGAAGGAACATTGGTCTTCTAAGTAACTTATTAGATTGGATCAGAAGTTTGAGAGCTCTAGCCCTTGGTGTTAACGATCCTTGTGCAACATTTAGAACAAAGGACTGTTTCTACGACAATACTTTACTTCTAAACTTGACGAAATGAAGCTAAAACATTAAAGATAACCTTGAATGGATTCAGTGAACCTAAGTTAAAGAGTAATATGCCCTCTGCATAAACAAATCAGTATTTAATTGTAAGTAAAGGTTAAGTCTGCATGCAGGCCAATTGTGGCCCACAAGGCCGGAACTTATCCTGGTTCCTGTAGCATGAAACAACTAGAAGTATTTCTACTCCCCCCTGGATGGGATGCTAGTCTATCACAGGGTTAACCCAGCATTAAATTCGCATGTACCCATTTATACACCTGGGTGGAGAGAAGCACCGTAAGAGTAAAGTGTCTTGCCCAAGAACCCAACACAATGTCCCTGGCCAGGGCTCGAACCTGAACCGCTCGATCCGGAGTCTAGCGCATCAACCATGAGGCCACTGCACCTCCCATTTAATTGTAACAATAAATAAAAAAAACAAGTACATTTAGCTACTCTCTTACTTGCTGTAGTTGCTGGAGTGACTAAATGTAGTTCCTGACCTTGTTCCCCACTGGCAAACCAAGACAAATACTCTTTAATGTGGAAACTACTGGTAAACACTCCCTCATAAGCACTTTGATAAGGATATGAAGAAACAGATGTTGACCTTCCAACAAAAGAAATAAATTAACTAAAGGTAAAATCTCTAACAATAATTTTTCACAATGTAGTGGGTTTTTTTAATTAAAACTGTTGTTTACCTTCCTCCACCAGTCCTTATAAAATTCAAATTGTACTGTTTCCGCCCCCTTCTGTATAGTCGACTCTTTGGCTGTAATCTGAACATGCACTGAAACAACAGTAAATTATGATTACTTACTTTATAAGGAGACATGTTAGTTGTTTTATAAAACGATAGTCTCATTTGCACAAAAATATATATATTTTAGGGAGTAACTGGAACTCGAAAACTTAGTGTGGATTATCAAGAGTATCTGAGGTTAGGCACAAAAAACGCTCTCCACAAACAAATAATGTCAACTACAGTGTAAGACAAGAAATCAAAATTCAGAATTAACATGTCCAAAACTACAATGTACTTTTATTACAGGAAGTCCTGA
>CM042753.1:10224619-10245317 GCA_022496165.2 Catalaphyllia jardinei
TTGTGTGGCTGATGGAGGGGAGCTTGAGCGCGCGCAGGATGACGTGTACAAGGGTACGATCATGTTGCGAAAAGCGAATTGAGACAAAACTTTGCAAAAGTCGCTAAACTTCTCTGACTGTTGCAACAGTATTCGAAAACAAATCCGGCTAAGTTGTAGAAAAAACCTTTCGAACTCATTTTGTGTTTGTTTGGTTTCGTGAAAGCAACGAAATTTAGAGATTCGAGCGAATATTCCTAAGTCATGTCGTAGGCCTGTCGTAAGCTTGTTGAATGCGACAAAATCGGCCTTTACTGCTCCGAATTTATGTTGGGCATGCGCACTTGCCTCCCCTGTCACATTCCTGACAGGTGATCACGTAGTGCAAATTGGATTTGGCCAGATCTCGCCTTCGGCTTCGTCCACAAGAGATCTGGGAATGAGATTAAGATTTTTGCAGTCTCATCTTTATTAGGACAATGCTATATCACGTGAAGGTAAATTCACTTCTCAAGTCTGGTCTTGCTCTGATCCTAAGGATTAAACAAGCCATGGTGAGCACTGAAGGTAAACACAGTTTCTGTGGCATGAAATGGAAACAAATTAAGGCAGGGGTATACATTGGAGTGAATTGGAGTGAAATTTGAAGTAATATTAAAAAGGGAATTGTTAGGATTAAAATGGGTTGGAAACACTACTAGACAGTTGACCCTTCCCCAAAAGAGAGCCCCAGGTTGGTTGGGGACTCTTTACTGTCCATATACTAATTCTTCCCTTCAAATTTCAATTTTCCAAATCCATCAAATCTTCAACATTTCATATTTTCCTCAATTTAACTTATCCTTTGGGAAGATCTCTTTCCCAAAATGCCCAATTATTTACACAAACCGCCAAACAGTGGTTAATGAAATAAACAGAGAGATTTAGCATTGCTTGAAACATGACAGAGATATGGGCAAAAAGGCTTTGTTTAGCGATGTCAAAAAGCCTTCACATGTACCCCCGCCTTCAAGAAGTATTCGCTATCTCTGGATGTGATGTTAGCCAATCTCAAGTTAGATGAGGGCATTTCATTAGGTTCCCCTCATAATTTTGTGTTGCCCATTTAAACACCTGGGTGAAGAGGGATACCAGTACACATACACTGTTTGACAAACTTGTGTCTGCAGTAGCTACAGTAACTGTAAGTAACTACCAAAAGGACATTGCATTGTTTCATGTTTGAAAACCATAATCATAAGAAAACAAACCATTACCAAGTACAATGTGGACTTCAGCATCATTCATCTTTAGTATGTCACTTAGAACTGCTTTGGAAAATGTTTCTGCAGCCTGAAATTGAACAAAATGTATATTTTTTCACCTAACAGTATCAATATCAACAAACGTTACATCCAAGAACTTTTTTCAAAAGTCTATTTACATAGCAAAGACCTGTTATTTAGTGTGGAACATTTGTATATGAATAGTTATTAATTGAAGCCTCGTATCTTGTCTTAATTGCTCAACAAAGCTACGTCCTTACACAACATTGTAATGTTTTTAGACTTGAATTAGGTTTCACTGATTGACTGACAGGCTGATTGTTTGATTGATTGCTTGATTGATCTCTTGCCAATTTCCCGGATAGTGCTTCAAACCACTTTTAAACGCCAATGAAAGGGTTAACCCCTAAAAGAAAACAATAGAAGGCGCCTGGGTATACCCACAAGGTCCTGGGACCTAGATCTCATGGTCCCATGATGCTTTGGTGGCTTTTTTCCTTGTGCTTCAAACCATCCAGTAAGTATTTTGCTTTTGCATTGCCTTTTTTAACAAATTCTAACCTTTTTTAGGCTATTATTTTCTTTTTTTTACACAGTAGGTTTCTTTTTGGTGGTATTTGTCGCTTTTCAGGATACTGATTTAACATCGCTGAACATGTCCAACGACTCCCTTCAGAGAATTCTCCAGTCAATTGCAAGTCTTTCCACCCAAATAGACTCGTTAGAGTCCCGAGCAAATCAGCCAGAAACTATTACAGATTCTGATGATGATGCTTTGTCAATTATGACTGGTGAATCATCAGGCTTGGAGATTAGTGAACCTTTGTCGACCAAAGCATCTCTTTAAGACTGCTTCTACGCCCGTTAGGGCACCCATAGAGCCTATGAAGGCACCTGTAGAACCTATTCAGGCCACGCAGCACCTATTAAGGCAACAACAGAGTCTAGTGATAAAGACATCTGATGAAGCTGAAAACTCAGTGATGATCATGGCTATTTGACCCAGTTGCCAAGGTCAACCTCCTGTAAACCATCAGCCTCTTTCTCCAAGTTTCTAGATACTAATTTTCAGAGAAAACTATTTTACCAGCAATCTCTAATTATTATGGATGACTGGGCAACTCCTGTAGTGGATGCACTCTCTGCTCCAAAACGTGATCCACAATTGATGAATCAAGTAAGGAATGTTTAATATTCAGCGTGCTTTCCTACATGCCATGGGCCCACTTTGTGGCCTTCATGACTGTATTGAAAATGTTTCAACGCCAAGTTATGAGGAAATTAAAATAGCTTTGGAGCAAACTCTTTGCCTTTTAGGCTCAGCCAACGCTCAGCTGTCTATCCTAAGATGACAGAGTCCTCGCAGCCATAATCTGGTTGAGGACAAACCTCACAGAACTACCTCTGCCTAATGCAAAATTATGGCTATTTGGAGATGATTTCCCCTCCTTGGCCTCAAAACAAGCCAAGTTGTCAAGGGGCCTCAGAAAGAATTTGCCGCAAACTAAAGGGAAGTCCTTTCCCAGATATAGCAATAGTAACCAGATTCAAAGCAAACATAGGGGAGACACTTTCAACAAGTATCAATCCACTTGGTATTCAAACCCTTGGTCAAATTACCAGGGGTTTCGCCCAGAAATGGTTTTTTTCACCCCCCCCCCCCCACCCCTCACCAGAAGGGATGTCAGCCAGACTCTAAGAGTGCATAGTGTCTTGAAAAAACTCTTACATCTGACCCACAGATTCCCTCAATTGTTTCAGGTTACAGGATAAATTTCCTCAAAAATCCTTTTCAAAAGTCTCCACCATTTACCCAAGCATCAGGCCAGGAAGCACTCCTAATATCCCAGGAGGTGAATGAGTTATTGCCAAAAGGACCATACAAAAGACCCCTCTGTACCCAAAAAGGGAGGATCTATGTGTCCAGTAATAGACTTAAGTTTTTTTAACAAGTTCATTGTAAACAAGCATTTCCAATTCTTCAGTTGCCTAAAGATGTTGCATTTTTCAGGAGATTTTATTACAAATATAGATTTAAAAGATGCTTATCTTTCTGTCCCAGTTCACGAGTCTTCTCAAAAGTTCCTTCACTTCATATGGAAGGGAACATGTTACCAGTTCAAAGCTCTTCCATTCAGCCTGTGTTCAGCCTCCAGAATTTTTACAAAAGTTCTAAAACCTGTTGCGGCATTCCTGAGGAGGAAGGTGATTCGAGTGCTTATATACCTGGATGACTTTCTTCTTTTGGCCACCATAATGGAGAAAGCAGTGAAAAATACTCAGCTGGTAGTGACTCTCCTTTAGTCCCTAGGTTTTAAAATAAACCTCAAGAAGCCACTATTGTTTCCAACACAAGTGATAACCTTTCTGGGTTTCCAAACAGACTCAATGTGCATGATAATATCACTCCCGGCAGAAAAGGCCAACAAAATTTTAGACTGTTGTCGCCATCTGCTCCTTTCTCAAAGTCGCATTGCAAAACCTAGCAAGTTTACTAGGCCTGTTAGAGTTCTCAAGACCAGACATTTGGCGAGCTCCACTACACTTACAGTCAGATCTGATAAGGGGCCTACAAATAAACCAGGAGTCTTACAATGCTTTGATTGCCCTGTCACCGAGTGCCAGAGTAGAACTTGCGTGGTGGTTGAAACACACCCGCAGTGCAAATGGCAGTCCTGTGCATCTTCCCCCTGCTGGATACGATCATCACAACTGATGCCTCCTAGAAGGGTTGGGGTGCAGTGCATCAATCCCTTCAAACCAATGGCAGATGGTCCCAAAGAGTCTCTCCAACACATCAAGTATCTAGAGCTAAAGGCGTCCTTTTTTGGCTTCACAAACCTTTCTCAAAGGCAAGTCTCACATAACCATATCTCTGCAGTTAGAAAACACAATTGCCATTGCTGGCATCAACAACACAGGGTGCTACATGCCCCCCCCCCCCCCCCCCAACTTATGACTCTGACCTTAGAGATATGGGATTGGTGTCAGACAAGAGACATCCTTGCGATAGCTTCTCACATCCCAGGAAGAGATAATGTCTCTGCAGACAAGGAGTCCAGAGAATTCAAGGACATGAGCGAGTGGAAGTTGGACCCAACAATTATTCAGCCTTTTCCACTGAATTGTCAGACAGATCTGTTTGCGAGGCGTCTAACCAACCAACTCGCAGATTACATCAGTTGGAGGCCCGACCTGGGAGTCATCTACACAGATGCCTTTCCGACAAACTGGGCTCCTCTACAGGGCTATGCCCTCTCCTCTTCAGTCTGATATCCAAAACCTTGACGAAAGTAACAATCGACCAAATGGAACTAAATCTAGTTGCTCCAGTTTGGCAAGCCCAGCCGTGGGGGCCAGTTCTGCTGAGACTTCTAACATCTCAGCCAGTGTTGCTGCCAAACAGTCCAACCCTCTTAATGGACCTGACAAAACTAAACCGAGTTTCCGTAAGTGGTGCATCTATGACAGCAGCAGCTAATGCATTTGTCCGGCTGTCAACTATCATGTCATGGGCCGACTTCGCAGCCCTAGTATAATTCTCATTGTTTCTTGGTATCAGAACAACTTTATCATGTATTGGCTTTGCTAGCTTCAGAGCCGAGTAAAAACACAAACTTACAAGACTCTCCTCTGGTCCACTGATAGCATATTCCATCCTTATGTCAATGCTTTCTTCACTGTTAACTGGATACAAAGTTCCAACAAAGACACACCGTCCACACAGAACTGGAAAGGGTTTCTGTATAATGTACTGTTCAAGAAAGAAAATATAAATCTTATACATACCAGTTTTCACAGAGTAATGCCATACAAATGCTCTGTGCATGTCTACTATACTTTTACTAAAAATGACCATGGTTTAGGAATAGGTTTTTTTCTAAACCTGCATTTTAATATTAAAGAGGTGACTGACATGGATTAAATACAGTCAGACTATAGTTTGCTACATCTTTGAAACACTAAGGTACACATATATGGAGGGAAAAAGAAGTTGTAAATTGTCTTAACATTATAAGTAACTTCCCTGCTCTACTTAATTCCCTCTCATATTTCACAAAAATGCTATGGAATAACTTTATCAAGGAACACTCTTCACTAGAACACTTTAAGATCAGTAAGACTTTTTGAGTTTATAATTAATGTTTTTAGGGTCGGTATGTTGTGACCGGATAGTTATTGCATGACAAGTGTATCGTTGCATTTGTTTATCAGGTGCACCATGTGTGTGATTGCTGAACTTTAAACTATCGCACAAAAAAGAGTTGTCTGAGAGCTTTGGCGAGAGAGAAGTTGTAAGAAAGCAAAAGTGAGATCCATTAAACCAGATTGTTTAAATAACGTGAGTGTCCTTTGTCGGCCAAACCAAATTCCTGACAAGTAGGATTTTTGTTTTTATTGTTTTGTTTTATTGAGGGCCATTATGTAAACTATCGGCTTACCAGTAATAATGTATTTAACTCTTGATAACTAAAGTATTTGTTGTTGTTTTTGTTGTTATGCACTAGAGTAAGACTACAGAGCAATGTAACAAAGAAGGAATTTTTCTGTGCTTTGAAGACATGCATTCAAGTCAAAACTGAACTCACAGAATAATCTTCAGAGTCATCTGTAGTAACATCAGTGTTCATACTTGACAAGAGCCAATCAAACGTGGTAAGTGCCTCTGTCTGGACCAAATGTAGTATTGTAGCTAGGCCCCAACGAGCTGGACTGTCTTGCGTGCGAGATGCTAAATTTCCAATGCTGAATACTTGGTTTTCTGTTAGGAAATGCTGGGGCATTAAATACACCTTATACACAAGTACATGAACTTATTATGAAGTACATGTAACCTTTCTCCACAATACTTGTTTTTGGTTTTGTTTTATTTATTTTTTAATTACTTGTAACTAATGAAAGGTCAGTACCTAAGACTGGGAATTGTGCCCTTGACAAGAAAAGTGGTGTCCCCTTTTATAATGCAGCTGTATAAACTAGCATACTGGGTCGCATCAACTGGATGGCCAGCAACCTCCAGGTTGTCAGAACTAGCCACCTGGCAGTGAATATCACCATCAACTTGATGATCCCAGCCAACTACTCTGCTAGGTTATTTTTTTTGATTCTACTCCAACAATCAAGCTGCAGCCTGTACTTCAATTCTTTGTGACCCTTAGACTCACAAGTTTGCTTGCAAACATAGGGATTGTAACTCAGCAAAACAAGAACATTTCAGTGTTAAATGGTTTAGTCCCACAACATAGGATATATCTAGTATATTCTCCTTGACTCTGTACTCATTATCACTACCATGACTTACAGTATCTGCAAAGTCCAGTACTTTGCATCAAACTTCAATTTCAGTGTAAGGTAGGTAAAGGTAAAGTCTGCATACGGGCCAACTGTGGCCCACCAGGTCAGAGCTTATCCCAGTTTCTATAGCATGAAGCGGCTAAGAGTATTTCTACTCCCCCCTGGGTGGGATGCTAGTCTATCGCAGGGTTACTCCCAGCATTAAAATTTGCCAGTACCCATTTATACACCTGGGTGGAGAGAGGCACCGCGAGAGTAAAGTATCTTGCCCAAGAACGCAGCACAATGTCCCCGGCCAGGGCTCGAACCTGGACTGTTTGATCCTGAGTCAAGCGCACTAACCATAAGGCGACCATGCCAGTATAAAAAGTGAAGCCTTGGAGCCAAGGCTGGCTCATGGCTGCCGGGGCTTATCCCGATTTCTGTAGCATGAAATGGCTAGAAGTATTTCTACTTCTCCTGGACGGGATGCTAGTCCATCGCAGGTGACCCCCCGCAATTTTGTTAGGTTTCCCCAACAATTCACCGGTACGCATTTATACACCTGGGTGGAGAGAGGCACGGTGAGAGTAAAGTGTCTTGCCCAAGAACGCAGCACAATGTCCCCGGCCAGGGCTCGAACCTGGACCGTTTACTCCAGGGTCGAGCGCACTAACCATAAGGCCTCCATGCCAGTATAAAAAGTGAAGCCTTGGAGCCAAGGCTGGCTCAGCTGCCGGGGCTTATCTCGGTTTCTCTAGCATGAAGGAGCTAGAAGTATTTCTACTTCTCCTGGCCAGGATGCTAGTCCATCGCAGGTCACTCCCCCGCAATTTTGTTAGGTTCCCCCAACAATTCACAGGTACCCATTTATACACCTGGGTGGAGAGAGGCACAGTGAGAGTAAAGTGTCTTGCCCAAGAACACAACACAGCCAAGGCTCGAACCTGGACCATTCGCTCCGGAGTCGAACGCACTAACCATGAGGCCACCATGCCTCCCACACCACGCCAGTATAAAACCTACTAAATTTCAGTTACACACATACCTATCTTCTCTGAAACAGTTCTGCTGTCCTCTCCAAACATACCAAACCTGGTACAATTGAAATAACAAGACTATATTTGTGAAATTATAATACAAAGGATAAGTAGGAATCCAAAATAAGAAGGTGGCAGACTAGTTTGCAACTATGCAACACAACCCTCCAGGTGAGGGTTGTTCTGAAAAGAACTGTTGTTGGTGACTGACGTTTGACAACCTGAGCAGAAGTCATCTTCAGAGTCAAGTGAATAGTGTTTGTCTGTCAGTCGATGATGCTATAAGTCTGGTCTATTGAATGTGATTGGTAAGTGTACCCATGAAGGTATTGACTGAAAGACTCATGTAAATTTGTCACCAGTCATTGGTCAGTTTCAATAGAACAATAAAGCAATCTGTTAGAACAAATGTCTCTTAACGGATTTCAACCACTACTGGCAACTTACAAATGAGTTATCCACAATAGAAACGAAACCACAAATTGACTTTTACCAGACCAACTTAATTTGACTAACAATAGATGGATCAAACACCGACCAATTTGACTAACAATAGATGAATCGAAACTGACCAATGACTAATGACAAATTTACACAAGTCTTTCGGCTAATACCATCATGGTTAAACTGACAAATCTCATTCAACGGACCAGACTTGTAACATCATCAGCTGACCAACACTATTCACTTGACTCTGAAGATGATTTCCGCCCAGGTTGTTTAAACATCAGTCACCAATAACAGTTTTTTCCAATCCATTTATTATAACATATTTTACTTTAAGGCATCAAATGAAATTCTTGCTCCCAACCATAGCATTGTGCACATGTAAGAGGTACCTCAATCCTTGCCTCTTGCCATGTATTACCTTTGTATGAAGGGACACAAATTTAAGAATTTCACATCAGCTAATATATCTCAAGTCATAGAACGATTTAAATTACTCCCCGAATTTTTTTCAGGAAAAAAGAGATTTTACTGTACCTCTCTGCACATCTTCTTGCCTGCCAAACCAGACCTGGATAAGGGTTGTATGGCAATTCCTCTTGGTGAATCAGCTGTTTAATCCAGGTTTCTATCACTGTTAGAAGCTTTGTTTCATCATAGTATTCACTTATTATGGCATTCCTTCCTTTAACACTGGTAACTGATCTGGGCAGTGTCAAAGTACTGCTGAACAACAAGTACATAGACTTGAGGCAGGGTTAAATGCATGATTCACTCAAGGTCTCAAGTTTGCAAGTACAGAACATAACTTATACAGGAAAAAAATATTAGAAATATAATTATATGTCTGAACGTTTTGATGGGTTAGTTACATTCCAACAAGTTCAACATTATCAGGACTTGAAAAATGTGCTGTTCAGTTGTCTGGGACAAGTAGTTTGTCCTGCTGGGTGAACAACTAAGTTTTATTCTCACTTGTCCAGTGGGCTGGGTCCAAGTCACATCACAACTTAAGGTGGCTCAATAGGCTGAAGGGGACCAAAACGTTTGTTGAAATATAGTGAAGAAAGATCAATTGTGTGCAAGTGCACTCATGAAGAGAAGATAATTTTTTTAGGTTTTAGTCAAAATGGTTGCTATGGCAACCAGCCACACCCTTTTGAGGCTTTAATTCAAAGCATTGATAGCATTGATGCCAGGGGTTCTGCTCTTTTATAAAACAAGATTAGACTTTTAAACAAGCTTATCTTTTGAGTTTCTGTTTATGAGCCAAATTGACAGTTGACTCATGTTTTCAGTGCTTTTTACAGGCCTTTTTTGGAAATAACCTCATTTTTTACCATACCCATTGGACAGATCATCCCCTGTCATGTGACAGAAGTTAAAATGTTACGATTTTTTTAAGTTATTGCATCACAACTCTATTGGTCTCTGATTACCCCGAGTTTCAGGAATTTCTCTTTAATACTCTTCAAAGTAGAAAGTTCCTTGTGAAATCAGTTGGTACAGACTTGGACTTTTGAGAAAAATGCACTTAAAGTTTCTTACATGATGTATTAAGCATTTAACAAGCCAGGAAGTTAGGGGGGAAAGGCATAAATTTTTGAAGGTTGCATAATAGAGGAGTGTAATAGCTGTTGTATTTTGTAAAAATTTACTGCAGTTGTAGGAAATAATACTTTTTGTAAGGGAAATGACTGAGCCTGTGACGGTGATTCAGACAGCACTTTTCACAAGTGATTACAATTATTATTGAGTTGTGTACGTCTTGACAGCCTTCCTACAAAGTATCGTTCATATTATTTTATTGAAACTGATCTCTATTTGTGGGCACTTTACTGTAAACAATCATTGCTATGGCCGTTAAAATAAATTATACCACTGTGTACTTTCCTTGAATTTTACACTCACCTAGAGGGAAATTCAGCAAGATCGTTTAAAAATGCTTTTTGCAAGTGTTCAAGGGCTTTAAATATTACGTTTTTAAAAACATATTTTTGATGAATGTCATCTATTTCAGCCTATTGAGCCACCTTACTAAATTAAATTTTTAAAAAAGGGAAATTGAGACTTGCCCAGGGCAAACAAAATAATTATTAGAGAGCTGCTTATCATCAAGCATCAAGCTATAGACATGCTAAAAATTGTCCAAACCGTCAACGCAGTGGAAGCAGAAGGAGTTAAAGAGAAATTCACAAATCTCTTTAAAGGTCTTCGAAAACTCGACAGCCCTGATTAATCAAGCTCAAACCTGACGCGAAACCACACGCAATTAGTACCCCAAGGAGAGTACCTGTTCCCCTTCTTTCAAAAGACGAACTCCCACGTAAGGAAAAAATGGAGATCATTTCTAAGGTGGATGAGCCAACTGATTGGTGCGCCGGGATGGTAGTGGTCCTAAGAGCCAATGGCAAAGTTTGCATATGCGTGGATCTAACCAAGCTCAACGAAAGCATCCTGAGGGAGTATCATCCACTACCCAGTGTCGACCACACCTTAGGTCAACTAGCTGGAGCGACCGTTTTCAGAAAACTAAACTAAACTCGCCACGTTCATCACACCGTTTGGCAGGTTTTGTTTTAACCGCCTACCATTTGGAATCAGTTTAGCCCCTGAACACTTCCAGAAACGAATCATGTAAGTTCTAGAAGGAACTGATGGTGCTCTTTGTCAGATGGATGACATCCTTGTGTATGGCAAATCAGTGGGAGAACAGAATCAGCATTTAGAAGCTACAGGAGGCTAATCTTAATTCTAAATGAAGAGAAATGTGAATTCCCAAAACCGTCAGTTGAATTTCTTGGGATACTCATCAACTTTGAAGGAGTGCATGTTAGCCCCAAGAAAGTCGAAGCCATTTTGATGATGAAAACGTCTCAAGACCAGACGTAATTAAGATTTCTCAGCATGGTTAATCAACTTATAGTAAGCAAGTTCCAGCCACAAATAGCAGAGCTATGCAAGCCAGTTAGAGACCTACTGAGTTCCAAAAGTCACTGGTTATGGAGCGATGCCCAACAGCAAGCATTTGCAGCCCTGAAGGAGAGTCTCACCTCTACCCTACCCTGGTCCACTATAATGCAAGTCGCCAAACGAAACTTTCTTCTGATGCATCATCACATAGACTTGGAGTGGTGTTAATGCAGCTGCAGGACGATGGTGAGTGGTGCCCTGTTGCCTACGCCTCCCAAGCCATGAACCCAACTGAACAGCACTACGCCCAAATAGAAAAAGAAGCTTTGGGGATCACCTGGGCAAGCGAGCACTTCGCAGACTATCTAATTGGCCTGAAATTCCATATTGGGACCGCCAATAGGCCTTCAGTACCCCTGCAAAGTACCAGAAACCTTGAGGACCTGCCAGCCAAAGTGCAACGGTTCCGAATGCAAATGATGAGAATCACCTATTCTTTTTCGCATGTACCTGGGAAGTCCCTTTACACAGCAGACACCCTTTCCCGGGCTCCCTTGGTTAGACCCCTTATCCGAGAGGAAGAGAAGTTAGAGGCTGACGTACGAGCTTTTGTCAACTCAATCGTAAAGTACCTACCCGCAAGTGAAGATCGACTGGAAGACTTCAGGTCCCAGCAACGACAGGATGAGATCACAAGGCAGCTTATCACTTATTGTGCTGAAGGTTGGCCAGAGAAGTTTGACCTTCCCGGTCCACTTAAAGTGTACTGGCCTGAGAGAAGTGACCTCACAGTGCAACATGATAATTTGGTTTTATCAACTGAGTTGATAATGTGAATTCACTCCGACGAAGGGCTAGCGCTCGAAACGACAGCTTCTGAATCTCTTTACGGTGGCCAATTCACATTATCAACTCAGTTGATAAAACCAAATTATCTTGTAATACTCCCACCGACGCAGCACCACAGTTTCTTTAGAAACTTACCCCCTTCACAGTGCAACATGGCCTGTTGATGAAGGGAAACCAACTGGTTGTCCCCTTGAGCATGAGAATAGATGTCCTTGAAAAGTTACATGATGCACACCAGGGTATTACAAAATGCCATGAGAGAGCCAAAGCATCTGTATGGTGGCCTCGCCCAAGCCACCAACTTGAAGAAGTGGTCAAGCAATGCCATACCTGCATCAAGGAACGGGTAAACCCAGCAGAACCAGTGATCCTGTTCAAATTACTCGATCGACCCTGGTAGAAACTGGCAGGTGGCCTATGGATTTACTCACATCCTAACTAGCCCCCAATACCCACAAGCAAATGGCGAGGTTGAACGTGTGGTTCAGACCGTGAAGAATCTACTCAAGGAAACCACAGATTCTTAAAATTTGAACATTGATCATTGAGGATATAGTTCGTTTTCAACTCGAGGGGAGATGTCGTGTAACCTATTACGTAATGTCATTTCCCAGTGGCCTTTGGGGCACGGGATTCAGACCTCATGGTCGACCATATAATATCGTATGGCCTGCTTGATTAAAACTGTTGTGTTGCTGTTCTTATCTGCCTGGTTTTATGACCTAATAATATCACAGCAAAGAGAAGTAGGGCAGTGAGCAGGTTTGAGCAAACTGAAACAGACCTTCCCATTTGACTGCAGTCTTTATGTGTTGGTGCACTGTAGCATGGCAAGAGAGGTGATGGAGAGTTTTCCTCTCTTTTCTTATTTCTACCAATAATATTATTATAAGCAGATATTATAGGATGGACATTTTTTCTCATCTTGCACGATGCAGTGTTACATTTCATAAATTAACAGCTAGGATCATGAGATTAATAAACATTGTAATCAGAGACACGAAAGATTGTAAAATAGTTTTTATCAAGAGAACACAGAAAATAGGACACATTGTAACACCGGGAGAGAATTAAACAAGGATTTGCTAAGTACAAGCGAGCTGTGAGTGTGTGAGTTAAGGTGTACTCCATGTTTGGCACAGAAGTAAAATTTTGTTAATCACTAAGGCCCAATTACCCTGTAACTGACTCATGCACATGCTCAAGCATGTTGCTAAGTAGGTAAAAATTTCCCTCACGTCAACTTGAGCCCAGAAACTTTAAACAATTCAACAACAAATTTAGTTACATTTTAGAGGTTTTTTCTTTGTGTTTCACAAAATTCAAAGTAAAAAAGTACAAACAAAAACAAACTAAGAGTAAAACAGAAAAAAAGCCCAAACATAAAATAATTTTAACCATCTCGATGTGGCTTTAGTGTGCTTTGTTTGATATTATCGAGGTAGTGTAAACTACACACATGCTGATAGGGTAACTTCTGATAAATATCGCGGGCACTTGTGGTTGCTTAAAATGCTATTTTTTCAACGAGTTACGATTTAAGCCAACATTGGGAACATAGCTATGCATTCCTTTTGTGAAATGATACTTTTTCCAGTTTTTCAATGTTTTGAATTCTCTCAGAATCTGACCTTTCAAAAATGAAACAAAATCTCTTAGTTTACATAGCACAATACAGATTAAAGTTAAAATATTAAATCAAGTAATACCAGTAAAGTAATATGCTTGGGAGCCTTTGCGTTTTTCAGAATGAGTCACATGACCAGGGGAGTGGCCTGATGACATCATCACTGGTGTTACTGATCATGAAAAAGTTAAAAGACATGAAATAACTCTAAACAAACTAAAAATGGCAAGGCTATATAAGAACAACCTTTTCCATAGCAATGGCTTAACTGCCTAAGGGGTCTCCTTTGACAAGTAAAATCGTCTGGCATTAGACAGAGTAAAAGCTTTAAGTCATTCTCGGGCAGTAAAGGGTTAGAAAGATCAGCTAATGGACCCTCAGTTAGTTTGGAAGGAGTTGTAATTTTTTTCAGCCCAGTAAACTGTACTGACTTTCACTGGGCAAGGTGGATGGGTTTTATCCCGGCCCAAATGCCTTTTGAATTGCTCAAAGAAGTCATCCAGCCCTTCGACTTTACAGGGGTACTATTAATCTACCTGTAAAATCTATTTGAAAGAAAGACAAATGAAACTGACTAGATTTATATTTTCACCACGTTTCGAAGTCATCGTAACTCCATTTTCAAGTGATAAATAATTACAAGTGCTAGAGTTTAAATAGATGGAAAGCATAATTTGCATACTGGGTGTTGTAAAGAATGTTATACAAATAACTTTGCCTTGGTCGAGTCGCTTTGGACATTAAGAGAGGGTGACAATTCCCTAATGTATAGCATTTCATGCTTGAGTGCACCTATCGACTGTCATCCTCTTAGGATTTTTTTAGTGAAGAATGCACTCGACTTGAAAACGTTTTTTTCCAATCTTCATTATCTGAAAAATCACATCAATCAGATTGTTAATCGATTTGTGTTGGAAAAGACATCTCCAACACAGACAACACTTAACTCGACCAGTGTTAACATTGCGCGAGTAGCATTAGCCTTTAAAGATCAGAAAGCGGCCGATATTGTTAGACGTCAGCTTAACGACCTTGGAAGCAAAATAAACGTTGTTTTCCAACCTGTGTTTCTTAGTAAGAAGTTAGAGGACAAATTTAAGATCACAGAAAAGAAGCCATCAATAGTTAACCAACAACGTGTAGTTTATCAGTTTCAATGTAGTTTTTGTGATGAAAACTATATCGGTTTTACAATGAGGCACCTACACGAACGTTGTGAGGAACATAAATTTAATTCGTCCAGCATCAAGAAACATTTCAATAATAAACACGATTGTTTGCCTGATAATATCAATCAGCACTTTACAGTCTTATGAAAATGCAAGACTAAACATGACTGTTTAATTTATGAAATGCTATACATTAGGGAATTGTCACCCTCTCTTAATGTCCAAAGCGACTCGACCAAGGCAAGTTATTTGTATAACATTCTTTACAACACCCAGTATGCAAATTATGCTTTCCATCTATTTAAACTCTAGCACTTGTAATTATTTATCACTTGATAATGGAGTTACAATGACTTCGAAACATCGTGAAAATATAAATCTAGTCAGTTTCATTTGTCTTTCTTTCTTAGTTATAAGTTTTTCTAAGCAACTGCTTGTAAAATCTACTTGATATTAATATTTAATTTAGTGCAGGCAGAAAAATTACTTGTGCCTAATTTCATGCATAAAAGAAAATCGAAAACTTTCGTTTCTTCTGCCAAGTGTAGCATTTACTGAGTAAAACAGTTATCTTTAAATCAGAAACAAAATGAAGAACAGAGTAAAAGCAGTGGCTCACAAAAATAGGCTCACGGCTTTGGCTTGCAGGCTGGCACATTAGTTACACACGCCTTGCTCAGAAGCCATGTACTTTGTTCTGTTTTCACATGTTAAATTAGCAAAGTTTGTTAGATCTTCTTCCCTTACACAAGTTTATTGTACACTGTAGAAGAACACAACTAGAACAATGCTCACGCACCTTAGCTCATACATGTACAATACACAGTACATCTCCTATAGAATCGGAAAATAATTTTTTTCTTTCTTTAAACGACCTATCAGCTTGAATTTGCAATGACAGTAAATGTATGATTGCCACAAAAACCTAAAAATAGACCACTTTAATTTAATATCTTGTACATGTACATGTAAAGTCCATCTAACGGACAGTTTCTTCATCCCTAACAATGTACCTTGCTACTGAACTTCCACCAGATGTTGCTGTCCCAGGGACGTCAAATATGGGTGTACAGTGAATTCCACGCAATGATGAACTTGACTAAATAAAAAATTCAAAAAAACCATCATACTTTCAACAATCCAACAATCACAAAATACAGACTTTCTGGTTTCTATAGGAGTGAATAACTTGCCATATGACTTTTCAATTGTCACTAGCGTGGCATTATTTTAAAAGTTAATATCTTTTTCTTAGTTCATAATTTCACCTTTAATCATCTTGAAAAGAAATATTTTGCTGTTCATAACAGCTGAACTTGGTGTCAAAGAAGACTTTGAAAGACCTGAAAAAAGGCATTGACTTTTGAAAGCTGACAAGCACAAACCCTGCAAGATTTGAAGAAACCACCCAGGAGTTATAGTCAAAGTTAGAGATCAGACGTTTAAATATAGGTCAGTGCAAAACAAAAAAACATCTGGGGGGCAGGGGAAGGGTGTGGGCTAGGTTTGGGTGATATGGAATCCTGGCAGGGTAGGATAATGCACTTGTCACTGGAAACTCCCGTCTCCCCCACCCTGTGGAGATGTGGAGCATACGTGAGGACTTACCAGCCCCCAGGGGGTGGGGGAATAGTTCACTTTAGACAACTTATATTTTAGACAGGGACTAGACTCTAGTCCGAAGCACATGGTTGATTGTTTAAAATAGCGGGTTTAAAGGTGAGTTAAGGTGATTCCTTAGAAATAGAAGTTGCTGATGAATTTTTTTGATCTTTCCCTGAATATTCTCTACCAAGCACTGTTTCAAAAAAATTAAAATCATAGGTCACCATTCTCATTTAAGGACATTCGCACCCATTGCTACTGCACATCTCTAGTGCGCACGCAATTCATTAGGCACGCACGTGCCCCGTCATGTATTTCAAGCGTGCACACCGAGTCGAATCTCAACAAAATATGGAGCTGATAACCTTTGCGTTAACTTGGTGTGCGAATATTTTTGTTGGATGCTCGGTGACCCCCTCGTTTTTTTGGCAGATCATGCCGATCACTTCCTTTTCTGACTCCTGACATTATAATAAAAAACAAAAAAAATCTGTACACGGGAAGTTTTAATTATTTTTCATACACTTAGTATTCAAATAGGGTCGAATTGGTACATGGATACAGGTGTGCATGACTTAGAAGTTACATTTGTAGGCTAATCCTACCTGATTAATGACATATGTAGCAAAGATCTATCAAATACACCTATATGTGCAGTGTTAAACGCACATAACATAGATATGATTCTTCAACTGAAATATTTAACAATTAGACTACGAGCCTGAGTTTTCTACGAGCAGATAGTCTATGAGGCGCAGCCGAATTGACTATCGCTCGTAGAAAACGAGGGCGATTAGTCTAATTGTTTTACTATAAATTTACCGTAGTCTCATTGCACTGTTTGTGGCATGGTGGCATGCATGACTTGTTGTTCTTTTTCTAAGAACCTCAAAAAGAGAAAAAAATAACTGGCCCAACAAATTTAACCAAGGTTGAACCATCTTAATGTACCGGTCAATTCCAAAACTGCCCATGCTCCCCACCCCCCAGCAAACCCGGGGCATTTGACTTTTTTGAAAAGTTTTGGTCAAATTCTCTGCTATGTTGCCAGTTTAGACGGTCAAATGCCCCACCCGTTACAGCTTCAAGAGGGTCAAATTCCCACACTCTCCAGGCATGTTAAAGCATTTGTGGAAACAAGTTCTGCAAACTTTTCAGCCAATATGAATTTCTTGTTCAGCTTGTCTTCGTTCCACACTTTAAACAAAGGCATATTCCACAATATAACTATTTAGTATAATTTCACAGCTGAACAAAGAGTTTCCAACAATCTGATTGCTTGAGTGATTCCTTATATGACGTTATATTCACCGCGCTGCGCGGTGAATATAACATTTTCGAGGCCTGGCTACTGATCTTGCCACCTTTGCCATCTCGGCAGCCATGGTGGACAGTTGTGAATGAATTTTTCACTTATTTGGAAGACATCACTGTGAGTCCAGGGTATTTGAAAGGATGGAGAATTTTCAAAATGACTGCTGTCGCCCTTGGACCAAAAAAACTTTCAAGAACTTGTATTCAAGGCAGTTAAGAATCGTAAACGCAGTGGTTAGTTGATCGCCAGCAGGTCAGATCGATTGACCAAAATCTGTTTTTCTCCAAGATACTATTTGAGACAACTATGACAACTATGAATGAAGTCAACAGAGATAAAATAAAGGTACCGGAATTTCGTAATGTTTCGCTTGTCTGTTTTACTGCTGAACTCGATGATTAAACTGATTCACAATAGATGTACATGTAAGCCTATTATTAACTCTACGGCTACATACATGTATGCAAACAAACAATTGCGTCTTTGTTTTCATATTTTATTCTGTTAGTCTCTGTTGTTCAGTTCTGAAATTATACTAAAACAACTGAATGGCTTGGTGCAAGATGGTCGCAAGTGACTTTTTTGGGTAAAAATGTTTTTCCTTCAAAAGTGCCTGAATTTTTGCATGTGCTTTTCAATTAAGTAGTAAAAGATTCCCATGTAATTTTTTTGGGGTGGTTTGCACTTTGCTTCTGAGAAAAACGAAGTCAAAATATCGAAGCGTGCACAAAGAATGCAACAAAGTGGAAAAAGTATAGCATTTTAGCCAAAAATAATACAGGAGAATGTTTTTCTGCTTTATTGAAAAGCACATGCAAAAATTCAGGCACTTTTGAAGGAAAAAATTTTTACCCGAAAAAGTCACTTACGACCGTCTTGCAGCAAGCCATTCAATTATTCCCCTCAGGCTCAGCGACTATTGTTGAATAATCCCTGAGACTTCACTTCGCCTTTGGCGAATAATTGTTTAATAAGATGACAAAAACAGAAAATCCGCATGGAATCGACAAGAACAATGACCCATGAATGCGGCTCACGTGCTGAATCAAAGAATTGCGAAATCCTTTTGCTCCCGACTGCTGACAGATGTTTTGACACGAAAGTCAAATGCCCCACCAGGGGGCCTCATTTTGGGTCAAATTCCCCACTGTACAGGGCTTAACACGAGTTAAATGCCCAAGGATCGGGGGGGATGGGCGGTTTTGGAATTGACTGGTACATAATAGGGTTGAAATCATTCTGACCTAACGAACAAATTGACACACGACATTTTTCTCCCCATCTTATATTTTGTGAGTAGGGTAACAGCTATTACCCAGCATCCCTGTAAAAACATCCCGATCAAACCTATCAAAAAACAAATTGTGGTTATCATGGGCAGTGGTATTGTTCGTGGGCACGTATGCACGACGGCGGCGACGAAAACGGTGGCATTGCGCAACATGGCCGCCATACTCCAAATAATAGGTTGATGTAGACATGCAGCCTTAGTTTACCGTGTACTTCTTTGATATTGGACATCCATGTTATGAGCAATTGACACCTGTCAAAACAAGGTATCTGCTGACCAGTATCACGTGACCACATTGTGGGCGCAAGTCTACAACTCATCGAGGTCATGTGTTCTTTTGAAGTTAACTGCTGACCAAAGGCTGGGTTTTCGATTGGATTGCGGGCTCATGTCAGGTTAACTTGTTGAAAACAGTTCAGGATTGTCTAGCATACCTGCCAACCCCTAGAGTACAAAAATCTGGAGACGTCTAGAAATCTTTGCATTGTGAGAATTTCATTAAAGACAATGTCCAGGAATAACCTCTGAAAATCACCCAAAAGGCATTCCAAGAGACTGGGAGATTTAATGAAAAACTTGGGAGACTCCCGGGAAAACCGGGAGAGTTGGCAAGTATGGTTTAGAAACTGGCTAACGCTAGCCTAGGATTAAAATTTATCCGAATTATAACGTTATCGCCCATAGAAATGTTTTTTCCTGCTTTGTTTTGTGTTTATAAAACTCAAAACAGAAAACCTCACCGCAAAGTTACTCAAATCAACTTTGTACCTTTTCCTGGGTTAGCTTAATCGGGTCCTTAACAACCTGGCCAAGGAGCTACGCTTTTAGGCTGGCCTAAATCTATATATTATGCTTAAGATCACGTTTGCTATAACCACAATAAGCTTTGATAAGTTCTCACTAAACGCATTAAGCCAACAACTCACTCTGTTCGTGTCATGTCGGTCCTCACCAGTCGCAGTTCCCTCCCTTCCATTGTGAACACGGTCGAATCTTGGCGTTGCATTTTCCATACTTTCTCAGAGTCAGTTCTTTGCATCTTTGAAAGTTTAATGCACTCAGTAAACAAACAACATGGCGGGAAATGACGAGGAGTGAGGGACTGGAAACTAGCTTCCAGTCCCAGATGACACCAAAGTACAGTAGTACAGTTTTCATCGAGACAAAGATGAAAATAATAAATACGAAAGGTGTGTAGACAAAATTGATATCACAAACAACTTAAAAAACACTTTCTGGGAATCTACAACTTTAACAAAAGCCAGAATAATTGCCCACATGTAAAAGTTCAATGTCACGCAACCCCAGATCGGTGCATTGTGTGACGCCGAGCGTTCCAGTCTACGCCATTTTTGTTAGGAACAAGCATGTCGAAGACAGTCGCTATTATTGGTGCTGGGGCGTCAGGTTTAGCCGCGATCAAGTGTTGCTTAGAAGTTGGGCTCGAACCGACTGCCTTTGAACGCGATCCATGGCTTGGTGGTGCCTGGAGGTACACGGATTTGGACGAAGAGAAGGATGGACGAAGCTGTGTGTCTTACTCGACTGTTACCAACACTAGCAAGCATTTTAGCTGTTACAGCGATTTCCCCATGCCTAAAGAATGGCCTAACTACCTTCCACAACAACAGTATCTCGTCTATTTTGAAATGTACGCACACGAGTTCGGCTTGAAAGAGAGAATTCGTTTTGAGACAACTGTGTTTGATGTGAAACCAGCTACAGATCTCAGCCAAAGAGCTGAATCTGATCGATGGCAAGTTCACTATCGTGATCACAAAGACAATGAACGAGTGGAGGAATTTGACTTTGTAATGGTTTGTACTGGAGTAAACTGGGATCCCCGCGACATCAATATTCCAGGTTTGAATTGTTTTCCTGGTGACGTAATCCACAGTAGGGATTACAGAACATGGAAGAATTT
>CM042753.1:10245417-10270402 GCA_022496165.2 Catalaphyllia jardinei
AAGTCCGACCTCGTAGCTCAGTCGGCAGAGTGACGGTAGATCTAATCCGGAGGTCGTGGGTTCGATTCCCACTGAGGTCAAAAGATTTTTTCTTTTCCTCGTGTGGTTCCCTGATTCCCTTTACTAGGGCTGACGCCCAGTGGATTATTCATGTGTTAAATTAGCACTAAAATTTACACTTCAGAGTTAATTCTCTGTTTCATCATCAGACACACAGATAGACAGACAGATGGACACAGACACACAGATAGACAGACATCGACAGACAGACAGACAGGTTACTGGTCGTTTAGCCCCAAATTAATTAGCCCTTAGCCAGAAGTCGATTAGCACCTTATTCGGCAACTTCTGGTTGGGGTCTAAATGGTTAGAAGCTAATTGACTTAGAGGTCAGATTACTGGGTACTGACAGACACAAAGCAAAGTTCACATTCCTGACTGATTGACTGATGGACAAACTATTCCTTTTTCGGTTTCAGGGGATATTGCCTGTGAACTAAGTCACCATACACAACAGGTGTACTTGAGTACTCGCAGTGGATCGTGGGTGATATCTCGCTTGGCTGATGGAGGAGCACCTATGGATGTCACATTCCTAACAAGATTTCTAGCGTTAATTCCAATGAAATTTGGCAGTCACATGCTACGCCAGAAGCTGGAAAGCAAGTTTAACTCAGTCAATTTTGGCTTAGGAGTTGATAATATGCCAGACAAGAGATTCCCAATCATAAACGATGAATTACCACACCGCATTTTCACTGGCTCAATTCAGGTCAAAGCAGACATTGCCAAGGTACAGGGCAATACTGTCCACTTCGCAGATGGTTCTATACTTAAGGACATTGATGCGATCATTCTTGCCACTGGGTTTAAGTTCAGTTTTCCATTTTTGTCAGACAGTCTCCTTTGCCCAAAGGAGCGGTACATTCCTCTCTACAAGTACGTCTTCCCACCAACTGTCAACCCAGGCACCCTTGCCATTATCGGGGCTTTACGTGTAAATGGCCCTGTCCCACCAGTTAGTGAAATCCAATCTCGTTGGGCTGTGAGTGTTTTTACTGGCAAATCAAAACTTCCAAATCGTCAAGCAGTGGTGGAAAATATTGAAAGGAGACAGCATCTGTTGGAGGCTAACACGATAAAGTGTTGCAGAGCCTTTCATTTGGTAAGAAAATTGAGAAAACACCCTTTAATTGAGTGAGCATACACTATGAGGCCTATTTCTATAACTTATGATGTCCCACAACTGTTACAACAAAAGGCTTTAGTCTCACGACAAAGAAATAACCTCACAGCAAAAAGAAAACCCTCAACTGGTATATTTATGCCAAACAACAGTAGCAAACATTTTGCTAAGCATCATATATTACATACAGCCTTCCACCAACATTCAACATCACATTACGATAACATGAAACATGGGTCAATACCAGACATCAATCAATGGCCAGTTGTTTCCTTGATAAAACCTGTTGAACTGAAATGTATGTGTGGTTGGGTTTAATATAAGAAGCAAAATGTGAACATTCGAATTACTCTGGCACCGCTAGGGAAGATAAAGAAACCTAGATCATAGATTGGTCTGCAATGCATGTGTCTCTAAGTGATAATCATTTGACAATGACTATGCTTGGAGCATGACACTGATTACTAAAATTCAACAATGTCATGTAACATCTATGTACAAAATGTAGCTCTTATTATCAAGATTTTTTTTGCTTTAACTCACAGGTAAACTACATCGTGTATTCTGACGAAATTTCATCTTTGATTGGCGCAAGACCAAATCTGTGGCACCTCCTCATGACAGACCCAAAACTGGCTTTGAAGTGCTATTTTGGTCCATGTGTGCCAGCTCAATACAGATTGGTAGGCCCAGGGTCCTGGAAAGGGGCCAGGGATGTTATAATGCAGGTTGAAGAGAGCAGGTTGTGTCCACTGAGGACAAGAAAAACAGGTCTGAAGGAGCAAGAAAGGAAGAATTCCTACGTTCTGTGGGTGCTGAGTTTTGTTGTTTTCGTGATTGTGCTTCTATTAATTTTGTAAATGAAAAGTAAGTGCAAGGCCTTTGCTCTAGAACACAAACTTAAACATTGTTAAATCAGTGAAAATAATGACAATACAGCTTCCAAAGCCTCCCTATTAAACTCAGTGTACAAACCCAATGATGCTGTTCCCTTCACCAAAACAAATTGTCTTCTTGCACAAGTCATAATTATTTTATTTCCATTGGCAATATTATAGATCAGTTAATTTATGCATATAGCTGCACATCATTGAGTAATAAGATGTAACTGGGAAGCTTTAAGAGAACAAAAGGAGCCAGGTGTTCTTGGCAGAACCTCAAGCAACGGTTACACCACTTTTGAAATCATCAAACGTTTTGTATCATAGCTTCATGATGCAAGCTAAAGTAAGAATCAAGTTGAGAAATATGATTAGTGCATGCAAAGTACCTGGGGGTTTTCACTAGAGTTGCAGTTAGAATTGTAAGAACACATATGATCTGGTGAAAATCAAAAGTCAGCATCCAAAGTGGTCATAAGCTCAACAGAACTGAAGTCAGAAAAATCAGTAACTTAAGCTGCCATTTTGTTCCAATTCGGCTGACAACTCTGTCGCTGATGGCCCAGCGAAAACTAGAGAAAGCAAAAGCAGCACAATTACCAAAATCCTGCATTATGATTGGTTTATTCTTTGGCTTCTGCTAGTGTCTCCAACAATCTAGTTTTCACAATATTATATGTGACAGGGTCATAAGTAGAATCTGTGTTCTTTGGCCTTTTTCTAAATGTAATATAATTTCGCATATCCTTGAGTGTAAAAGTCAGACAATATAATCCTTTGACATCAAATTCTGAGCAACATTGAAATTTGTCTCATTTTCAAAATGGTATTTTTGTGAAAATATTTTTATTATTTTACCTAACACAGTCACAATTTACTTTTAAGTGTTCTATCCAAGGCTTAACATAATTGTGAATGTTGTGCTGCGTAGCACTATGAACACAAATGATGTAACAGAGAATTAACTCTGAAGTGTAAATTATAGTGTTAATTTAACCCTTGAATAACCCACTGGGCATTAGCCCTAGTAAAGGGAATCAGGGAACCACATGAGGTAAAGAAAAAATTTTTTGACCTTGGTGGGAATCAAACCCACGACCTCCGGATTAGATCTACCGTTACTCTGCCGACTGAGCTACGAGGTCGGACAGAGAAAGTAGAGGTCGATTGAGATGGTGAGTCGCGGCAAAGAGAAAGTAAGGGTACATATGAATGTTGTGCCATGTAGCACTATGAACACAAATGATGTAACAGAGAATTTATTTAACTCTTTGTCTTCGCCGCGATTCACCATCTCAATTGACCCCGACTTTCTCTGTCCGACCTCGTAGCTCAGTCGGCAGAGTAACGGTAGATCTAATCCGGAGGTCGTGGGTTTGATTCCCACCAAGGTCAAAAGATTTTTTCTTTACCTCGTGTGGTTCCCTGATTCCCTTTACTAGGGCCAACACGCAGTGGGTTATTCATGTGTTAAATTAGCACTAAAATTTACACTTCAGAGTTAATTCTCTGTTACATCATTAACATAATTGTGTTGAGTATAAATTAGTTCAGACAAGCATAATGCTACACAATCTCATTACCAGAGCCCACATGTCTTTTGGTCAGCACCAAGACAAGAAGCTCTGGAATAATCAATTTCCAGAGCCCAAGATTTTAGGAGTTCTGGTTTCACTCTGCATGCATGCCTTGGTTTACATGGCATCCAGAGGTAAAGTTGATGTGGATGTGTTCTACAAAGGCATTCAAGTTAGGAATGTCAAAATTTGGCTTTGAAAGAACAGCAGTATCAAATTTTGAAAGCAAAAGACTCATGGGCTCTCAGAACAAGACTGTTGATTATTCCAGAGCTCCATGTCTTGGCACTGACCAAAAGACACATGGGCTCTGGGAACGAGATTGGATGCTACAGTCATTTTGAGCTTAAAATACAATGATCAGACACATGCAAACAAGTTAGAAACAAGATACAAAATGTTTGACTTCGTATGTAAATATCATTTTATTTTCTATGACTGGGTCTTACAATATATTGTTTAATGTATTTGTTACAATAAAAATGTCTATTAAATGCTTATGAAATAGAGTCTGAAAATAAAAAATATAGCGAAGTCTACCAATCTACGAGAAATTATCAGAAAATATGATTGCTAAGTCTGTCTAATAAATTATGTACATGGCCAGACAGACTTGTCTGTTGGTTAATAATTATTATGAGCAGACGAGAAGGGGGAAATAACATTAGAGTTCTGGTCTGTTCACAAATAGCATCTTAATGACAATGATAATAATATTATTATCTACATTCCCTATCTACAAAAACCTGTCATTTTTTTACTCTACAACTTATCTTGTGTTCCTCCATTTCAATCCAAATTGTTGGTTTTGTTTTACAAAAACTAACCACTGCAGAATAGCCTACCATACACATTTCTGTTTTAAATTCATGCACTTTAAAACATTAGACCAAGGGTGCATTTTCTAAAAGATTGATATTAAAGGAAGTCTAAAACACTCAATTTTCAAGTTCCTGGACTTCTTTTGGTGACATTTATCTCAGTGCAGTTTGGAATCAGGTTGACCCAAAACTACAATTTTGAGATAATTCCTTAGCAAAATAGCCACAGAAACATTCTTTGGCTCCAAACTGACACAAATTGGCTTTAAAAATTATATAAACATACATGAAGATTTTACAAGAAAACTGGCCTTGTTTTACCAAAATTTTACACTTGTTTTCAGTAATGTGAACAATTATCCCCACCTTATCTAAATTTTCCTTACTGGGCTTATAGTTTCCTTCTTGAGAGAAATTAGTGTTTTATCAAGATGTTTGTCAGTCTGAAATGACCATATACTGAAATCTCCTTACCTAGCTGCTTGAATTTGCTATTAAAGTGAAGAGAGAGGTCAGAAGTTAACAGCCTTAAAGAGGGGAGTGGAGAACATACTACAAAGAAAAAAAACTTAATAACAAAACATTTTCACACAAGATATCCATTTATAGGGTTGCAAAAATCCTTTTGTGTTACATAAATTAATTAGTGATGCTGAATACTGTAAACTGAACAATAGTCACTTTTTAACCGGGATGATTTTCTAAGGAAGCTTTTTGAAATATATTATTTTACCTTTTTGTTAAAGAATAAGTGTTTCTAAACCACTTGTATTAAAATAGTTATTGGTAAGTCATTACTGTGAGTGAATGCTCATTACGATACAATTAGATTTAACACAACACACAGTGAATAGAAATTATAACTTGATAGTTAAATGTACTACAAGTTGTAAGGACAAACAAAGAATTATAGAAAAATAATTAGCCAAAATATTATTAAACATCATAAATAAGAAATATAAGCTTCGCGTAAATGTGACATGCGCCAAACATGAAAGATCGTGAAGGTGCGGAGAGACCATTTGCGACCAGGAATTTATACTCACTTTATACAATAAAATAAGTCGATGACGGTTACTATGCACAACAGTCCTGCATAAATACATTGCTAAATAAAGGACTGTGTGCAACTAATAATGCAAAATGGTGGGCCATAGAAATGTAATTTCACTTTTGTTTGTGTTGGATGACTTTTTGACATTACTCTGCTGGCATTTCAAATGCCTCAACAGGAGCCCTGACAAACTAGTCAAGAGCCCAGAGGGAGGGAGGGGAGGGGAACTTCCATATGAGAAAGACTTGGGTGTGCGTTGTGCCTTTTGGGGGATAAAAACCGGTTTGGGCACCTCATAGGATATTTAGCCTCAAAAGGTCCACATTGGGAGCTTTTGCAGTACCTTTTAGAGTATGTGTATTAACCTCTTCAGGGTTCTTTTCAAAATTTCCAACAATCACCCCCATCCTTTTGTATGTGAGAGTCCCCACCTACCTCTCCCTGGGTCAAGAGTTAGTAGTTGAAAAGTAAAACAAATTGACAACTGTTAAGGCTTGACAAAGCTTTTCCATACAGTAAAGCTGTAGTGTTCACTGAACAGAATGCATATTTTGGCACTAACAACTGCCGCTGTGATTGCTTGGTTGTCAAAAATAGTCTGAGAAGGAGTTGCCATAAACAAAATTGCAGTTAGCCTTTTGAAAATAAAAAACTCTTCCACTGTTGATAGCCAATTTGTTATCAAATTGTATTATCAATAATTGTTGTCATCCATCAGCTTAAAGTGCCCCTGTGATAAAATAATCACTTCCTTTTTTCTTGACATTCTGAAAGTTTGTCTGCTTAACACTTGACTGGCAAAATTCTGACCTTTCATTTTTATCCAAAGGCCGTTTACTTTGAGTGTAAGTTTTGGATTTCACGATCCGCCATCACTCACATTCAAACCTGACCGATTTGACCTCAGAGGGTTGGATCCGGAAAAAGTGACGTCAAAGGCTCACCAGCTTAAAATTTCAGCATGTGAACACAGCTTATTATGTATGCAAAGTGCGAGTTTTAAAAGTGTGAAAGCCCAAAACTCCCGTGCTGCATATTAATTCTGCAGCGTACACACGCATCGCATTCTTAAACTAGTGAGCCTTTGACGTCATTTTCTCCTCGATCCAGCTCTCTCAAGAACTTAAATTTAGTAATGGCGGATCATTAAATAGGAAAGTTCCAGTTAAAATAAACAGGTGCCTTTTTTAAATCAAGGATTAAAACTTGGGTCACTTAGTGTTTAGTTAACATAGTTTTGAAATCCAAAGGAAAAAAATAATTTATTTTTTGTCACAGGGGCACTTTAACTGACATTTGACAGAGTGTTCTGTTACTGGCAACTATGAAGTCTGTCTGTACCCTAAAAAGACAGAACTTGTGTTCTTATCTTTCTGCCTTCTACACCAGGGAAACCAAACTAGAGGTGACAAAAAGTGCAATCCAGACTTAATCTCTGCAGTTGCACTTCGTGTTTTTTAACAAACCAATTTTCACTTTTGGCAAATCCTTCTGTGGAAATCACTGCACTCAAGTTCTTAAAGAAAACTACTTCAAAAAAAGTGAAATTAGCTAACTTTGAAAGTTGTAAAGAAAAGTAGTTATTGTACTACAAACTACTACGATGTCTAATCCTATGATAAATATTTGTTCATGTCATCAATCACCATTTACAACCCTCAACAATTACTTAATACATTCCCTAAGGTGATATAAAATACTCCTGACGTAAAAATGGATTCAGAGAATTCCCTTACCTACTCCATGTTAGAACAAAGTGGCATGATTTATAAAAACCATGTGCTGATGTGTTAATGCTGAACAGAAAAATGGACTACTATTCTGCAAAATTTCATTGGTATAAATAAGGAGATGATTCTCTCATTTAAAGTAGGCTCTCACTTTTTCTGTTCTGAAGTCCCAAGTAACTGCAAAATTAAGGAGCACTGACATTTCACAATTTAAAAGTTGGGCATCATTCAATTTCTTGGCCGAATTCTCTCTTAAGCCAAAGAACAGGATTTTATCCCTTATCCAAAATCAAACAAGAACATAACTTGATAAGAATTCAAACCCTTTTTCTGATCCTTTGATGTCAACTCTTTCTATTATTGCAAAGCATTACTCACAAAGATGGACTGTTCCTGCACCATCAAAGAGTCAAGGGTGCTCTGAGCTCGTCAATTTTGAATTTGCCAAGAGTCAACAAGTTCCTGCCACTTGACAGGCAGATTATGTCAACTCTTGTTAGCCTCTACTTGTTTCACCACATGCTGACAACTTTCATCAACTCCGATTCAAGTTTGTGTTTCCAGTTAAACTAGTCTCTATTTTCTCATTCCTCACATCAGAATATTTTCAGTAATTTTCTGAGTACTGTTCCAAACAATCAACTTGAGTTTCCTTTTAGAAAAACAGTCCTAAGGAAGCACGCGCACTGATTGGTTAAAAAGCCTGTTTGTATAACTCGATGGAGACACAGAACTAAACGCACGCTGTTGACGTAGTGATGGCGCGAGCAAAGAGAATTTACATTTTGATAATCAAAGTTTACAAGTTGTTTTCCTTTTTCTCGTCGTGGTCTTTTCTAAAAGAAATAGAAAACATGTGCTCCGTGTTTGTATCGAGTTATACAAACACTCGTGAAAGTTTGGGAGAACTCGAAAAAGCTGTGGAAACACTCGCCTGCGGCTCGTGTTCCCACAGCATTTCTCGTTCTCCCAAACTTCCGCTCGTGTTTGTATAACTGGATAGAAACACGGTACATGTTTTCTATTTCTTAACTATCAATGACAGTGATCCTACCAATCTATTGTGCCCACAAACATCCCCCTTGCCGAGCTTTGAGCTCCTTGAATTATGATCAAGACAAAATAATGATATTAATTGATGTTACTAAACAGAAGGAAAGATTTTCTACCTGAAAAATTGCAATAATACTTTGTTTAATATACATGTTTGTATCTGGATGATTTTTTTTGCTATACTAACTTGGTGAGAACATTTTATAGTCAACCAATAAAATGAATTTGTTATACTGAGACATTGCTGTCCATTTGATGTAATTTAACTGTTTCATTAAATTATTAAATTAAAATTATTATTTATAGAAACTTGAAACATGTAATTGCTATTTCCGCCCTGTCCCCTTTGAAGAACAAAACCAGCAAATATTGCAACACTCTTTGAGAGACTTGGAAATCTGACACTTTCCTATTCAAATTTGACTATAAAACTAAATATAGTACACTTGCGATGTACATGTGGTGAGCTTGGCTCAGTGACCTTATTGCGAAGATTGATTTTCCAACAGCACAGAAAGAGTGTCATGAAGTTGGCATAACATATACAAATGGACAGGTAAACAAGAACGTCTGTCGCGGTTAACAGCATCCACAGTCAGCCATGAGAGTGCATCGTAAGTCTGAAGTATTGACCTGAGGATGTTAGGAGAAAAATATGAGAATGATCGCTTCTAGCTTAAGGCAATTTTGAAATTTTCACATAGCCATGTACATGGTGGCCACAAACATCACTTTTCAAACTTCCCTGACTTTTCACTTTTAAAGACATAATTTCTCAGATCAAATGTGTACCGAATTTTAGATACATAGGCAGCTTCAAGCGTCTCCTAATGGCAGTTTCTGAACACCCATTCATTTAAGACTGATAATTTTACTACAAAGCTTGCCTTCTTTATTAAGGAAAATCATTGACGAAGTCACATAACCTGAAATGTTTTTCCAGCCTTCAATAGTATCATCAATCATGGGTGTTATAATTTTAATTTTTTTTTCTCAATTTTCTGACAACTTGACAATTTTCCCTGACTCAAAATTAAATTCCCAAACTTTTCCCTGACCTTGAAGAAATTTCTTTTTTCATGACCGTTTCCTGTCCTGTGGCAATCCTGATGTAATGTTACTGTCAGTGATATATTGAACTCAGTGTTCTACATTTGCAAGCCTGCTTTCAGCCTTTAAGTTAGGAAGTGTCCCTTAAAGATGAGGATAAAAATTAATACCAACCTTAAAACACGACAATGTGACTTTGTGGCCAGAGCATGCCATGCTGTGACAAAACCATTAATTCCTTCCATCAAGTCTGGATTATGAATATGAAGAGCAGCCTAAGGTAAAGAAATAACAATCTTAGGTGCTACTAAATAAAGACCAATTTACTGTTTTGAACATTTTCTGTGGAGAGGTGGCTTAAAGCAACAAAAATTTCATTACCTTGAGAATAACAGGGTCACTTGTTTCAGAGTGAGAAGAACTTGCCGAAAATGTTCCTGGCATCTTCCCAGTCTGCACAGTAGAAATAATGTATCCCTGAGCATAAGGAACACATAGACTATCTTCCCCTTCTTCCTCTTGAAGTTCCATAGCTGTCACATTTGCCATTGATGGGGAAGGAGTAGAGTGTAATGGCTGAAATGGTGAAAGCCTAGAAATTGGTTGAAATGGCGAAGGTACAGATACTCCGGGTGATGCTGTCAACTTTGTTGGGCGTGACAGAGGAGATGCTCCCTGCATTGGTGAGGAATCCAAGGGTAAGATCCCAGTCGGTGACAGAGTGGGTGGAGATGCGTTTAATAACGGAAACAAATGCCGCAAAGGATCCTGGTCATTCTCATCATCATCCACACCTGCCAACAAAATATCTGTGTCTGTTACGACTGTCTCAGTGGTTGTGTCTGGTGGAGCATGTGATTTGGTACTGGAATTTTTTCCAATGGAACATTTCAGAGAAGCTACTGGCATTACTGCAATGTAAGTTCGAGACACATCTGGTTTTGGAACTGAACCAACTGAAATGCGAGATTTGCTGCTTCCCTCAAACAGGGCATTGGCCTTTGGTAAAGCTGAAAGAAAAAAAAGCATTTCACTGTGTCAGGTTGCTCTAATAATAACTAAGAATACCTCGAGGTAAAGCCTTCAAGTTGAGTGTTTTGTCAAAGCTTAAAGATAGCGTTGAAATTATGAGCAACGCTCTGTGCATAGCATGCAAGAAGAGGGGTAAAGGGTTGTGATGCTGTAAAAAGTTCAATATTTTGAGAGGAAGCTCATTTTTATGTGGGTGCTCTGTCTAGGTTGAAATGGGATTTAGAAATAATCAATGCAGTAGCAAAGACAAGGTGTGGCATGTTCATTATTTTATTGATAATACACGTATATCAAAAAAACACTCTTCTTGATCTTGAAGTCAAGTTGTACTGTACGTTATGAGGGTAGCATGTTGATAACCTGCTAACAGACACCCAAGGGCAGACACCTACTGTAAGCAGACACTTAGCATGTTGCTAAAGGCCTGTTTGCACAGGCGATTTTTGTCGCGGCATCTCGATGTAATTTTTGTCCCACTATGGTTCGAACATGTTTGAAACTTGATACAATTTTGCTGCGACAAAAATTGCATCGAGTTGCCGTGACAAAAATCGCCTGTGTAAACGGGCCTTAAAACATCTTTTTTAAAAAACAAAAAACAAAAAAGGAAAAGTCTGAAATTTTTCATTTGGAAGAATTTTGCTATGGAAATATTCCAAGATATAGAGATGGAGTCACCTGACATGTATAAACACTGTGGTTTTTTTCAGATATTTAAAATACAAAACAAGGCTTGAAGAGAAAGAGTAATGGGGCAATAAAACCAGTCCCATACACATATCATGACATATTACAAAGTTCTCCTGACTAATGCTACCAAAAATGTATGAAAAATCCAGAGAGATTTTGCATGTTTATATTATTGTTTAATAAGTAGAATTTACCTCTAGCCATGTACAGCTTGAGTGATGGTTCTGGTTCTAATGACGTGAGACTGGTTCCTAAGATTGCTGGACGATTTTTCTGCTTCATTGAAAAGCAAGCTTTGCAGTTGTCCTTAAACATCTGGTCCCCTGCCATTACAGACGTCTTACTCAATATTTCTTTCCAGTCTATAAATGAAAGACAAAGACATGCTTCAATGTTATCTCATAAGGTAGGACAATTCTAAACAAGATGTTCTAGTGGTCAAAGTCCCTGGGGTTTAAGATTTATCTTTGATTTCAAATTATGGAAAATATGAGTTCATGTTTCAGATTTTAGTTTTTATGTTCACAAAATCAATCATCAACTATCAGCACAAGCAGTGAAGCCAATACATTTTAAACAGCATGTTACCTGCATTTGTTAAATATAGTTAAATGGAATTTACATAGTTAACGACTAGGAGCTTATCTGGTCAGTAGCATTTTGTAGGCGGTGTTAGTGTCTTGGCCATCTGTTAGCGTTTGTTGAGCGTTTGGTGCATTCCCTAGCATTGTGATATAGTTTATGAATGTACATAGTTATGGCCAGGAGGTAGTCTGGTCAGTGGCATTTGTTGTTAGCGTTGGCCAGTGTCTTGGCCGTGTATTAGCATTTGTTTAGCGTTGGTGTGTTCCATGGCGTTTGCAGCAGTCATATGGCCACGACAGCCCTGTAGCTGACTTTGTCCAGCAGTGTTCTCAGTTAGTTCATGCGTTATCATCCCATGTGCTTGCAGCGTGTTCATTACTCTGTTAGCGTGGCGTGGCAGTTTTTGTAGTTTAGCAGTTCTCAGTGGTCCCTCCCTAAATAAATTATTCTTTCCACTAAGCTATCTGGCTCGAGTCTGACAGGCTCGTGGCTTAGTTGCAGGTTGGGCAGGCCAGTCGGGTGTTCTAGTGCCTTGGGGTTGTGATTGCGGTTGCACCCCCTGGGCTTCTCGAGCACCCACCCTCCATTAGCGACTTGGGTGTTAACTTCGTTTACTTGACTGGTTTTCTTTTTGTTATAATCTTTTAACAACTGGGAGAGGCCAAGTGTCACATAACTGCTACTGCATCTTAAGGTCAAAACTACCAGTTGTCACTCATGCCCAAGAAATGCCTGTATATATTGGTACTTGTATTCATTTACTTTTTGTTTTTGTTGTTCCAGACTGGAAATTCGTTGGCTGAGAGGTGGGATAGAAACAGAACTACAAACCACCACATGCTTAATGAACTTCTCTTCCTTTGTACATCACCCAAAACACAAACATGTGCAAGAGTGATAATCCACTCACCCTTCAACTCCTCTGGCCCAATCCTTCCCAATTTACTAATCACCAATCTCCATGGAACAAGTGATGTTGCAATAACACCTTGACAAAATTCCCATAATTTGATGAGGGCCTTTGTGCGAGCAGCAGTCTTGCGTGGCCTTCCATCAGGCCTAAGACATGGTTCAATTGATATGACAGATGATTCAATGAGTTCTCCCACACTATCTGTGCAAACAGCAAGAAGGTAACTATCGTCATGAGAAAGACAGTAGCCACAGTATAAAACAGAGGCATTCTGAGTCAACCCCAGCAAATTTGATGCAGTTTCATCAGCAGAGTCAGGTGGTGGCAAAGGTATTGGATGGCAGAGGACGTATGGTGCAGAGTAGACTTTGGCATTCTCCACCTGGAAAAATGCAATGAGTTAAGGTTATGACTTTGACCGTTCACTGTAGAAGTGGTGATCTAAAATAAGGCTGCGTTTAATATTTAGATAACAGGTGAGGAAAGTATGGCAACCTGCTTTAAACTATACAGTGAAATGGTATCACATTTACTGATGTCTCTATAACCAAGGCCTGACCGTATACCCCATGACATTTGCACAGCACATCTTATATCATTACTTAAATGGAGCCCTCTGCAAATCATTATACATGTTTGATTGCTTGCAAAGTGAAAATGCATTTCAGAACAACAAGAAACCATTATTTTAATCAAAGCATTGCAAACAAGCAGTGCTCACCTCTCTCTGACGAAGTAAAGCCTCATGCCGTGCAGCTGGTCCAAATCCGGTTAAGGATTTTGCATTGATATTCAACTGTAAGCTCTTACGACATCGAGAAAAAACGGAGAATGCCAAGCACTTAAGCTGTTTCACAACTGAAAAAGCTGCATCACGACTGCCAGTAAGTAAGTCAACCTGAAGAATCTGTTGAATTGGAACAACCTGGCCAAAAAAGAAGATAATGATATAATTAGTCACAGACTTAATCATAACAAGGAATATTATTACTTGCACCTGCAAAACCACTCTTCCACCAGTGTTTAAAAACACATGTCCATCTCAAAACAATTAGTTAAAACAATAGAGATTGGTGACCAGGGAGGCAACACAGCTGAAAGGATAAGGGAGCTGTGAAGGTGCATGACTCAACTCATCCATCCTGCGTCTCACTGGATCTGTTATTGGTTCTCCTGGGTTCAACTCCTTAACAAATGCAAGTCCAGAGACAGACAGACAGACAGAAGGACAGACAGGCAGCCAGGCAGCCAGGCAGACAGGTAGATGGACAGAAAGATAGCTGACGTACCTGAAAGATGATGTTCTTTTTGCCATTTTCTGAAATGTCTGGCATTATCTCGGCAATGCATCGCAAGAGTCCCAAGTATGAAGGAAAACTCTCCTCTCTTGAATTACCACTGAATGGATTTACAACATAAACTACCACTGTGGGTGGGTCCTCGCTGTTCTGCTCACTTTCCTCTTCTCCAAATGCCGATGGAGCATGCTCCGAATTTGGAGTCCCAGCACTGAGAGAACAAAATAAATTACTCAAAGAAACCAAGGGGGGAAATATTAACACAAATCTAGCTAGAAACCTTTTAGTCACTGGTTCATTGTTATTCTTCCCTCTCATCAGCATGTATTATCAATGAATCAATTCTCCAAAGTCATTCACAGCACAATTTCAAACCCAAACCTGTGGCTTCCATTCATGATACATGTACTGTTTCTACCATTATCATGGTGAGAATGCAGTTGACGCACACCTACCTGCTACCACCAGTTTTGTTTGCAGTGTCAATGCCAGATCTTTCATTGTCCATCCCAAACTTGGATGGTAACTTTTCATCTGATTTGTCTCCCTTTTCAGAATCCAGTAGGTGTCTGTCAAGATTCAGAGATGCTAGATATGGTCCTAAAGTAGAAAATTGATATATTGATACATGTTCAATAAGCAATTGTGATTATTGCCTTTTACTTTATATTACAAATTAATTTTGTACAAAATTCGATTTCTTTTTCACTTACCTAAATGATGTTTAAAGACTTGGGAATACAACTTGAGCTTTGCCCCATCAGAGGAACCACCTAAACATTGCAAAACAAACCTCAAAATGTTTTAGTGAACAAACAGAATTCCCCCTGGCAAGTACATCAAACTTAAGCAAGTGAAACAACATCAGCAAAGCTTTTCCCATGTTCCCAAATATTCATATGTTTTGTTAACATATCTCTATAGAAAAAGGCAATCTTTCTTAGGATTTCTACTTAGCAGTGGTTAAAAAGATAAACAGGTACTGAGACTGAAAAAATCTGCCACTTCTTAATCACCTTGCTGCGTAAACCAATCATCCACAGGTTCTTTTGCAAGCTTTAGTGACTTTTGCCCGATCCGTAGTATCCCATCTCTTAGCACCTTTGTGATAGCAACATGCTGACCAAGACGACAAGTCTATAAAATAACACAGAAAGCACAAACGCTGTAAGTGACAGCCCACTGCATGCGAGTAGAATCTTATCAAGGGAAGCAGCACCCTGATTTGCCACTGTCAACATGCTTATGGTTCACAGCTGTCTAGGTGCCATGAGTCACAAGAGAAATGTAATCTACAAACCAGGCCCACTTTATTCTTTTTTTGTTTAACAGAATGCTTCTTGATTGGAAAGCCTGATTAATTTTACAAGTTGCCACACAATGTGACCTGTTTTACAAAGGAAATACCAATATACCTCATAAACAGCACTGAACTCTTTGAAGAACAACTTCACACTGTTCAGCACTAAATCATTTTCAGGGGCCACTACAATGTATGCCACATCTCTCTGACAAGAGTAAGGTTCAAGCAACAGTTTTTCCTGCAAAACAAAGATGGAAAACAATTACATGTAGGTTAAAGTTTGAAAGTTGAGTTTCTGAAGAAGGACAAACTTTGGTTTGGAAATGATTTTTGAGAAACTTTCATAGTGTGATTAGAAAATAGTAAACTTTGTCCTTTCTCTCACAAGTCATAGAATTAACACAAGTTTAATTTTGAGAGAGTAAGAAATATGGTGGGAAAACAAGCTTTTATAGCTGTCCCAAACTTTCAAGGGTGTTTTTTTTATCTTGAGAGAAACACAGAGAGAATGTTTCCCATATCGTTTAGGAAAACTGCAATGAAAGAGGTCACTTGTTTATTTCCATTTTCTCCTATATTATATCAAATGCTCACTTCTACGAGAGCTGAAGTAGCCTCAAGGTTAATCCACTTGTCTCTGGATTAAGTGGGTCAGGTTCGAGCCCTGGCTGGGAACATTGTGTTGCATTCTTGGGCAAGACACTTCAAACTAACTCAAAGTTCCTCTAGACCTCCACCCAGGAGTAACAATGGGAAACAGCAAACCTAATGCTGGGGGTATCCCTGCAATGGACTAGCATCCCATCCAGGGGGAAATAAAAATACTCCTAGTCGATTCATGATACAGAAACCAGCAAAAGCTCCAGCCTGATGGGCCACTTGGCTCGTATGCAGACTTTACCAAGACATTGTTGGACCACATGTTTAAACACCGTGAAGTTTGTCAAAACACTCTCTTCTCAGCATCTAGGAATGTGGTCAAACCCGGCTTCTTGTGTTTGATAAATTACTTACTCACCCAAAATTGTAGGGCAATAGGTGAAAGGGACATCCAATCTCCTCCATATCCAACTGTAACTGAAGGAATTGGCTGTGCACGAGGCGTGTCCTCATTACCTACAGACAACCAACCAATCACTCACTTAAATTATGTTTCATTGCAAAGCACTGAAATACTACTTGTTAATTATTAACTGACCTTTTGTTGCAAGATGGTGGAGTTGCTTCCAAGACAAAGGTCCTTGAACCACTGTTCCATTGGGTTGCTCCCACGTTTTTCGACTTGTCGATTTTTGCAGGGCATCCTGCATTAGCTGACGCAGGTAGTTAAGGGCGTCAACAGCAGTTGGATGAGGAACACTCTGCAAAATGCTATTCTCTGGACCTTAAGGGAAACATTTAGAGAGATTTGTGAATTCCTTGGTGGAAGTTTCTTAAGTGGCTATTACTAATGATTGTACAGCTGTTAGAAGCCCACAAGTAGCCATCTTTCACGTTTTGCTCTTTAAACACACTGAAAAGTCTTGCCACTTGTGGAACATTACACTATAAGTAAGAGTTGACCTTAATTAATGAGAAGTCAAGTCTGCCTCGTGTTTCAAGTAGGGGACTCAGAAATCAAAGTAGTCAACTTTTTAATTGGCAGCCAGCCCTTAATGGAACCCTGTTCTCTAATTTGATTGAGCCACAAGTTCAAGATGCTGCTGATCTCAACTCTAGTCACTTGCTCTACATTTAATATATCAGTGCTGGAATGTATGTGGTTATTTACTGACCTTTATTTTGTGACCACGCTCCTGAGACCTGCTTCACAATACCATGATGGGGTTTTAACATTAGCTGATACTTCAAGTTGGCACAAGAAAAAGGTGATGAACATTGACTCACAATCTCTTCTAGCAAAGGAAATGGCACTTGTGATGGTACAATTGCAGTTGATCCACGTCTTTTTGCACAAAGCACTGTTGAGCCCTCCTTTTTAACTTCAAGAACAGGTTGAACACCTTCCTTTCGAAGTGGTTTCACTTTTTCAGACAAAGTTGCATAAACATCATCAGGAAACAGTCCTGTGCCAGCAGTAAATTTAATTCCTTCGAGTGCACCAAATCCACAGACACACCAATCAGAGTTTTTACCTTTGCTTAAAGTCATCTTGATTGGAACACCCTCCGAGGATGCTGAACATGAACAGAGACTTACACTGTCATAATTTCTGTCACTAAAGTAGTTTGCAGATGAGTCCGATAAAGTGAGAACCTTTGATAAGGAATTCACCTCTGGAAGAGTCATTTGAAACATAGGTTTCATAACCAAGCTACCTCCATGAAAAGCCTTTGGAAATTGCGTTGGCAAAGAGAACGATGACACTGATGATGCTGGAGAGGCAGGAGACATTGCTGCAGATGTCAAATGCTTCACATCGCTATTAACACTTGCAGGATGGGTGTATGAGTAACCCACTGCCGGTGATGGAGTACCAATGGCAACATCACAATTTAAGACATCAGGGGCACTGAGGAAAAATATTTACAGTAAATCATTTAGATTTTCTGACCACCTTATTCTTGGCAAAGTCAACTGCTCACTACTTGATGTGTGATGTTAGACGTTATTAATCTAGTCAGAGAGAACTTTTGAGACCCCATGTGTGATCAATAAATGAGATGCCCCCTCCTATACAACTCATTTTTTCTTACTTAAACTAAGTTTGAACAAATTTTGTTTTCGTTTCACTGCAGACTGATTAGACAACAAGTACCGGTACACTTTGAAATGAGGAACCATCTTAAATTTCAAGGAAATATATTTATTCCATTTTTCATGAATGGGAAGAATCATTTGCTTGTTTTGCCTACACACATTTTTATTAACAGTTTTCATGACAGTCAAGTTTTACCTTTGAGCAGTTGCTACCAGTAGGCAACTGGCCACCCTCCAACCAGTTGGGATTTTTAAACCAGTTCAATTCAGTTCTATTTTACAATATTTGTTTCTTCATTTATAGTGTCCTCGATAAGCATGGAATGTTTCTAGTAAACACCTTGACAATTGAATAAAGTGATATAGATTTTTTTTCTTTCTTGGTAGTGAAAGAAAAAGCAGGAGTCATTTCACTGACCTTTCTACTTTGGTGACTGATAAATTCCATGTCTTTGGGGATACCTGCTATAAAAATTATTAGAAATATAAGATAAGCAAGTGTCAAAGAGGAAATTAGGGCCCTGCTCATGCTACACCAGAGGAATTTTAAAATGCAGCTTAATTTCTACAGTTAAGCTACCATCCATACTACCGGTAATCCATCACCAAAACAGATCTATCTGTTTGAGATCACTCTTCAAATTGGAGAAATTTAAAACATTGGCTTTTCGTTTTTCTGTGAACAGAAGACATTTTGAAAACAGAGCACCTTGAAAACAATGGCATCTCGATAATCATGAGATTTCCCAACCCAAGTTTTTTTCAAAGGCAAATCCAAAACGACCAGTAAGTATTGCATTTTTAAATTCCTCCAGAAAAGTGTGGACAGAAATCTTTTGATGTGTTTTCTGTTTTTAATTTAAATTCCCCTGGTGTAGTGTGGACAAGGCATAAGGATGAATTTTGTCCTTTCTACCAACCTGCCAGGATGGCGAGTACTGCATCCAAGACGGGAGGACTTTATAACTTGGCAGACCCACCACAGATTCAAATGAGTAGGAAACTGGAAACTCTTGGAATTTTGGAATCTCAAACACAGGTCCAAGTTCCTGCAAGAAAATAAAAGATATACAACAATGCAGCAAATAAATCATTTAATAATGCAACAGTACAATGCAAAACAGTAATTTGATTTAGAAAACAGTCCTAAGAAAGCACGCACGCTGATTGGTTAAAAATCCTGTTTGTATAACTCGATGGAGACACAGAACTAAGAGCGCGCTGTTGACGTAGTGATGGCGCGAGCAAAGAGAATTTACATTTTGATAATCAAAGTTTACAAGTAGTTTTACTTTTTCTCGTCGTGGTGTTTTCTAAAAGAAATAGAAAACATGTACTCTGTGTTTGTATAACTCGATACAAACATGGTACATGTTTTCTATTTCTTAAATACAATACACAAACTTCAATGTCTTTCAGCCAATTCCACCATGGTGACCAATCGCTTTCTACACACCAGACTTATAACATCATGGACTGACACTTCTGCTCAGGTTATCAACACATCAGTCACCAACAACACTTCCTTTCCTCACCAGGACCGTCACACAAGATGAACTATTAAATGTTGTTATCAGAGACTACCGTGGTACACAAATCAAATCTGCTAACATAAATTTTTCTGGAAGGGAAACAATGCATGTACATGTATCTACACATCAGCATTTAAAAGTTGTGTCTGCATGCTGTCTCCATAACTAATCCAATTTTCCATTTTGAAACACAAACAAGAACGGTTCAAGGTAAACTGCTCTCATGTACATCTAATGAAAATTTCTTTCACTAAACAAACCATTGGACTGTGCTGTTTATCCTGTTCCACATCAACACCTGTGAAGTGCATCATATGATGAGACTCTGGAGAGAGCATTGCACTGTGAACTATAGTCTTAACACTTCCTGGACTGATGTAATCATTGCCAACAGAACAGGGTGGAGAGTGCGACACTGTTTCCAGAGACGGGGGCGTGGGGAACATGCGCTGCAAATCGTGTGGTGCCACCACGCCTGTATTTATCATAGAAATATGAGGATTAATGTTTGTGATTGGATCAAAGGGAGGAGCCTGATGAGACAAAAAATCCATCTTCAAGGATTTGGACTGTCCTAGCTCATCATCCTCCTCATCAGTGTCAAACAACTGATCAAGGTCGTTAAGTGTCACTGCTAGGTCCTGTTCTGTCATAAGATTTGATGACCGAGGGATGGGGTCGTGTTCATCATCCGAAGATGAAAAACTAGGAAACGTCCCTTTCTCGCTCTTCTGTGGACTGGGCTTTATTTCTTCAACCCCTTTTGATGGCCGTTCTTTTTCATCTTGAGGTTTCTTGCGGGAACTACTTCTTCGATTTTTTACCCGTGATGGAGGTTTGCCAAGATCTGCTGGTACAGGCATTGATGGACTGTCACTAGCTGTGGCGCTACTTCTCCTCCGAGGAGGCTTGTTTGATGGAACCTTTACTTGGGTGGGTGATTTTATGAGTGGCTGGATCATTTCCATTTCTTGATCCTCAGGCTGAGGTGTGAATGGATCCGAAAGAGGTGTTGTCACTGGCGATGGTTGAGAGCTGTTCCTACGTCCCTTTGGTCGGCCTCCTCCAGTGCTGTCTGATCTGGATCTACTTGTAGAAGATTCCCGTCTCCTTTTGGCAGGTGAAGGAGCACACTCAAAAACACCGTCAGTTGAAGGTCTTTTACCACTACAATAGGAAATAAAGAGAAACCTTCAGTTATGAAACAGGAAGTATATGATTCAGAAATAAATGTTAGTATCCATGAAGGTGTGTGCAATAACATAAATCAGATTGTAATTTGTTGAGATGACACTAAAACTGATATTTCCAAATGGTGCAAACCATCACAAGCCAACATAAATCATAAGTAACTAGACGCATATTTGCGTTCACTTGGGCTTTACGTTAGAGAGAAACTCTGGTTTTGTTGCACGTAGTTTCGCAAGGTTTTTTTTTTGTAATGATGGTTTATCTTGTAACTGTTTCTGTATCGGTATGTTGAAAATGCAGGGTTATTACTTATGTATACAAGTTGAAACTGATAGTTGTTATGTAGGCTGAAGACATGTTCCTGGGCTGGTTGGGGGAGATAATGCCCCCCATATATTAAGGGCTATTGTTTCAAACATTTTACTAGCAACCATTTATTTCATTATTATTCTTTTTGAGTTTCTACTTGAGTAAAAATTTTTTGGCTGGCTTAGAGAGTTGTAGTGGGTTAACAGATGGTTCCAGGTTAAGGTTGCTGGTAATCATCAACAGGTTTAATATAAAGTGTTAGGGAGATTACACTTTGTAACTTTGAAAACCAAATGCTGTTATTTCTTATCAGGAAAAGAATTGTAAAAGTCATTGGTCAAGGTTATTAGCATTTGAACTATGAATATTTTGGGCTGAGGATGTTTTTCATGATCCCTTGTAATATATTATGGCCTATTTTGTACAATTAGTCTCCAATTTGGTTGTTTGGATTTGGAGTTACAGGGCTAGTATACGTCAGTTTAAGAAGTTTTTATTGGTTAGAGTGATTGTGTGTACTAGTTGGCTGTGAACTTAGAGTCTTTTGTCTTCTTTTGTTCTTTATCAACTACTGCAGAGTGAATAGTGTTTTTTCTTCTATGGGCATAGAAGAAATTGTCATCCATCATGAATAATAAAAACATTTTTATTTGTAAAGAATTAATAGTTCGTTAAATTTCAGATTATCTTTTGTGAATCATTTCATCTTATAAAAATTTACAACTGTAACAGGAACTTAACACTAAAGTTGAGAAATTGAAATACTTAATTTATCACTTAATATACTAATGCATGACAAATTAAGAAATACATGTTGCTAAGAAAGTGACCTTTTGTGAATTTCACTTTACATCATTGGTTAATTGCAAATGTTACAACATTTATCTTCGTATAAAAAATTGACAACAGTAACTTGAACATGAAAGATAAACCACTTGACGAATTAAGCGAAAGATTAGTAATCAAAGTGAATACTCATCACTGTCACTAATGCGCTACCAATTAACAAACAGTTGTTACTAAGAAAGTATCTTTCTCATATGTTAATGTTACATTGTTTATAAATAGCAAATGTTCTGCCAATGTATCCTCGTCTAATTCTAAAACATCTGGTTTCATACACGATGAGACTTAAGTTTATGCTTCTCTCGATTAACATAACATAACTCAGTTGATATAGCATGTTTCTCGATGAAAGGTTCACTCATAAATGTTCGCTCATAAAGAGATCTCTCGTAAGGTTTGCGGGCCAACTCGTTCCGAAAGCGTTCCTCATCTTTTCAGTGTGGGTCTACCGTGAACGCTGTGAGCACATTTTGTATCCGTTTTGTATCCGTACGCAGCATTTGTGCCGATCCGGCTTCCACGATCTTTAACCGGTCGTTTCGCCAACGAGTCAGTTCGCCAACGACCTGTTCGCCAACGTCGAATGTCAGTTCGCCAACGCAGCTAAACTACAGAATGCAGGGCCACTTTTTGCCTACACGCATATCAATTATTCCTCGTTCTTTTATCCACTGCCGAGCCAAACAAGCCGCTAAATATGTGAACCCAACACTTCACGCCACACAACTTATTCCTCCTTTCATCCACTGCCGAGCTAAACGAAAAAGTATTTTGGACGTTGGCTCCCGAAGTAACTGGTATATAAGCATTGGCGAACTGACATTCGACGTTGGCGAATCGACTTCATACGTTGGCGAACTGGTCGTTGGCGAAACAACCGGTATTCGGCTTCCACCGCATAAACTCTTCTCCATGTGCTCATCAGTAAAATCTTTGCGCATGCGTATTAATTACAGAATTGCAAACTGTGGCTGAACGAAAAAAAAAAACAAAGCCGAAATTTCAACTCGGGCTTTTCCTTTGGAAAGCCCAAGTAATTACACACACTGCACATGTATGTACAATTAGCGCTGTTAAGTGTTTATTCATGATCTACTGTACAGAAGAACTCCACTTTGCAGGTAAATAAAGGGAGTAAGTTTGTAAAGAAACTGTGGTGCTGCGTCGGTGGGAAGTATCAGGCAAGATAATTTGGTTTTATCAAATGGGTTGACAATGTGAATTGGCCACCATAGAGAGAATCGAAAGCTTTGCAGGTCCCTGTCTACTACAGACAACTGCTTAGCATGGACAGTTTTCTTTGTCCAAACAAAAATTTCTTACATGTTCTCTTATGATGCAGACAACAATTCCAATAAACTGGTCCTGTAATAGCTGAATCACCAAAGTCTGTGCTGTTAATAACCATCTGCCATTGCACTCCCCTAACATGCATTAACATTTAGTTTGCCTGAGTAACCATCCATCAGAAATTTCCCAGTCTGCATAATACACCTGTGACACTGGCAACAAAGTCTTCCCAAGTAGTAATAAGATTTTTCTTTTTTTCTTCTGTGCTCTACAAGTCCCCGGTGCCACAGGTGACTAACTTTTGCCTTTGAGCAACTGGAAAAACTTACTTTTTCTATATAACCTTCTGCGCTAGACACCCAGGATTTCAAGGTTAGGAACCTTTGTCTCCTCATAATTTTTCTTCATGGACCACAGCCTTGAAAATGAATGTTTTATAGTATATAAATGTAGTGACCTACCTTTCCCACAACGTTGGTTCTAATGGTGTCCGAGGTGTCAAAACATCCTTTGGTATTGTTAGATCACCCACAGGACGGCAGTCCAGAGGATCACCAGGTAATGGAGGGGCAGTTAAGTCATCTTCTCCAGGCAAGAGGTAACAATTTTGCTCTGTGTCCTCTTTTTTGTCAATGTACTCCTTGCTAACAAAATCATCTCCAGGAACCTCTTGTTCCCTTTTAACCAATACCTCTGTGAGTCCATTACCCATAATTAAGGTTTGTGATGACATTATTGAGGAGTTCAGTCTCAATAGTGAAGCAGAAGGTAGTGAAACTTTAGACTCCGACTTAACACTGATCGCATGACTGTTTTGCCCATGCATTCCTGTTGTTTGCTGCAAAGCTGTTGTTTGACCCTGCAGGGAATACTTCTTAGCATTATATGGGAAGGCAACTTCCAGATGTCGCTTTTGAGTGACACTTGTCAATATGTTAGCTGTAGGTAAGCCCTTTGTCATGGCTCCGACATGACTTTTGACTGCTTCAGGCCTGTCTTTATCAATACTCAGGCGATGGTGAAATGGCACCAGTGGCTTCTTCTTTTCTTTCTTTAACTTTGCACTGTTTTGGCTTTGCTGTTGTGAAGTTTGCTGCTGTTGCTGTTGCGGTGAAGGTAAAGGGTGACTAGGTGATGGGATGGGCCGTGTAATACCAAATGACCGAACTTGGGTTGGGGCTTTAGGCCTAAAAGGAACAAATCAAATCAAACCATTAGCTTATTTGATGCAATTTTTACCACTTGCCCTCTCAGAAAGCTATCATCAACACTAACAGTAAAGGTGCTCAGTCATTATTTTGAGCTTGTACAAGGCTGAAAATACTAAGATAGAAAAACATCAAAGAGATACATGTACAATACTAATTAAACCATAAAGAAGAAAGGATGGTTAAGGATGGAGAAGATTAACAACAATGTTACAAACAAATTGAATAATTTAGGCTAACGTTTTTGCAATGTGCAAACATGAGGATTCTACTCTGGAAAGAGTTCTGCACATCCTTAAGTTTACTAAGTTGCTTTCTTCACCACACTACTACCTTTTTACACTTTGTCATCAGAATCTGCAGCCTCTTGGGCAAGTGAATAATTTACAGGCTGTAGATTGGCTTTGTGACCAAACATGTTAACTCTTTCTGGTTTATGAAATATAATGTCACTGTCTGTTTTCAAGGCTCACCTGCTGATGTTACTACTTGATGTACATGAGCATGAAGTGCGCTTAAACGGCTCCTCAAAATCCCACTGTCCTAGTGGTGTAACATCACTTGAACTATCCATCTTCATGAAAGATGGAGTTGGTTTCGAGATGGAGCTCAGAGAGGAGTTTTTACTGCTGAAAAGAAAATAATTAAAAGTAGCTCCATATTAATGTTTACTTGCGAATCTCATTGTTTACTGGTGTGGACTTTTACTGCAAGCCTCTGAACTACAATTTCAACA
>CM042753.1:10270412-10301187 GCA_022496165.2 Catalaphyllia jardinei
TCATTACAGAAAGCTAAGGGCACAATAAAAGTAACAAAAGGCCATTTCTTGCAAATTAACATCATCTAGAATACACTATCCATTCAAATTAGCTTGTGATAAAGTGGTGCAAATTGTTATCTTTTGAAACTTACCAGTTCTCTCCTCATGAGGTACCACAATGTACAAGGAGGGATACCACATCTGTGTCTCTTCCACAACAACCATGACTGCTGCAGGAACACCCTTGTCGTGACATTGACTTGCCGACTCACTCCAGTCAGAACTGAAGTCCAGCGGATAAAACTTCTTCCATTCTTCAACAAGTTTACTCGAAACCATCTCATCTGAGTGGCTTGTCTGACCAGTCAGAAAACCTGACAGTCCATAAGGGCCTAATAACACTGAAAATAAAGGGGCACTTTGTTACCTTCAGTAACACATGGGGTGGTGGGGGAGAAGGGAACAGGATGGAAACCTAGAGAAAAAGAGTAAAGAAGTACATGCAAGCTGGGAGAGGAAAGAAAAAGAGGTAGGATTCCAAGCTGCAGTCACTGACATGGGTTTGATATGGGTTAGGGGGAAGGACACCAGGAGTAAAGAAGGTATGTAATCGGTGCGAGGTCAGAAAAGAGACAAAGGGAAACAGCAAACTCAAAGTGGTAAGGACTAGGAAACTTAATAGCTAGCACAATACTAACTTAGCACAACCACCCACAACCTGTCACATTTCAAGTCATTTTTCAGTTCACCTATCTTAAATAAAACTTTATAATCTAGAATTGCTGGTACATACTAAGCCACTGGTAATACCTGGGAGTCCTTCTTGGCGGGTTGCAGCAACTGCTACATCTTCAAGTGTAAGATGACATATCCTTTGCTGTCGTTGAATTTCTACAGCTGTGCAAACGGAGCTCTCGCCATGGATAAAGAAAGAGAAGGAGAAAGACAGATGATTTCTGGTGGTAAGAAAAAAAAAGAACAGTCATTTAGTTCAATGGCATCAAAATGTCTTGTAGCCATGTTGATAAAAAGATGGATAGTATGTAAGCTCAAGCTGTGTTCACACTAGGCCTAAACATGCTTAGTCTGACCATGAATGAAACAAGTTTTGCTAAGAAACCTGTTCACATCAGGTGGTGCATTGTACAACTCATGATCAAAACATGTTTCCCATTATGAAAGAAACTACATGTCATACCGCACAAGGTTATTTCGACCTCAATCAAGCCAATTTGAAAGAACATTGCTGCAAACCTTAGCAATGGAGGGGATGGATGTTTCAGCCTCCATCCCAGGGTCAGTATAATAATGGGTTCCAGCAAATTTGGAAAAAAACATTCAGAGTTTGACTCTGAATGTTTGGGGCATAAATGCTGTAATGGGGGACATAAATGGTTTCTGGCAAATCTTTAGGCCACCATGACAACTTTTCTTAAAATTCATACTTTACCAAACCACAGATTAAACAGACTGTATGACTGTAAGTCAGTTTAGCAGCCCACCTTGAATCTACAGTCCCACTGTTTTCACACGGCTTTGTGAACCACTTTCCCAGACGGACAAACTTCCTTGATAACAAACATCTAAAAGATAAAAAGGCATACTGTATGAACAGAACATACTGTATGTAGAACATACTGTATGTGTACATGTAAAACTACTGCGAGACATGTACATGTACAGGTTAAATGGTTATTTGCAGTTCATATTGCACAAATATCTCTGAAGTTGACTCATACAGAAATTGTGTAAGATCAGAGTCCCATACACCTTTAAAAATAGAGGAAAACATCTTCAACCATTGTACGATTCTCTTACCTTTCTAATAAATTATGTAAAGCTTTGAATAGCAGTGATCTTGGCTCATGAGGCAAGCCATCTTCCCAACACCCATGATACGATTCTGACAAATAAAAGTACATTAGAGGAGTTACATGTACTTTATTGTTTTTGTTAGCTGTAAAAACAGAACAGGACCTTAAGAAAATACTAAAATACAGGTGTTCTAGCAAATCAGTTTAGTCTGTATGCAAACAAACAACATAATTGCAGAACACATCCCAGATGACCAGGATCAACACATTGCAGCATTAACCTCTTACAGCCCTTTTAAAGTGACCAGCGTCAAATTTCCTCCCACAAATTCAATTCATAATGATTATCATAACATGGGGTTATAATACTTAAGGAGGTGATCACAAATACAAATACTGTAGTCTTGATTTCCAAACAAATTCTCCCAGTTAATTCCACAAGAAATCCATAAAGAGTTGTATGGAGAATTTGAAAGTTGACTTAAGGGATAAAAGGGCTGCATTGGCCTGAGATGTCTCAAGAACTGGCAATCCTTAGGCTATTAATTTTTCAATCTCCTGCAAGCCAAAGGGGAACTCTTGATTCCTAAACTACAAAAAGACAAAAGCAGTCTCAATGGATCTTGAAAACATTTAGAGCTAAGCTTACTTTTTTATATTAATGCTAAGAGTTTCTCCCGACCAAGATAGCTACTTATGAACAGACAGACGAAACTTGCTTGCATGTTCTTCATCAAGGCTCTGCTTATTTTTAATTATCATTTTTAGTTTTTTATTAGAAAAATAAAATGCAACACCAGACTGACATGACAGATTGTCCTGTCTTATTCATGGCAACTATACCATAAAATTGTCAAAATTGAGAGTGGATTAAGCTCCCAGTGGGTCCACAGTTACTTTGACAAGGTTTGTAATATAATTTTTGGATGCAAGAGACATGCAATAAATGGGTATTTTTTTTAATATCACATTTATATAAAATTTGTTCCATTACCTTTCAATTCTGCTGATACAATCCCCTGTAAGTTAGGATCATCACCAAACCAGAAGACCCACAACTCCTTTGCACTGGTGATACTGTCAGGATCACTGTTTGATTGACAGCCTGTCAAAGGGCTCCTCCGCCATGCACACAAAATGTTATGACTAAGTGCTGATGAGAATGACTTCAACACAGGATCGTCCACAGGGTTGGCGCCGCATGCAAGATTAAAGACATACTTCCGCCACTTCAAGCCACATAAATCAGTCTGTTGAAAAACAAGTTGTATTTGAAACATTTAACAGTCGGCATTTATCCAGTAATGTTAAAGATTCTATCCCACCCTACAAAAATCTTCAGAAACCTATGGCAGAAAGATCATTATTTAAGAACATCTTCCAACACCTTTCAGATAAATGTGAATTATTTCATATACGCTTTACATCATTAGCTAAATCTAACTGTAAATCAATGAATTACACTATAGACAGTTAAGACCTGGGACTAAATCTCTGCATTACAATTGTAAAACTGCAGACTTAAACTGACACTTGATCAAGAATCTTGATGATATTTTCATCAGCCACAGAATTGAAGTATGAAGGCTGGGGTAACAGCGCGGCAGCCGGCAAGCAGGCCTTCTTTCTTGGTGTGACATCACTTGCCGAACAGCCATAACACTAACTACAGTGTACAGAGCAACACACCCCACAGATGGCACAAGTTAATGGTTCATCTGAGAACAGTTATTGTTACATTATCATACAGTACTGATAACATGGTCGCTGTCTAATATGCATGACAACAATTACATCTGAGTTCATGAAAGTGACTTAAATTATAAGCACTGGTAGATTATCTACATGGAACATTTCTCAGGGATTGGATAATTGAACCAACCACCTGTCTAATTGTCAGTGGGTCTCCTTTTTATTTCAAATGGTTCCTAGCTAACACATCTAACCATCTCATTGACAACCTGTGCAAGGCATCCACAAGCTTTTAAGCTTTTAAACAGTAGGCTGTATTATGTCCTACATTCACTGTAAAAACACCAAATTGCTGTCAATGTTAGACAGTTTTGCAATCCATGGTGGCCTAAAGCATTTACTTATAATATCCAGTGGTGCATCAATTAATCTAGGCAAGAATCCATCAAATATCAGTCTCTTAACATAACACTTGTGAAGAATAAATTATTGTTTTTGTTTGCCACCCTTTTCCTAATTAAATAACTACAAAGCCTAAAGCTATAGATACTATATTTTAATTACTGTTTTTAGAACAAAATATTTAAGAAAATGTTCTGGAGATAAAATTTTTTGGAATAAATTACAGTATTTGGTTCGTTCTTCTAACAAGAGACAACTTCGCAAAACATTTTAATAGGAAAAGAAGTACTTTCATGCTCTGATTTAATTTAATGTATAAGTCATATTTTCTCCCTACATCTTTTATGTAAGCATTTACTATATGATATACTTAAGGTTAGTGCTAAAACCCTAAAGATTTGCACCTGATAATGACAAGGGGCTATCCAGATGTTAGTTTTTTATTGCTCATTTTTGGTTTTAAAAATTCACTTAAAACATTTTCACAACAGGTAACTTGTAAATTGATTTTTTATGAAATCATATGCATACAAAAGACTAACATTGATACAATATCAGATACAACAAAGCCTCAGGAGCAATATCACAAATGATCTGAACTGTTTCAGTACATAAAACAGATATTTGGCAAACACTGAAACAGCACACTTCTGGGAAAACAATTACCAGTAGTTGATTGCAGCAGATCCAGTTAAAAAAAATACGAAGTTGAAAGCCAGGAAACCTTTGTTTGCAATAGAACCCTCCGGACAAAAAAGATAATATTAAATACAAGTACATACTAAAACATGCACAATATATGCTAATTGTAATTAGTAAATAGAACCAAATATAGAATGACAGAGAAATTTTTATCCCACTCAGGGAAAATAACACCAGGAATAAATTAAACAAAAATAAATAAATAAAGGCCCAGGATAACTCTTCCTGTTTCAGGAGACTCTGTCACATATGAATAGAACTGGTCTTGAAACCAAAATAAATGAGGCTTTAAATGTTATTTTATGGTTTGAGCTTATAATAAAACATAGGTTTACGTCAAAAGAAATGCTAAGGCTGGAAACCACAGAAAGTGTGTAACCTCCATGATGAAATATTGGACCAGATTAAATCAAAGCAGATTTGTATAAACCAGTTACACAGTTTAGGAGTACACCCTGATTTTAAAGCTGTACATGTATATCATAAAATCTGCCATAATTAATGCTTAGAACTTCTTATAAATGTGTACAAATTACATGTATGTATGTGCATGCACACATGCATGCATGAATTTCTTTTGGGCTCGTTTGCAGAGTCGCTATTTAAGAAACTAAAGCCATATGATATGAGCCACTGAATACATGTACACAACTACACAAATTATTGCACAAAAACAGTCAGTCTATCTCTAACAATTTCTACCACTTTTCAAGATCACATGCACGGGATGTTCTCATAAAATAAGACAATTAACTAATATCCTGAAGGCACAGCGATTAGTATTGTCACTGTACTGGTGATTCAAATCCTTATGCTCCTTTATACCCACATTTTAATGACAAGCTTAAGCGGTAATAAAGCTAATTTTTGTCTACCAGCAGCTGCAAAGAACAAAGGAAATGAAATTTAGAGCATGACCAAGATGGAGCAGGCACTTTGAGTATGCAGATGGCAGGGAAATCACAACATTTATTTTTATTAAACATCTTTTTCTTTAATCAGTACAGCACTGAAGAAAACGTGAGCTTAGCCCACGGAGTAGCATTTCATAGAAACTAGCCCAGAGGCTATTGTATCAAGCTATGAGAATTGTCTGTCCCTGCACAAAGGTCAAACCCATCCAAAGGCTCATCTAAGATTCCAATTAAACATGTACTTATAAAATAGACCAAAGGGTATTTAACGACAAATGATTGTGCCCTAAAGGGGTAATAAACAGTAGTAAGAAGTAACAGATGAAATACATGTACTGTTTCACTGACAATTGCTATCTAAATTTGGAAAGGTTAAAACTGAACTAGGACAGAAGCAAAACAATTCACAAATATAGTGCAAGTTTACAAATAAAACAACCAGTTAGTACAGAACAATTACCATTGTTTAGTCTGGATATTAATGTCTGCCCCTACAGGACATACATGGAAAGGGAAATTTTCACACATTGTAATACCTAACACCTCTTTGCAAGAGGTCTTAGACTATATCCACAAGTAACTTACACAAAAAGTCATTATGATGCAATCTAACTTTTACAAAGCATCAACCTTAATTTTCTGATTAATGGAAGACAGACTTAAAAATTTAGGCTTTTTTTTCTCAATTTGACAGATCTCATGATGGCACCTGCCCAAAAATAACATTACGCCATCAATGTTGAAGGCCAAAAATTATTAGAAACCATTTGCAGATTATCGAGTCTTAAGTTACACAATATGATTTCAATCTCCAAAGCACCAAAAAAACTAAATCAATAGACACTGTACTGGAAAACATATAAATATTATTATGACCAATACGATATAACATGCTGAACAAGTGGGAAGATCTTAATCTACTTCAAAGTTTTATGACCAATCAATAAGTATTCTCATCTTGTTTACTTGGCAACAGGAAAGCTTGAAAGAAAACCATTTTGTATCAATAATTACATGTATGCAGTACTAATTCCTTTTTGCATATTAATTTTACTCACTGCCTGGTCAATTCATGGGTAAACTCCGTCGCAGTTTCATGAACCAGTAACTTAAATTAATTTCAATTGTCACTTCTAAAGCTTCGAAATTCTGAAATTTTAGTTTATCCTAATTTCTGACACAAAAGTAGCAAAAATAGTTAAAGTACATGATAAGGAAATATTATTTCCTTATTAAAGGCTTACAGCTGGCCTACTAATTCAAAGCTTCTCTGTTTGTAAATCTAAATCTTCAGGTGTTAGCAAAAAATGGTAGCTAATGTAAAGTTCTTACATACATGTACATAGAACATTGAAAAATTTCAACTGCTTTTTTTAATCAGAGACACAGCAATACATATTCAGCAAGAATCATGCTCAACTCTCTTCACTTACAGAGAAACATTTTTACAAACAGCTACAGTATAGAGACAGGCAACTTAAAAAATTAATCAAATAAAAGTAATAGTACATCAATTGCTAATGAAAGAGCACAGATTACAAGCAGGCTTGTGTTCAAGGACCTTGAAGATAAGTTCAAGACAAAAATCAATTTGAAAAATATTAAGCGTCAATTCACTAGCCATAATTTCCCTGTGGAGTTATTTGTGAAAAAATTAAATTGAATGCGGCAGTGAATTGAAGTCCCACAAATACAGAAAACAATTTGAGGTTTCTTTGAGTCTGTGTTGCATGCTGATCTATTCAGTCTTTGTGGAACTCTGCAGTAAAAATACCTCTTAATTTAAAATGCAGTCTGGTTTGGAAGACTTTGTGACATGAAAAACAAATTCTAATAATGTCACTGGGATTAGCCATGCTAATCAGTCACCACAAATGCTGCACATCACGCCACTGTGCTAAATTAAGTATCTCTCCAATTAAGATACAGTCTGATTCGGAAGACTTTGTGCCATGAAAGATCAAATCATATAATTTTCCTTAAGTTGTTTTTCTAGCTTGCACTCCAAAAAGGAAGGTTCTAGAATGTTTTCTACTAGCACACCTGAATTAATATTTTAACAGTAAAATTATCAGTTAAAATTATGGTCTGTACAGTATTGAAAGTAAAGTTTAACAGAACTTTGGAGTTACTTTTTGTGCAAACTTGTTACAAATCAATCGTTATAAACCAATCTACACAGTTCACCGAATGAAAGACTGCCGATGATATGCCATAGGGAATACATTTGTTTGCTCAACTTAGGACAACAACTGTTTTTGTCACTCAGTATTTACTGACCGTGACCCATGTCCGATAATTGGCGCACACACAAACAAATATTGTACAACAAGGTACTTTTCTAAAATGCAAGGTGCTGCACCATGTCATTTCAACAGTTTCATACAAAACAAATTACATGACATGATGTCAAAATTAAAGTACTTTGAGCAAGTCGTATATAAAAACATACTAACTATGATTAAAAAAAAAAAGACTCAATACACTAAGCAAAGAAAGACCTTTTCAAAAGCCTCGGCTAATGTACCAAAACAACCCTTAAAAAAATTATTGTTCCACATAACAAACTTTGTCAGGTTGTGGATTACATGGTGCAAATAGAAGGCACTTTGCAAACTAAGAAAAGTTTCTAAACTTAAAAACAAAATTATAATTATTATACTTTTAAAATAGATACCATAGAGCAAATTTCCCAAATTCAACCAAGTTTTTGTCTACTCGTGTAAGAAAGCTAAAGTTCACTTTTTTGTTTGTTGTGTTTTGTTTTTAGTCTACTCTGTGTACATCTTTTACAAGCGATCAACCCAGAACTTTTAACTGTGTATCCGCATGATGCAAAACATGTCCTTTCATTTACAACATTGAGAAAATATCAGGACCCAAGCAATCCATCAAGATCACTGATCATTTAACCTGTACCTCAGCCAATATCATCTACTGCATAACTTGCACTCTTTGCAAAAAGTTGTACATCAGCGAAACAGGGAGACAACTAGGCGAATGATTGCATAAACGCTTTCTTGATGTAGAAAAAGATGACAAAAACACATAGATAAACCAGTCACGAGACACTAATTCTAGTCTGCAGCCTTTCCCTACACCAAGGAAACACACAAAGCGAAATCGGCAGTCTTGATCCTCATGGTATCAACAAATGCTTTTCATTCAACTAATTTATTCTGTGGTTTTGCACATTGCCATTCACTAACCAATAGCGTCGCTCCATCTTTCTGTATATAAACCACACACAACCCAAAATTCCTCGATTCGCTCCAAAGAAGGGCTAACAGTCAAAAAGTAAAACTTTTGATTTTCTTCATGGTGGCCAAATCAAATTATCAACCCAGTTGATAAAACCAATATATCTTAGAGTGTCTGGTTATTACAACCATATTTGGGATGTTTTTCACGTCTAGTTCTCTTGAATTAAAGTGTAGCAGAAGTACAGTGTATCTAGTATGTGGTCAGTGTAAAGAGTATAAGGCTACCTACATTTTTACCATTCAGATTTACCAAACAAAAGACACTTGACAGATAACAACTTGCAGGCTTATAGTAAGGTTATATTACAAGCTGATAAGTGGCAATTTTCAATTCGCCTCAAACAAGACAACCTTTAAGAGCAAAACTGCCAATGCTGAAGCATGTTATTTGAAAGGACTCTTTCACACAACACTGATGCAATAGCAGGTTGAACGGCATTTGGGTTAGTTTGTGAAACAAACTTACTAACAGTTTTCAACTAAAAAATATTTTAATACCTATACCATGAAAATACTCAGTTCAGCTAATGTCCTAGAAAAAGACACAATCCATACAAGGGATAGAACTTAGTCCTATGATAATAGCACTGAAAGCAAACAGAGAAAATTTAGGAACTTCAAATACATGTTGTACATACAGTACAAAAAAAGAATTATGATTAATACCGCAGTTGAACAATGCTAATTCGACCTTGGTTATTTCTTATGTCCCATTATTTTGACCTCAAAACCATTTCCCTTTGATTTGCCTTCATTTTATTATTGGCTTTTTCAAACTCCAGCTTTTTCAAAAACTTTTTTGTATCCGCTCAGAGTTTGAATAGAATTGTGCAGAATTATATATTCTCGAGTCAAAATTGATCTTTGCATGGATTTGTAGACTAAGTTAATTTAGACAATATTGCATTAACTCGTTGGGAAACAAATTTAATAATTTTGCATGTCTGCAAATTCCATGAGTTCTTATATATGCTCACCTGAATAACCACAGTGTTTTGTTGACTGTTGTTTGTCCTAACAACAGATCGTCTGAAATACTACTCCACCACCACTTCAAACATTACAAGAAGAACATTTGAAATCTTTTTAAAGACTTCTTTTTTTAATGCATTCCATACCTCTATTTTTGGATAGAGTATGTAGCAAGTGGTAATTTTCATGAAGTAAACAGGAAATGGTTTCTACCTAACATGTGGTCTGGAATTTATATCATCATTTTAAGCAGGAAGTTTAATTCATTTACAGAAAAAAATCCATTTTTTTTTAAAAAATAAGAACAAAATTGCCCCTAAGTGAGAAATGTTTACAACAAAAATTGTTAATTGAGACAGGATGATCAGACAAAATTCAAGAAAAATATATATGCCATGTGACAAAGATTGTGAAAAATAGATCCAAAAATATTATGTTTAATTAACCTATCCTCAGTCCACAAATCTGTCAAGAGAAGAACTGAGTAGTATAAAAGCTATAATGTTGCATGTGGCTGGAATTAAAGGCTGTAAAGAGCAGGACCACAACAGTCTCAGCTTAGCCTAATGTAAGCTCTTTAATTGACACATGGTTCAGCAGATAATATCAAATGTTAGGTGGCAAATATTTAAATCTTGCATAAACTATTTAGTTTATCACAGAAAGTTGGGTTGTCAGTTTGAAGAAAGTAAGTCCTCTTTGTACAGTAGGAGGGATCACAAAACTTAAAGCCTACCAAATATTTTAAGAAAAGTAATCAAATTCTGTGTATGCAAAATTGAACAGGAAGAAATGCCTGCAGGTGCCATGAAATTAACACTCAAATAAAACCTTCCTAAATTCACCCAAATAGACTATAGCTTAGTCTGGGGCATGTTGATATCAGATACAAACAGATTTAGAGCTAAACATCAAGAATGTTTTGACTACTCATAATTCCGCAAGCAATATGATTTCATTTTCAATATGCATAGTAGTTGATTCAGAATGTAAACATCCACCATACATCAATCAAGAACCATCTTAACTCGTGCACATAATTTTTAGTGCTCTCATAACCAACACATACTTGAATACAATGTACACTAAATGAAAAAAATCTACCTAGAAAAGAGTAAAAGGTTTCTGTTCTGTTTTCAAAACTAAGTCAGTGTCAAAAATGTGCGTACAGAAATCAAGCATGTGTTACAAGATCACGCATTTTCACAGTTGGATAGAGATAAAGAACATGTTCCATAATATAACTGTTCTCCCACTTTTTGCATGCTGAGTGGAGTGCGCAAACTGAATGTTTCGCCGAACAATTCAAAAGAAAAAGATTATCCTAACTGAGAAAATGTTACAGAAACACATGCTATATGGTAAAAAGAAATGACTATAGTAAAAAGACAACAGATACTGAACATTCCCTAACAACAAATTTACAACAATCAGTGAGTTAAAGGAACACAACTGGAATACAATATATCAATTCAGACCACAATATACAAAACTTTGTGACAAAAAAAATCCTTATTTCACCATAAAAGCAAAGATATTTTTACTTATCATATTATAAGTGGATCTTCTTTACAATGATTCTCAACAAAAGTCAATAGGTGAAAACAATGCAATAAATAAATTCTAAACCCTAGAGGTAGTTACCTTGGTTTTATGTGCAAAAATAATTATTTCACTCATCCTTGCGAAAATGAAATTTTCAAAAGGAAGAAACTGCAACTTCCTCTCTCCACAAATTACCCTTTTCATGAACATCATGTTTCATTACAGAGGTGGCAAATCGACAAGATTAACCTGTTGAAACCTATGCCCAAATACTGCACTCAAACATGGATCGCTCTTAGAATTCTTTGTTTCAGGCTACTACAGGAGTTTTGATAATCGGAGAATAAGCCAGATCATTTGAAAACCGTGGTTAAACAATTTCAATGCACACATATGCAACTGCAAAACAAAAGTTGGATTTACGGGATAGCTCTAAGATTCGTTATCATCTGCAATCATAGTGTCAATGACCCATCATTTCACGAGCGCTGGTTTATTACACATTGAAATCGACATACGAAATCAACAACCTTCGTGACCAGGAAAGTTACTTGAAAATCTCTTCCTCCAGACACAATAAAAAAGGTAAAAGTTCCGGAGACACCGCACCATTGTAGTAATACATAATAATCATTCTATAGTACACCTTGCATGAAAATTAATTAACGTGCTGGAGGAAAACTGCGGTCTTAAAATGTTTCACCCCAGCGCGCGCCCAGGATCACAAGTAAATAGTCGACCGGACAAAGTCGCTGAGGTAATTTCACTGCTTACATGAAACATTCGCCCAGGAGTAAACAAGTAAAGATCAATTCTTTCTCAATAAAAACCCAGTCATCTGATTAATTATTCAGTCTGTCGCTTTCACTCGTTGAAGTGTAAGACAGTTCCAAATTTGACACCGCGACAAATTCGCAAAAACGCGAGCGATAAATATGTTAGGGGCAAACCAAATGACACTCGTGATTTTTGGCTAATTTCAATTTCTAGAAATCGTAGATACCACAATTATCGCCAAGATATAGTAAAATCAATCGTCTAGCAAAGTTACTTTGCCTCCAATGAAATTAAATACAATACTTATAATCGGCCCCTTATACCGGAAAAATATTGCCCAGCACAAGGTTTTGGCTTGCAGGTAAAACGCGTATACGCATTGAATATTTCGGTTAGGAATCATGTAAAGTCGTCAAACTACCGATAAAATGGCATTATAATCAAAGTACACTTTCCTAAGCTTCGAACAAACTACATACATATTAGAGTTTTATTTACGACTCAGGAAAATAATCCTGACAGGAACGCACGTATCCTGAGAAATGTCATAAAACGAGACGGGAGGACGACAAGATTATCGGTCGTCTCGTTCAAATACGCACGGCTGTGCAATTTCTTTGACTAGAAAGATTCCCCATCGAAGGCAAACAAAGGGAATCCCTGAATGATTCGTGTAAACGAATGTAAAGCGCCAAAGCAAGTTGTTTGTAAAATCATCTCTTGTTAAACCCTCAAATCCACATACGACAGAAGCTATTCACTTCCAAACCAGCCGAGTGTACGGCTTCAAACCGATTTGTCAGCCTAGATTTGGTGCATAAATTTTCCTTCAAGCCACACGGGATCTACCATTTCCGATGCAGTACTCAGAAGCGAGGGATTTCATCTTACTGGAGGCAATTAAGACGAATATTTAGAATGAATTAATTCCACCGTTTGTTAAATAGAGGACATGTTCATTACGACATGCAAGTAACTCTACAACACGCCCGCGAATTGGTAGTGTTCCGTTAAGTTAACCTCAGATTCTCAACTCTAGATCTTCTATTTGCACTAGAGGAGCGAAGCATCCTCTTGGTAATTGACAAATAAATATTCACATGCTTTTAGAAGGAGTCACAACCTTACAGAACACTGTAACATGTGACAGAAATAGAACCCTCACAAATCGAACGAAGAAAACTCTTACCAGTGCAAACACATTTGAGCAGCATTCATCCAAGTCTGAGCCATGAAGCATGGGAGTCGAAGCGGTCATGCTAAGAGCATGGCTTCTTAAACATCGGACCTAAATAACGAGCAAAACACAAGGAAAAGCGAACCGCTAATCGTTTTTCGTTCAAAGGAAATCGGAAAATAAGATGGCAGCAAGTGACGTTGCTGAGGCGGGCATAAACCGCAAGTTGATTGGTTGGTAGGTGTCATGTGACCAAAGGCACGGGTCAAGCTGACTTGATGCTTTCTACGGCAAAGTGCAAAATATACAGTTTATTTAGCATCGATAACTTTTTTTATCTACTTCAATTTATGAAAAACACCTCGACACTTGCCACTATATCCTAGCAAAAGTTCCTTCATTTGAAACTAATTTCATGGCAATTATAATTATTTCCATTTTTCTCGGACAGGCTTCTCGGTCCTTCGTGACTAAACTTCGATAAGCCGACGGGAGGTCTTGGCCAAAAAATAATCTTCCCTTGTAAACAAACCCGACGATCGGCTAAAAGAAAAATGAAAATTTTACAAATTAACAGCTTGTTTTCAAAAGGCAAATTGGTTAGTTCTAAAAATTAAGTTTTTCAGCTCCACTATATACTTGCCTTCTTCGCGCGACGTTAATAAAGAAATTTTTCCGACGCCGTTGTAACTTCATCGAAAAAACCCTCATGCCAAGAAATTTTAAGTTTCAAGCTGAGTGGTATCATAATAAAAGAAATCCCAATTTTTAAACCAGCATACGAGGTAAAATTAAATGTTAATAGTTAAAATTCACAATATTTAGAAGATACAATGTAAATGACTTTGACTCAAATTTTGTTTCAATATCAACACTTGCGCACGTAAGTTTATTTTTCAACTCATCAATGCGAAAAAAACTATCAAGGAAAACACCTCGCTAACTTCAGGGGTTGTTTTAGCCGAATGTGCGAGGATTTTGCAAGACAATACGAAAGCCAAATCATTATTTACTTTTGCGATAATTGTGCTTTATGCGTGGAGCTCAAATGATCAAACTCTCCGAACTGTAGAGACGTCAAATCTGGAGGCATGAGTATTAATTTTTAAAATTGAAAACATTAACAATAAAATGCAGTTCTATATGAGTTTCTCGGTGAAACAAACTGCCTTTTTCAATCCGCAAATGACGTTATAATTACTCTATGAATAAAAACAGCCTCCTTATTGCAGTTTGATTTATTTTTCTAATCCATGAGGAAAACTATTGCAAAATTATTCATTCCTTGTTATCAGTGTTAGACAGATCAATCGAGAAAAACATCGACGAAAAGTGTAAACATAGAACTTCACAGGACCCGCTAGCCATTGTCGCTTTCTCGCTAAAATAAAAGTAAATGATTTTGTTTGCATCTCAGAGAGAGCGCGATTTGCGATTCACGGCCGAACCTTAAAAATATGCTCATTATTTGCACGCCATAAAGTCCGATACTAAGCGCTTTTTATCTCAGATTTGAGGACAGTGGAAAGAAGTACGTTGGTTTTATCAGGTGTTTGTGGCGAAAACAGCTTTGTTTGGGCAAACAAGCGCAACCATGTATTGTTTTGACAGCTCAATTGCGAAACATGTCTTATTACTCTCGATAAATGGTACTGCCTTTTGACTGATGGCAGAAAAACTTTGACTTGGGAAGGCCACCTACTGACTACTGTAAGAAAATCGTGGACAGAGATATCACACTTTTTTCGTTTTCTAATCACTGGAAAAAACCTCCTATCAAATAAAAATCTTCTCTAATATAATAATAACAGCTGTGTGTGTTTCAGACAATAGGAATAGTCAAATGTGCCAAATTTGGCGCTATTTTAATAAACGCTGCAAAATGACAGATTGAGAAAATCTTTCAGTTAATCTTATCTGCTACTGAAGTTCACAAGTGACTACATACAAACTTTTATTTTGTTACACATATTTCAAAATGAGTTGTCAACTACGTGATTTTTCGGTCCTAAAAAATTGAATAAAATGTTTAACTGACAGATTGTTTTAATGCATAAAATGCGGATAACTTTTTTTAGCCGAGTAATTCTAATAGAATCAAAGGTAACTAAAAATAACGTCTTAATTGTAAGCCGGATCGTTGGCCGACATTGGGTTAAACTATCAGTGAGCAAGCGTCCAAACGTTTTTTTTTTTTTCAGTTCCATTATTCTGATACCCGTGAGTGGAGTTCCAGAGGGTTCCTCTTGAATTTTAGCTTGCAATGTTGGCTTTCCTGTCATTTTCATTTAAGGCAAAAAACTAATATTCCCCATTCAAGGGCATCTGTTGTGTTCTGAAAACGTTATTCGCTTTGACTAAAAAAGTTGACCCCTTTCACTAGTAACGTAACACCCAACTCATGGTCTAATGCAAATCCTGCATTTTAATTCGCCACTAGAGGACTATTAGTTATAGTTCTCTAGTAACGAAATTTGCCGGCTTTTCTCTCGTTTTATTCCCAAATAAATATTTCTTCAACTTGCCTTTGCCGTAATTATTGCCTTTTCTGTCCGACTAGTTGGGTGATACTAAAACAATTAGACACTTCGCCCTCAAGGGCCACGGGTCAATAGCCCACTTTGCTTCGCCTCTTGGCCTATTGACCCGTAGCGGGCTACGGGTCTAATTGTTAATTAGAAGTTTTGGTAAAATATTGATATTATGAATTCACCTTTCAGTGTAATTCAATCAGCATCATCATTCAACCGACTGATTTTAGAAACGTTTTATAGCGTGCAAGTACTATAGGAATATCGTAACCCCCTTCTGTCTCCGGCATTTTGCACGGAAGTTTCGTAGCAATTCGCTGACGGAAATCCATTTCTTATGGTAGCAGGTGGAGTCCTTCCCAGATACGCTGCTGATTTTAATTTCGTACATATAACCAAATGGTTCTGGTAATTGCTTAAAACAGAAACTTTACAGATATCAATTAAACAAACACCTCTTTACTACGGACTGTCGTTTCATTCTTGGCACCTTACAGGCCAAAAAGCGCTTACATTTTCGCTATACTGTCCCAATCCGAACACAGTCAACAACTGAAAAATGCAGTCAATCAGCTGATGGCAAGTCAAACCTGTAGATGTTTACAAGTCATTTTAAACTCTGAGTAACCGGTATGCTTTCTGAGTGGAAATAGAGTAATAGTTTCTTACCAGATGCAGAACGTCTGTGCTCGCCTGTCAATCAAAGTAAGATCACTTATTAATCAAAGGAAGCCATACTAGAAGTTTTCGTTTGGTATTCAGTACCGCGAAATAGTCCAAGAATAGATAACCTGTCATATTTGTAGGATCACACTCGCTAAAAAGACTTCAGATAATCCGGCCTAGGCTCAAATCATTTCTTGGAAAACAAATTAATTTTCTGGGCCGGGTTGTTCAAAGTCCCATTAAAATAACTCAGAATTAGCGAGAACTTTGATTTGAGTTTTGTAATTTTGCGGTGACGTTTTCTGTTTATATATTCATTTCTCTGTTTTAACTAAGTTTGAATAATCTCAAACTGCGCAAAGCATAAGCAGTGAACAATTTTTTATGCAAGAAAAATAATTGAAACTTTGGTTAACGCAATTTAATCCTGGGTTATAGCGTTTACTCTCCCACCGGCTTTGGAACCAACTCGGCCAGTGTCGGCCCAGGGGCCCTTTTCACGAAGGTCCCGAAAACCTTTCGCACCCAAAAAGCCGTAGAAAAATCTCAAGCCGTATGACATATTAACTTCTCTGTGTTTAAATGCCGATTAGCTAAAAATGACTAGAAAAATACTAACAAATCAGTGACCCAATATATGTCGCGTGGATGTTTCATTTTCGGCTAAATCTAATATATAGTATACTTGAAGAAATCCTTTTTCTTTTTCCATTGAAATTACTAATAGTAACTGGGGTACAATCCAGGGGAGTAATCATGCGAGTAATTTGAAAGTCGCTGGAACGCGAGGTACTACGAATTTGAAACTCAGTCACGAGGTCCAATTGCGAACAGATGGTACCAACAACAAATTTTGTAACTAAAAAAAGTATTTTGCGCACTTCCGGTAAGCGAAAAAGTCAGTGGCGTTTGTCATAGATACGATTATAAGATACAAATCGGTAGAGTTGGCGAAACATTAGCCTTCGTAGCAGCCGTTTCCTTTCCTTTAGAGAGGGAACAGCTGCTACGAAGGTTAGCGAAACATGCGAACTTTTGTTTCGCCCAGCATCGTTTTATCAAACGAACTCGAGCTGCTCCGGAGGTCGTGGGTTCGATTCCCACCGAGGTCAAAAGATTTTTTCTTTACCTCGTGTGGTTCCCTGATTCCCTTTACTAGGGCTAACGCCCAGTGGGTTATTCATGGGTTAAATTAGCACTAAAATTTACACTTCAGAGTTAATTCTCTGTTACATCATTTGTGTCCATAGTGCTACGCGGCACAACATTCATTGCTAACTAAAGGCCGGTCTTTCTTTTTGATGCAAGCATAAGTACATGCAAAAACATAAGCCAAAAGCAAGATTAAACTCTCTCGCAAAAGCGTTTTCATGCTTATGCTTACGTCACTATTGAGCCCAGTGGGGCATGTTGGCATAAGCATAGCGAATCAGCCAATCGTATTTTGCGAATCAGCTAATCGTACTTTATGTTCACGCTGACCATGTCCTAACTGAACATAACAGTGATACAAGCATAAGCATCATCAACGCTTATGCTTATTATGTCGCAGCTATCCCATTACTGGCCATTAGCACAGCATAAGCTTCTGATACAGTTCTTTATGGTTGTGCCGCTTTACTGGCCACCAAGCTTATTCTTGGCTCATTGTTATGCTTTTGTGCCTCTGTTTGTACTCGTACTTATGCTTGCGCTTTGCGGGTCACAATTGGGGGCTGGTCTTTAAATTAGTTAGCTATAGTTCATTATTAACGACAGTCTATCAACCGAATCGTTTTGTAAATATTGGTTATTGCATTGTTAGCAACTTTTACCATTTTTTCCAGTTTAAAGTGACTTCGTGTTGCCCAGGTCTGCCAAAAAGACGAGAAAAGCAGAAATGGAAAAAAAAAAAAAGGCGACACAAGAACTTTCCGAAACTTTTATCCCAACATTATCAGCAATGTTCCGTGAAATATGAAATAAAAAAATCTACGGGAAAGAGCCTGATTCGTCAATAAATATTTTCTTTCATTAACGGGAAATTGTTTCGGGCCAGAAAAGACTGTCAACACCATATTCAAACCAGCTTTTTTACACCGAGGTCACAGCAATAAAGAAAGAAGTCGAGGGAGAGCAAAGGAACATGGATGGCGACTGATTTCATGTCGGGCAAGCTTGAATTCAAGAGAGGTGAAGCCAGGTGAAGGGCGAGGATTACGAAGGACCTTTTGAACTTCTCAGGACTCCATCCAATAAAACGACCTTTTGCTCAGGGCCGGGTTGTTCAAAGCCCGATTAAGCTAACCCAGGGTTAGCGAGAATTTTGATTTCTGGTTTGGAACTTTTTGGTGAGGTGTTCTGTTTATATTGTTTGCCCTTCAGTTTTGAGCTGTAGTAATCTCAAACTACGCCAAACATTAGAGGTAAAAAACATTTTTAAATAAGAAAACGTAATGCTTCAGTTACCGTTTAACGTTAACCGGCTTTCGAACAACCCGGCCCTGATGTATTTTATCATGGAAACTGAGCAGTGAGCCACTTTTTATTACTATTCAATTATTATTTTATCTACAATGACTATTGACAATACCGTTATCAATTCTTATTAGCTAAAGAACTTGAAGAATGTTTCAACGATTCCGATATCAATCTTGCGGGCCAGTTATCTACGGATCAAGTAAATAGAGCAGTTTTCACTTGAGTGCGAAAAGGTGATTGGGTTTTGCATTGCTCGCTACGCGACTCGCGCCAATTTTTCATCCAATCAGAAGTAAAACCAATCGTGCCTCGCTCGAACAGCGCTCGCACTGTTTTTTCCTGCGCTTCTCGTTAATTCCATGAATTTACGTGAGTCCTGATTGTTTCACTGGATTGGCTATGTTACACGTGACTGGCCAAGGTGCTTACTATCTTTTTTAGTTTAACGACACTCAGTCTCAGTTGAAAAATACTCTCTCACAACAAAACCAATCAAAACAAAAAAAGCCAGTAGTAACCCTTGGAAAGCGTGGGAAAAGTTCTGTATACCAAGTAAAATGGATTTTATTGGCTAGGCAAATATCTTCACTCTGACTGGTGAACGAAGTTACACAAACTAAATGATCTGATTATACAGATATCAGAAAACAACAAACTGAAACTAACTCAAAAATAGTAAAAAAATTGTTTAACAAAATCGTCTGCAGACAGCAGTATTTCAGGTTTACTTTCGAATAAGATGTTTATCACTTCCTTTTAGTATTACATGTAGGGTGCTTCCATTATGCCATACCGACAGGTCAGAAACCAGAGAAAATAACCAAGGAAAGACAGAACGACATTTTCCGAACCGGGCCAACCAAGAAGAATAGCTCTTAACATTTTTTATTGTTTTACCCAATTCCCTGTATAAGTAAAAATCTACTGAAAAGAAGCAGGGTAACAAACCGGTTAGTCAAATGGAACAGCAAATTTCGGTCCGACCGATCAAAGTGGACCACTTCCACAGGTGGTGAAACGAAACGAACATTTGACTACCGAGAGAACTTGATTTCTGTAGGTTTTGGTATGATGAAAAGCACCCGTAAACTAGAGATTCTCACTGCCAAGAGAATATAAAGGTAAGAGAGTTTTACTCCCAAATCCCTATAAAGTTATTTTTAGGCATGGTGCCAACTCTTTCCTCCGATAAACGCGGGATTGCTATTTCTATACCACTGCTAGGATTTCTAAAATCGAGATTGATCAAAAATAACTTTAGAGGGATTACTTCGGGAATAAGGCTTACAAGGGAAATTAACTGTCTATCTGGCCTTCATCCTCTATTCTCTATCGAGCCATGTCCGCTATGTTGCTACTCTCGAATCTCAGTAAAACGTCCACATCATCGTCCTTCTTGGTACTTCTTCCCACTGGAATGTTTCGATATCGCTGGCGCAGAACACGAGCAGCGGCTTTCGGTTGCCGTTGGCGAGTCAGGATTCCTTTCTTGTTGCCAACAACTCGGGTTATTTCTGAGAAAAGACGAAAACCGATTTGAGCTCAAATTGATTTCTCATGATATGTTCTTAAGAACTTAGAGGAACAATGGGGCTGGTATTTTCTCGTCTCTAGCAAAATATAAGACGTTCATGACGCGAACAAATCTCAGCGGAACACAAGACGCACATATCTAGGTAGGTCTGTCCATGTTGTAATCCAGTTTCATCTTTGCCATTACTACCCCTTCCCCCTGTCCTGATGGCTTTTTGTTCTTTCTTTAATACTGTACTTTAAAATGACTTTGGGTTTTCTTATGATCTAGGTTATTCTTCAAGCTCTTTTAAATCGTCGCGGCGTTAAATGTTTAAAATACACTCAAAAACTCACTGGCATGCTCAGCACTAGATATCGTTGATGATAGGCTAGTTCAGTCTTTAACCTCTCCCAACCCACCCTTTATTGGGGTTGAGCCTAAGATAGCAACCAGGGATTGAACAATTGTCCTGCCCCTACTCAGTACTCTATAGAGCGGTCGAGCTCAGGGACTAAACGGATAATTGTTGAATAAACGAATCGTTGTAAGGCCGATTACTTGTACCAAGAAAATACCCAAGAGTTAAGTGAGTAAACAGACCGGAGACTTTATTCGTTGCAAATTCGACCTGGTAAAACTCCATGCTGGGAACACAGCACTGTAGCAGCGATCTGTGTAGCACCTGTGATTGACTGCAGCACAATCTGAACGTTTCGGCCGAACTACCGCAGTTCTCGAGTAGGGAAAGAATTGAGTGTGTGAGGGAAGCCATCTTATTACCCAGATTACTTTACTCCCTAACTTTTGTTTCAGTTGTATCTTCTGTAGTTTTGGCCTTTTTTGTTCTCGTCACGCAATCTTTCCTCCCCAAGAGTGCGCCACGAGCTATAAAAGCGTCTGCGTTGGAGGCTAAGGCCCAGTACAAACGTCGAACTTCACATGGGATGAACTAAATTACAATCTGAGTCGATCCAAACGGGTGAGGCTCGACCGTTGGGTCAAATGTCGAACTTAAGTCGAATTTAGATCGATCTAAATTCAGTAGGACGAACTCAGTTGAGTCAAACTTCAAACTTATCATGAACTTAATTTGCTCAGTGTAGTTCGTCTAATGTGAAGTTCGACGTTTGACCTGGGCGTTATGTAGTTATCAACGATAAGACTATCTCACGTTGCTTGGTCATGAAGTCAGCAAAGTTCCATATCAGTTCACCAACAAAGAATTCTTTCCTTAGTTTATCAAACACTGGGAAATACTGCTGCATTGTCTCAACCTGATCAAAGCAAAGAACATCATCATCACCACAAAGATAAACATTCAAAGATTTCAACAAGATAACACAATTCACGAACGATTTCCGAGTGACCTCTTCAAAAATGAAATGACTTTTCTCATTGGAGCTGACTCATATCCTCTATTGAGCGGGGCCCCCCCCCCCGGGGGAATTACACGACTAACTTAGTTCAGAGAGCCAATAACTAAAAATAACCAATCAGATTGCTTCAGTGCTAGTCCAATATTCTCTAACTGTTGGACCGGGCAGTGTCCCGAATGCCACACGAGCACTGTTGACGATTTTGTGGTTGGTTTATGGCTTCCTTCTCTAAAAAACCTTGGTTTAAACATAGAAGATTGCTCTTTGTGTTTTCCAATTCCCTTTCCTTTCTGGACACGTGAGTACACGTCTAGTTGGCTCCCAATCAGAATCGCGCGCTTTTTTCCTGTTCCACACTGTCAAAACCTCGGGTCGATATTCTCCAAGATACAATGTTGTCGTCAGACCAAGAACACAATAAATATATTGTTACTAGTTTGCTCAGTTTTCTCACCTGATAGTCCTCAGTGAACATAAGGGGGGGATCCTGGGAATAAAAGCAAATAGTCAGTGTTATATGCACGTCGAATGACTAGCAAACAAACTGACTGATTTGTCGCACACTGGTCGCCTGTCTGCCAGTCTGTCCGCTCCCCCCCCCACCCCCCTGCACTCCTGACTAACCGAGGAACGAAATGGGGGACTGACCGACCGACGACCGACCAACAGGTAAAATATTTTGAAACCAAAATGTCACAACAACAGTCTAACATACAATTTTTTATATGCTCCTTGAACATTATTGAAAAAAGACACAAACAGGTAACATTCATAGAAATATTACAATGTGGTTGTTATGTGTTTGGTCGGGAATAGTAAAACAAGACCCTTTTATATCGGACCATGTTTTAAGTAATAGATCACAAGTTTCTATGGTTTATAGGCTGATAAAAGACGCGGGATGTTGGTAAAACACGAGAGGATTTCGTAAATCACGAGCCGCAGGCCAGTAATTTACGAATTTCTCGAGTGTTCTTCCATATACTTCACGCCATTTCATTCCTTACGGGAAGATATGAACTCACTCGCTCCCTCGCTCCAATGTGTGGCTTCATCGCTCAGTTAGTAGAGCATCCCACCGGTATTCGCGAAGGTCACGGGTTCGAATCCCGTTGAAGCCTTGATTTTTTCAGGCTTCTTCTTTCCAATTGGTAAATTGGACAATTTACTGCGATGATCATTCTTCACTTTCATGGTAGTATTTCAGTATTATTACGCGACTCAGGCACTCAGAGGGCCAATAACTAAAATCAACCAATCAAAATGCTCTATTGCCGGTCTAATATTCTCCAAGTATTGGACCGGGCATTGTCCCGAATGATCCCGCACTTGTGAAAAACCTTCAAAGCTTTCTTCATACAGTCGTGTAATAAATCTCTTATTAACCAAACTTGCTCGGGACCGTACTGGGAGAATATCGGCCCTCGGTCTTTTTTGTACGGACCTCGCTGCGCTTTGTCCGTACTGTCAAGACCTCGGGCCGATATTCTCCCAGTACGGCCCTCGCGCTTGGTTAATAAGATATATATAACTCACCGTGTGAAGTCCGGCTATTGTGCCAGCCCCATACTCAGACTGCACAACTGGTTTATGGAACTTGTCAAACCAGGCTCTTAAATCTATCTCTAGCTGGCGACTGATCAGTTGTGTTTGTCCGGGGTCTTGGTACCAGGCGTAATAGCTATTGCGCAGAATAACATCAACATACTGCACCTGTTGGAGTGATACAAACGACTTTTACACCCGGGCGGAAGTCCAGCAAAATAGAAACTGAATAACTATGCCAAAACCGACGCCAAAACCTTACAGCGTAGTCAGTGTCAGCGGCTGCTGCAGACACAAATGTAACAGGACGAGTGGGGTCCAGGGAGCGAGTGAACAAGATTACAGATCTGTTAAGAAACAAACAGCATCCACATTAGACAGCACATGATGCTGAGGATTAACGATTAAAGCCATGAATACAGATTACAGTTACATCAGTCTTTTCTGGTGCACAAAACCGTTGTACAAACTACCAGCAATCTTCATCGAGTCGCAAGTATCGGCAAAGTGTTGACCAAAGTTGCAATCATTGCCTCATTCTCACACTAAGTTATCACAGCTGGTAACTTGATTGGTAATACACGGAACAACGCAATAAGCATTGCAGTACGGCATTAAAATATACATGTATCATTCGTTGTGCGATAAGTTGCATTGAAAGCAGCCCTTATTAACTCTTAAGTCATTTACTTTGTTTATCATCGTCAAACTTATCACGAGACTAAATCTGGGAAACCGCGATAAATCTGAAATAGAATTTTAAAAAATTTGTCCTCGTAGTTCACGTTCTCCAGACAACGCAAAATTGAGTCATTTCATGCTGTTGTTGTTTTGCAAAGGACGACAAAGAAATGTACAAAGAATTATAACGCACGTGCACAGCTATTGTTCTGCTCATTAAACTTTGTCTAGCGACGTTCCCGTTCCCGTTGTCGTCGTGGTTTTCCTTAACTCCCTAAGGGCTGGTTCACACTTTGACATAAGCATAAGCAGACATACGCAGACGCAGTACGATGTTGATAATTAGCGCATTTTGTTGGAAATTTCCCTAATAAAAGGTACTAATTATCTGCATCTTACTGCTTCTGCGTATGTCGGTTTATGCTTATGCTTATGTCAAAGTGTGAACCAGCCCTAACGTCTTAAGTGCGGAAGCCTAGAACGCGACCAAAGCTCTACTCATAACAAGAGAAGGGACGTTTTATTCGAACGACACAGTTGAATGGGTCGTAACAAGCATAACAACTTTTCTTGTGTTTCACAACAACATTTTCGCTCTGAAAGTAGAATGATGGAATTGATGTATAACAAAACGGATGTGACCAAACAGGTTGTGCAGTTTAGTGTGTTTACCATGAAAGTGGCAATTGATTACATCGGAAGTGTCTGTTCTACCCACTGTAACCCACTGTGTTCTGAAGGCCTGGTTAAACTAGGAGACATCGTTGCGGATCATTGTTTCTTGTTACGTGTCCCGGGGCGGCTAAATTAGCGGGAAACAAACAAAATGTTATGCTCTCCCAGTGGCTAAACGAGTACACATTGTTTCAGAAACCAAAGGGTCTCTCTCTCTTATATTACTTTAATTTTTGGGTGAAAAGAGCCGACTTTTATGGACGAAGTAGGCGACGAGTTTCGTCGGCCGTCGGTGTTTAATGAAAGCCCCGTAAACCGACTTTCGAAGAAGTCTGGGGAGACTTCCTTTTTTGTTACAGGGCTTGCTCTCTCACAAATTTTGACCTTGTGATGCCATATTTTTTGCCCTGTTCATGCAGTCTTTATGAGCTACATCCCGCAATAGTCATAGGCAGCAATGAGTAACTCTCTCTCTCTCCTCGTCAATCAATTCCTTTCCTTCTTTCACTTCTCTTCTATTTTAACTTCGCCGTCAGCCATTGTTGTTTGCTTGCTGTTGCTGGGAAACATTTTTAATGAGTAGCACTGGAACCTGGTCAACATTGTTTTCATGGTGGCTAAACTGAGAAACATATGTTTCGAAAGCAGCATTTGTGTCCGGGAAGCAAAAACATTTTTTGTTTCCTAGCAGCAAAATTTGTTTCCCGCGCGGCTAAACAGGGAAACATGTGCCTCCGCAGCAATGTTTCCGCAACGATGTGTCCTAGTTTAGCCAGGCCTTAACACAAGGTGAAAGTCACAATCTTACTCGAAGTATGGCCCTGCTGCAGGATAATTGGAAGCTGGTTCATTAGCTACAGACCACATGACTACCGATGGTCGATTCTTGTCACGACGAAGCAACTCTGCCATGACATCCAGGTGATGATGGAGGGTATCGTTCTTGAAGTTCTCTCTGTACCAAGGTGAAAAAGTATATTACATTAGATTGAATACTTTGACATCTAAAACATCGCACAGCTTGACAGGTTTTTGGAAGAACATTAGCTGGCAGGCAAACAGTCTTAGAGTAGGGTGTGGAATAACCCTGCCCACCGTGCCAAACTAGAAGAATACATTTAACAATTATTCAGCGAAGTGGAGGTAAATATCCACCACTTTCACCGACACTGAGGTGAATAATTGTTTTAGTGTATACCACACAAGCTGAATAAATAGCGGACCAAAGAGTAACTTTATTTGTGGGAAAATACCGACAAAAAGCCACATTGTTTTCCTTCGGCTTCTCGGAGGCGAATAGTACTTGGCTAACCACCTCCGAGCTGGCCAATCAGCGTGCGCGAAAAGTGCTATCACTTGTGTGGTATGTACTAATTCATAATATCACCATCAGGGTACCTAATCCATGCGTTTCCCACTATGAAATATAAAACTTGCCACAAGCCCGGACCGCTTTACATGAAATAAGAGATAGTGGGAAAAAATTCTAAAATAATTATGTAGTTGAAGATATTGATGGTTGCCATTTTCAAACTGATGCTAAATGAATGAGACTTGAAATGATTAAACGTTCTGTTTTTGTTCAGTTGCAAAGGTTAGTAAATGGTCAAGTATTCTGGCCCAAATGTAATGCATTGTAATCTGTGATAACGGGAACTTCATCAAGCGCGGTAAATGTTCTTTATGGTCTGGTTGATGGTTGCTGAGCAACAAAATTAGCTCTTTGACTATTGCAATGAAAAAGGTTGAACAGTCTGTCTTACACTTACTAGCGATAACGAACAAGCTCAGTGAACATCGTGAATTGAGTTTACCAAGAAGAGTGCTAACACAGCTTTCAATTCCCGGGGCAGCTCAAAACAGCAAGAAAGGTTAAGTCGTTTGATTAATGTCTCCATAAAAAGACTTACTATTGCTTACTTTTTAATTCCCACCCCAGGACTTTCATCGATGACAACAATTCCTTGCTGGTCAGCCATGTCCATGATTTCATCAGCGTATGGATAGTGACTGGTGCGGAAACAATTTGCTCCCAGCCACTTGATCATGTTGAAGTCTTTGGCAATGAGAGCATAATCCATTCCTTTACCGCGAATCTACAGCAAGAATGTTGTTTTTGATGTTAAACAATGCTGAAAACTCAAAAAATAAGCTCATAGGTGTTGAGACACTTAAATATCCAGATTTAGGCGAGATTGACACCTTTTCCTCTTTCCAAGCAATGTCAAGGAAATAATCCATGTTCCGATTCTGTGTTGTCTACACTACACTCAACAAAACTACACCTGAGAGAACTACCATTTCTACAAGGATTGAAAACATTCCTAGGCACCTGGAGATTTCATCAATTGTATTGATAGTTCTTTTGTTGAAACAAGAAACCTTTCCCTTTGTGTTAAGGGAAGTAAAATGGTGTGAATAATGTAAACGATGACACACAACTGAAATTGGAGCTAATTAACAATTAGACTACGAGCCCGAGTTTTCTCCGAGCAGATAGTCAACAAGGCGCAGCCGAGTTGACTATCGTTCGTAGAAATCAAGGGCGAGTAGTCTAATTGTTTTAGTATAAATTTACTGTAGTCTCATTGCTTAAAAAGAAAAAAATGTCAAGTAACGTATAGAAAAGAACTGTTTTATTACGTTACATCAGGTTCAAACGTGATGCGCGATGTGCGCTGATGCGTAACTGTTGACTATCAGCAGTTATAGTTCACCACTAAATTTTCTCCGATTCTTATTGGTTTAAATTGATCACGTGACGCGATAGTGTTCATCCGCGGAGGGCCACTATCAGCCCATAGTGCCCGTCTGCCGAAAATACCCGGATGGATAGTAGTCGTCCGCCGGAAATACCCGGATGGATAGTAGTCGTCCGTGAAAATTTTGTTGTAAACAAGCGGGTTTCGTCGAAAATAAACAACTGAAATTGTATTAAGGGCTTTTGTCTGTTTTATTTTTCAAATTTTATATTTGGCTTTCCCGGCTTTCGTATCGAAATCTTGAAAATAATTCAATTGAACTCTTATTGATTTTTGAACTAGCGTGCGGAAGAAAATTTAGTGGTGAACAATAAAGACAATAGAGTGCTTATGTCTCGGAACTATCGGTCTGATAGTTCCTCGACAGAAACACTCTATTGTTTAAATAGAAAGCGGCAATTTAGCCAATCAAATTCACGGATTCACGATAGACGACGGTAAATTTATACTAATTATAAAGGGGGGATTTTAAAGAAATTAATGTGTTTGGAAGTGTTGCTGGGACAATTGCAATGAAAATCATAATAATCGTGCTTTCCATAGCAACATCTACGTCTAGAAAGTTGATAATAATAAAATGTTTACTTTTCACGAGTGCAAGAAAGAAAAACTCTTAGTGCCCAACAGGATTCGAACACATGACTTGCCAGATACCAGTGGGGCATTCTAGCTACTGAGCTACAGAGAGACTCTTGGTTAGCTAGCTTAAGTTCCTTCTAAAATGCAACCTACATCCGAATCCTCATGCTTGCCAAAGCCTTTGAAGTAGAATGGCTCATTGTTTATGAGGAACTTTGTTTCCTTCACCTCAACTGATCTAATACCCACAGGTAAATGGTAGACATCAACTACTTCTGGTGAGTGAGTTGTCACCTGGCAGGAAACAGTTAAAAATGTACTAGTTAGGGTTTTAAACAGGCTATTAAGTACATTTCATGTTGCACTAGATTGGAGAACTAAGCTGTCTATTTCTTTTATTTTAGTGACAGGCCAAAATAAAACCAAATGGTTATTCATTGAGAAACTAAAAGCTAGTATCTTGAAGAAAGAGTTACGAACCACTAGAACATGCTTGAAAGGAAAACATACAGTCACTGAGATGGCTTAGATGTGTTGAAGAGGATTAGACATGACATAATAACAGTGCATACAGAAATATCAATTTCAATGTAACAGAACTGCTTTCATCTAACTTTCCAAAAGGAAAGTTTGATAGAAATAGCAATTTAATTATCACTCTTCCTCGGATAAGAGAATAGTTGCTGCTTTTCGGTATTGGCTTGAGTGTTTTTTGTATTGTTAGGAGTCTCATCTGGTCTTCTCTGTGGATGGGGAGAAGGAAGGGGGCAATTGGGTTCCTGATGTTTCAGGTGAACGTTTCTATTCTCAGGTGATGTAATTCAACAACAAAACAACACTCTTTAGTTACAGGTGTCAAAACAGAGGCAGCAGGTGACTCAAAACTTAATGGCATTACAGCATTGTTCTGGTAGTTACACTGTAACACGTCTGCAAGTTTAGCATTTCTGCCATGTTAGACATGGTTGGACTTAATTGTCCACTGTGCCATGCTTAGCATCACTGACTGCAGTTGCTATGGTCCATGTCTAGCAATGATAAGCAGTCATGTCACGTGTGAAGGCTAGATCAACATCATGCACTTTTCATTAGTCTCTTCTCTGAGCACTGTGTTGAGTGGACTAAATACTTGCATCCCAACCACTCTTTCACTTGTTATAATTTTCCACTGAAATATTGTGACTGACTAGACTTCCAGGTTTGCGTACCAGGTTGTGTATGGAGGCTCATGACTGGGATGCTGGCACTGCTGGCCATGTGAATGGCTGTCAGCAGGGGGCTGGGGTTGTAGCACTAGCCTACATTAGCTTCTGGTATATTCTGGATACATGGTATTTGGCCACCATTTGCAATTAACATTGATTTTATTGATTCATGCTTTAGCATGCACCACTGACCTATGATGTACAATGGTACGCTTGACTCAAGGATTTCATTCATTTATTTTACTGCTGAAGTTGTTGTTTTATTCTGCTATTCATTCAGGCCTTCCTAATGTCTCACGCTATAGGTTGGGGTGATCCAAAGAGAACCTCATTACGAGCAAGTCTGCACACAGTGCTCACTTTCCGTCCTTCCAGTGACTCCACTGCAGCTCTTCCCATTGGACCCAGGAGTCGGAGCACCTTGCCTCTTTATGGTGTGGGGGGTCAAAAGTTGGGAGGAAACACTCCAGTGACTCCTGAGGCCAACAGGTGTGTTTGGAGCTCCAGGGGTTAACCACCCATCACGTCGATAATTAAGAAATAGAAAACATGTACCGTGTTTGTATCGAGTTATACAAACACGAGTGGAAGTTTGGGAGAACGAGAAATGCTGTGGGAACACAAGCCGCAGGCCAGTGTTTCCACAGCTTTTTCGAGTTCTCCCAAACTTTCACGAGTGTTTGTATAACTCGATACAAACACGGAGTACATGTTTTCTATTTCTTTTAGAAAACACCACGACGAGAAAAAGGAAAACAACTTGTAAACTTTGATTATCAAAATGTAAATTCTCTTTGCTTGCGCCATCACTACGTCAACAGTGCGCGCTTAGTTCTGTGTCTCCATCGAGTTATACAAACAGGCTTTTTAACCAATCAGCGCGCGTGCTTCCTTAGGACTGTTTTCTAAAGGTGGTTAGGGAAACTACAGCTACACCTTCCCCAGACAGTCCCACAGGACTGGAAGGGCAAAAAACCTTTTCACCGTCCCAATAACCACACAGTGGGATAAGCCATGATGTTCTCAAGGTCACAGCTCTTGTTCCCCAAGTACTGTAATTGAATTGAGACATGGAATGCATGAGCTGTCCATCATTATTTACTGATAAATGTCTACATCCCCAGCCTTACACAATAAGACCTGCCCAAGGACTATATTATGCTCTAAAATTGTAACCACTGAGTATTTTAGCTGTACCTTCAGCGAGTAGAGGTACCCTGGTTGATCACTCATTCCAATTGGCCACCAAAGGTTTGGGTTCTTTACAACTAGTGTCCCTTCAAACAAGTCAGACCCTTCTGCTGAAGCTACCACATTACCAGCCTTGTCGACAAGTTCATAATTCATGGACACATTCACTGCATCTGTGGAAGACACTGTGCTGGAAAAATTGACCTCACCCTCCTGACCAGACTGGTTTGTTGTGATGGTGATGTCTGACAGATACACAACAGGGGTAGTGTAAAGTTTGACTGGACGATGAATGCCAGCATAGTTGAAGAAGTCAAAGGAAGTTTCTAAAATAAAATAACCTGGAGG
>CM042753.1:10306187-10337475 GCA_022496165.2 Catalaphyllia jardinei
GTCAAAATGGAGGAAAAAACGAGTAAAACCTGGAGGGTGTGCTCATGGACAAACCGACCCGACCTTTCCCTATAGGCCCCCAAATCTTTTATTCACTAAATAGGCAAAAAAATGGTCGCCCGCATTTTCTAACCTTTGGTTATTACTAGTAATAATAATAATAATAAAACTTTATTCATAGATTTACAAAAAAAATAGACTATTTACAGATTCAAGAATAATAATAATAATAATAATAATAATAATAATAATAAATGTGGCTAAATGTAATTTAGGCTAAGTTAAATGCAAGACAATGCTGGCCAGCAGTATCTCCCAGGGTTCTGGTGCGGGATGGCCAGGGGTTTTGTGCAGGGGCCCCACATGGCTTACAGCTCGGCTTCGGATGTCAAGTGATTTGCACTTTGTTAATCCTGTCGGATAGCTCGCTCTGTGTCTTTACTTGTTGATTAGCTTGATTCTCTGGTTGTACTTTGCCATGGGTTCACGTTTGATGAACAATACTTTGCAAATGGAACTGGTCTATCAAATGGCTGGCGGTAAAAGTGGTTTTAAATACTTGGACTTTGCACATTGTTACATCGCACGACGATTTGCCCACAACGCCCCAAGCTGTAGTTTCTGGTGGCAAGGGAGGAATTTCTCCTGCCCTTGCTTTGTTCATTGCCCAAACAGTTCAGGCTGCATTGGCCGCCGAACCATCGGCTCACAGTTCTTCCCCAGTTTCAACTACACCGGCATAATCTACGGCGGTTGAGGTTCCTAATTCATCGGTTCCTGTATCAATGGTGAGTTCGTGTTTTGGGGTGTTCCATCATCACTGGACAGCTCAGCAAGCAATTTCTTGGCAGCAGGAGCTGGACTTTCGCAACAAGGTAGGCCTCTTTTTTCTCTTGATATGGTAGTGCCTTCCTTCATTTCTACTTTTGCGAATCAGTCAATGTCGGCATCCGCTTCGAGCCCGAGCATTTACAGTTTGCAGAAGGGTGTGACTCACGATGTCGCTGATTGTTCCGACATGCTCGCGTCGCCTTTGTTGGACCGACCGTTCATTGTTGGTCCTGGATTTTCATCCATCCCAGCTAAGCTTGTCACCCAGATTGTGGTGGGCAAGTTCATCAACCTGAGCGATTTGCTAGCGGTCAACCTGGTGCAGAGAGAACCAGAGCCTCAGCTTCTGTTTGATGGTCATCTGGTCTTGACTTCCAAGCCAAAGAAACAGCAGCAACGCATCAAGGATATCGCTTCCTGGATGGACGTCTTTGCCATCTTTTCCCTCATCCTTGTCTCTTAATTTCCGAACCATTGGAAAGATCTGATGCAGTACCAGTTGCTGATCTTGAAAACCTACCACCATTTTTCCGGCAGAGTTTGGCTCGCGTATTTCTCTCGTGTTCAAGTTTTCCGTAAGCATGCCGCCGCTTTGTGGCTCACCGACTGGCCTTCTATGAACGTCCAATTGTTCAACTTTCATTCAGCCAACACTTCTTCGGTGTCCTCGAATGACTCGCCCGAGCCACCAGGTTCCTCCTTGTCAGTTATTCATTGCAAATCCTGGAATAATGGGCGTTGCATGGCTCCATTTGCCTCCTGCCGCTACTCTCACGGTGCAGTGTGTGCTCAGGCGCTCATCTGGCAATCTCCTGCCCTCACCAGTCGGCCAAAGAACGTAGTGACAAATCCAAATGCCACAGCCGCTGTCCAAGTGCCTCGAGGCCGTCCTCTTGGGCTAAGGCTCACAGTAGTTGAACTTATCTCTGGCTGTTTACCTTGGGCCATGGACCTGTGGAGGATTTTTGCGTCTCGTTTCTGCGATGGCTATTAGGCTCGCTTATTTAGTCTTGTGTGATTACTGACGGCTCTATTTGCCGACAAACATTGATTGTTGCAAAACAGACGCATGTGTTCATTTTCAAGTGGCTTTTTAATTTACAATCTTTTCACTTTTAGAATATTGTCACAGGCACTTTTTTAACTTCTATTCATTCTCAAGTCCTTTTGTCACCCTGTGATAGTCGTAGGCATATTTTGTAGAGCAGTTACTGGCAGGACAGTAGGTTCAGTTTTTTCTCCATATTGTTTTTCCTTTCTCAGCACTAAATTTCGGTTGTGTTGTTCAATGTCTAGCTTCTGCTTTTTGCGATCTTACTTCTCATAGCACATCATGCCTTTCATCCAGTGTCGGTGGTGTCCCATTGAACGTATCACAGTTTACTCTGGACCTGACTGGGCATCCTAATTGACAGGCAGTTGCTTATGTTTTTGAGGGCCTTCAACATGGTTTCTGTTTGGGATTCCAACCTGCCCGCAGACTCAAACCTGCCAAGAAGAATAACCCATCCACCTTCCAGAATCCCAAGGTCATTGATGATTATCTGGCCATTGAGGTGGCTCATGGTAGGGTTGCAGGCCCCTTCGGCTTCCCGTCACCCCCTTTGTCCAACTTACAAGTTAGCAGTTTCTGGGTAATCCCCAAGAAAGGTCAAACCGGCAAGTGGCGCCTTATTGTGGACCTGTCATCTCCCCATGGGTCTAGTGTTAATGATGGTATCGATTCGGATGGATTTTCCATGCACTACCTTCACCTGGACCAGATAATCAACATGACTGCACAGCATGGGCCTGAGGCTCTTATGGCTAAATTCGACTAGGAGGCTTCATATCATAACATTGCAGTTCACCCAGACGATCGTTATCTCCTGGCGATGAAGTGGCATGGCCAGTTTTTTGTGGACTTTGCCCTCCCATTTGGCCTCTGCTCTGCACCTTATATTTTTAATTCAGTAGCTGATCTGGTGGAGTGGATAACTCGGAACAAGTACAGAGAGGCAGATCTGATGCATTACCTGGTCCGGCTGACTCTCTGCAATGTTCTCACAAATTTACAGACTTCCCTGGCCATCTGACGTTTACTTGGCCTCCCTCTGCAACCCAACCAATGCATTGGCCCATCCACTCATTTAGTAATCTTGGGAATTGAGCTAGATTCACTGGATCAGATCGCCTGTCTACCAGCCGAGAAACTGATGGCTTTCCAAGAGTTGATCCAGTCCTGGCGGACCAGACGGTGGTGTAACAGACGCCAACTTGAGTCCCTGATTGGCCATCTCCACCATACTGCCAAAGTAGTTTGGCCACGTCACACGTTTTTGTGGCATATGCTGGATCTTCTCTGCTGTTTCTGCACTCATGATCATCCTATCCGCCTGAGCTCTGAATTTCAGCTTGATCTACAGTAGTGGCATGATTTTCTGACATCATGGCATGGAGTGAGCCCTTGGTTGTTCCCAGGGATGTCTGCTCCCACAAATGTGGGTGTGAAGTAGGATGTGGGAGGCTCCCTGGGCTTTGGGGCTTATTATAATAATGAATGGTTCAGTAGTGCCTGGGTGCCTTCACAGGCTGACCAGTCCATCGCTTACAAGGAATTGTTTTCTGTGGTGGTGGCTTCTCAGTGGTCTAGGTGACACGTTCTTTTTCGGTCAGATAACGAGGCTGTAGTATACATATTGCTTGCCAGGACATCGAATGTCCCATGCATTATGCATCTTCTCTGTCATTTACTCTCTGCTGCTGCTCGCTCTAACTTTACTTTCACTTCACAGCATATCCCCGGCTTTCATAACAATATTGCTGATGCTCTTTCCCGCTTTCATTGGCTGGACTTAATAAGGCGCTTGGCACCCATAGCACAACCTCACCCAGTTCCAATCCCTCCTCAACTCTGGGACCTCTTGATCCCTCCTCCCTACAGCTACAGTGTAACCATTTTTTTGGCTGAGGGTTTGGCTTCCTCTACCCACAGTGCTTATCTGTCTGGCAAAAAGAAGTTTTATGACTTCTGCTCACAGCTTGGAAAATTCATTAGTCTGGCTCCCCATGCCAAACCAACAAGTGGACGTTGTGTCTCTTTGCAACGTTTTGGCCAACACTGTTTAACACTGAATATGCAGTTTGCTCACTGCATATTGAGCAAGGCTTTGCGGATCTGCTGGTTGCTTGTGGATATGAGTACTTAGAGAAATTAAGAAAACTCAAGGTGATGCCTCCTTGTTACGCCTTTCAGTTACTGATGACATCATGATGGTGATTTTTCATGTTTTGGACTTGAGCCTTCCAGACCACTGTATGTTTTGGGCAGCATGTAACTTGGCCTATTTCAGTTTCCTGCGCTTAGCGGAGTTTACCGTCCCGAACCTAGCTAGCTTTTTGCCCCTCAATCCATTTGGGGCTCACTGATGTGGCAATAGATTACATGTCATCTCCATCATGCTCACAGCTTCACATCAAGGCTTCAAAAACCGACCCATTTCACAAGGGCTGTTTTCTGCACATTGGTAGGGGCAAGTTCCCACTTTGTGCAATTTGCTCTCTACTGGCTTATTTGACCCTGAGGGGCAATGCTCCAGGCCCCTTATTTCTCTTTCATGACAGACGGACTTTAACTCGTGCCTTACTAACTTGGTCAATGGTGGTTACATGACATCTTCTCTTCAGTAGGTATCCAAGGCGATTTCTCAAGGCACAGCTTTCGTATTGGAGCAGCAATGGCCGCAGCTAGGAATGGTATTCTGGATCATCAAATTCAAGCCTTGGGGCGATGGACAAGCTTGGCTTATTTATCATACATTCGCACTCTGGCTGAGTCGTTATCTCAATTGTCTAAGCAGCTTTCACAGTCAGCTGCCCGTTAACAGCATGAATCGGATCCATCAGGATCTTGGCTGCTTCACTGGCCTTGCTCAATTCATATTGGAATAGGCTTCACTTGTTTAAACCTCTTGTCATAGAGTATGCATGCACCTGGGCCATGTTCTGATCGTGACCTTTATTCTTGGCATGGCCGATGGCCGTCCCGGACGTTGCTGGTTGGTGGGTGCATGGTTTTGGTTTGTCAGGCTTACCAGCATTGCATTTTGCTAACCATTAGTGTCCAGTTGGGCAGACACAGTAGGGGCACTAGGTGTGGTATTACGTCCTTTGGTTTGTTTGTCGGGTTGAACTTGGGAATTGGTGCTTGGAAGGTTGTGGGGTTTTGGCCCCTCTTCCATCCTGTGTGCAGGCCCTTCTTTCTCCAAGCACTTTGGAGGGAAGGGTTTGGTGGCTGCCGCCCACAGGGTTGTCATGGATATCCTATGCTTGATTTGATCGGTGGCCTCACCCTCCTTTCTAGGCTCGATTTTCCAAGCTTATCTATTGTTGATGAGTTTAATTAATAATAATAATAATAATAATAATAATACCAAAGTATTTGCCAGCTCATTTAAAATTCTCAGCAAGAAGCCATAACTCAATCATATACAAGGTAACTAGACAAATAACTTTGTGGCCGAAAAATGGTGAGTCTGTGCAGAACACATAAGGGCGATGACCAAGATTTTTGATGGTTTGTCATTGATTGCAGACCCATTTTCAGAAGAGGATTATGTTGTGCATTTGCTAAACAGTCTGCCAGACTTATACATGCTGGTTACTGCTCTTGAGGTGAACACGGAGGCTCCAAAGATGGAAGTGGTCACTGAGCGATTGTTAAATGAAGAACGGAAGCTAAAGGAGCGGGCAGGTGGTGATGTAAACAGTGAGAGAGCAATGACAGTAAAACAGAGACCTAAAGTGAGGGGACCAAAGTGCCACCACTGTGGAAAGCTTGGGTCATATCAGGCAGAACTACAATGGACTGGTGAGTAGTTACAAGCTGAAGGCAAATAGAGCTGAGGTGAGATGGAGAGACAGCAACAGTTCAGACAGTGACTGCATCGGGTTGATGGTGAACCACATGATTTTGGTGAGTTCCAGTAGCCGAATGAAAGATTGACTGTGGACTTGGGAGCAACCTGTTACATGTGCAATGATGTTAAGCTGTTCGTTGAACTCTGTAGCCTGAAGCAGCCACTGGAGTTTACACTTGGAAATGGATGCGTTGTGGAAGCGACATGAAAAGGAACTGTTGTGTTGGAAATAGCACTGACAAGCGGGTAACGAGAGGATGCAAATTACATGAGGTTCTGCATGTGCCTGATCTGTCGTAAAACTTGCTCAGTGTGTCAAAGGTAGTGGAAGCTGGAGAGGTGGTTTACTTCAACAAGACCAGCTGTCAAATTCTAGATACAAATGGGAAACTGATCACTAATGCCATGAGGGTAGGAAACCTATACTGTCTGAACTGTCTGACTGAACATCAACAAGCTAAATGCAGCTGACAACCAAAGCCTACAGTCAAAAGAAGTTGTCTGGCATCAACGTTATGGTCATCTTGGAGTACAAAACTTGCAAAAGTTGGCTAAGGAGGAGCTGATGACTCCCGAGCACAATGGTGTTGTTGAAAGGAAGAACTGAAAACAGGTTGAGAGTGTTTGAGCTATGTTGGCTGATGTGAGGCTGCCGCATCATTTCTGGGCACAAGCATTGTCCACGGCTGTTTACTTTATAATCCGATTCAAGTCCAACAAAGTCAGTTGAAGGAATGACCACATTTGAAGCTTGGACAGGAGAGAAACCAAATGAAGAACACCTGACAGTTTTTGGATGTGCGGCATATGTCTATGTAACTAAAGCTGAGTGGAAGAAACTTGACAGAAAATCCAGGAAGTGTGTTCTTCTGGGCTGTGGTATTGAAACAAAGGGATGCCAGCTTTATGAGCTAAAGCATGCTAAAGTGTTCTACAGTCGGGAAGTCATATTCAATGAATCCAGACATGGAATTGAGGTGCCAAGAGAAGAAGAAACAAAGAACATGACACCTTATCTGAAAATATTTGAAAGTCTTCCAGATCAAAAGCCTGATGAGCAACCAGTTGTCAACGAGATGACAGAGAGCCTGTACCATTAAGACCAGAAAGGGAGAGAAGGAAACCTGACTATTATGTAGAATGGGCAACTATCACAAGCACTGACTTAATTTAGAAAGATTAATTTGTTCCAGCCAAGTTGAAACAAATTCCATTGGCTCTCCTTTTAAAAGCTGTCTACACCTAGCATTGCATTTGATAAACCACATACATGAAGCAATTTTTTATTTTTCCTATCCCCTACCCCTAGGACAAGATCACCTTAAACAATTCCCCACCCCCAGACAAGAAGGGCTGGACTAGTCCAGGGGTTCCCAGGGAAGGGGGATGGTAAGGTAGAAATAAATACAAACTCTTTGGACAGGTAGCTCATTGTAATTTTTGCTTTAAAGTAGATTGCAATTCTCAAATTGCACCATTTTGGGAACATACCCCACTGATTCTACATTCCCAAGGTACCAACTACCCCTGCCCCAATCAGGAGAAATCCTGGATCTATCCTGGGGCCTGTTTCTCTAAAGCCCAGGAAACTTTTTGGGAAAAAAAATCTTCAACCTTATGATTACAGAGCTGTTTTATTCAATGTATTCTTAATATGAACAGAGGTTCTCTTCATACAAGAAGTTTCAGGCATATTACACTTCTCTGTTTTTAGATACAGACAAACTAAAAATGGTTTTGCGGGCCTGAAAAGTTTCTGGGGCTTTCAAGAAACGGGCTCCTGGTAACATGAAGACAGAATATGGCAGCACTGATAACAATAATGATCAAGGAAGTAATTTTTTTAATCAGTCAGAAAAGAACTTGGCTGAGGAAATGTTGAAATGGGACAGAAAATCCCAAGTCATTCTATTCCAATTATAAAATAATAATGCTTAATTTTAACCCCCGAGAGGGAGGGGGGTATTCAATTTGACTTGCCTCTGATCTAAACAGGTTAATAACCTGTCCTAAACAGGGAGTGGTATTACGAGCCGAGACTTTAACCCAAACTGCAAGAAGTCTCTTTCTTTTCTTAGCCTGCGACCCGGGGCCTGCAAGAAGTTGAAAGAGCATGCGATCAAGCGACGGACAAGCAATGCATTTCTTTTCCTGATTTGCATAATATCAACTGAGTAAAGTGACTGTTAACCGGACATTACAATGTCATCATTCAGATCATTTGCTGGACAAGAATGCTATTGTGGAATGCAATTGTGGAATGCAATTGTGGAATTGCACGCATTTAAGACATCCTACTCATGAACAGTACCTTTTTAGCAACTACTACAATTTGCAGTCTGTTCACTTTGAATTGTTGTCGGTGTCTTAATTTAAAATATTTTTCCACTTATAAGTATTATAACAAGTGTGCATTGACAGACCAGATCGTACCGGTAGGTCTAGTTTCTTTGTCTTGGATAACGTGAGGAAAGAACGATGTCACTGTGTCGCACAGGCATGAGGAATCCTGCTGGAATATATATTGTTTACGGATATTTTTCTCTGTGAAAGTCCAATTAGTGCTTTAATCAAAATAAAATTAACCTCAAAAATAAGTTCCACTTCACTGTACAGTAATTGAAGAAGTCATTCCTCTTTAATTTGCTGTTAAAAAAATATAATCATCGTTCTATATGCAATGACAACATTTTGCTACCTAATTCAGAGCTTAATGCTTGATGGCTTTTTGTTTAGTTCAAGTGTAGAGACACAACAACTGGGGTTTAGGCGCATTGAGCACGATTTCTCTGATTTGAATTACCAGTACTTATTAAACAGTTTAAATTCCTGTAAAACTAGAGAGTGTGCGTTGTGTCACTTGTCCTAAACAGGGTCTTGAAATGGAGGCTGTTGTCCTACACAGGGTAGGGTTTGTAGCATATTTTTGTCCTAAACATGGTCAAGATTTCAAACCCTCGGTGGCACCCCTGTACCCAAACATGGGTCAAGTGCCCCCCCCCCCCCTCCCCTGGGATTTTAACCTTCTACAGCTCTAAGCATCCATTTTTGTATTCATCTATGTCCTTTTAATATTTGTCAACCTGCAAGCAGAGCCTCTTTTATCTCTTTTTGCTTTATCTTTTATTACCCTGTACAAAGCATATGTACCGTAAGAAAAGGCTCTGCTTGCTGGGTGCATATTTTTGTCTGCTTGACAATCAAAGCTGTGCACATGTGCGGACTGCTGACTGTGACATAATTTACTCTCTCTTTCTGGTGTGAAACTTAATAAACTCTCACATTAGTGGGTGGTCATATTTATATGAAACTTTTTGCCTAAAGAAGTGGGAAGTTGCTGAAACTTTCTCATTGTTAAGTAACATGATGGCAACCCTTGCACTAGCTAAACCTTTCAGTTTCTTTATATGCATCGGCATCTTGGGTGAATTTTTATACCGATACAAAATCACCTGAAGGATCTTACAGAGAACGTAAAACTTCGAAAATCAGATTTCTTGGTGATTTTATTTATACCCGGCTGCTGTAAACTGTAAGGAAATAATTTAAGTTTCTCACCTGCCAAAGAGGTTTAGCAAACCAGCTCTGCTCGAATCCCGCGTTCCTGTTTTCAGACATGTCAGCCCGAAAATTCCAAAATCCACTCAAATCCTTTACCTCTCGACTTTCGGAATCTCTTGGAAATAACATGCCTGGTAACTTAGCATTGGTGGAGCCAACAAGAAGGTGAAAGCCCGAAAACAATGACAGGAGAATGAAAATCGACTCCATTGCTGCACTCAGTCACGCAGGAGTCACGCGTACTTTTTTTATCGGTTACTCTCCCCTCCCCTAGAAGAAAGCAATCTTCGAACGGATAGGAAACTGGCGCAAGCAACAGGTTTCGCGGGTCTATTCACAGAGTGCAACATGGCGTCGTTGCAAATGTTCTTCCCCTCCGTTTTTATCGTAACAGCTTTGAATATCTCCCTTATAATGGCTGCTCTACCTGGCATGTTGTTTCCTAAAGATTCTGAGAGACGAGAAGTCAAAGACCTCAGTGGCATGTGGGATTTTCGCGCCGATATGTCAGCCAACAGAAATGGCGGCTTCGAGAATATGTGGTTTGCTAAACCACTGTGGCAGGTAAGTCTAGAAATACAGAGATAATGACACCAGAACCCGTTTGCTTAAAAACATTTACGATTGACCTAGAGATAAAAGTTACATTTTTATCGTTAGATTTTAAGCTTGCGTTGGTTACATGTATTCGAAAATAAGCGGAAACGAAGTACACAGGAACAGCTGTCAGGGAATCCTCCTTTAATTTATACGATGGATCCCCTAGCCCTCAAGAAAATTTTATTCAAGTTCGATAATTTGTTCGATAACGTTGACTTTTTTTCTTCCAAAAAATATCTTTCAGAGTTATATTTAGCTCACCTTAACTGGTAACTCAACTCAGCTAAACGTGTAACTCGATCAAAATATATCATGAGTCCATTGAAAAGAAACGGGCGTGCAGAATTACCGTTGTGATAAATTGAATCGGAATCTTCCCCGGGTTATGTAGTAAATTTAAATTACTTTCCAGTGCAGTTTACGACGTTTTTGTTTTGTCGAGGCACGAAACACTGGATGAACAGTCACGACTTGTATAAAAAATCCAATTCCTTTCAAGTTTAAATAATTAATTTCAACAACGATTAAAATTCTTGAATACCTTAAGCTTTTTCAGTGTTAATTTTATTACTTTTTCCCATTTATCTTAAAGGAATTTTTCTTTCCATATCAAAAGGAGAAATTTTTGGATGCTTGGTGTGTGGTATTGACTCAGTACCCCATTTAATTGACAATAAGCTTTATAGTAGTAATAAGGTCAAAAGATAAATTCTCTTTATATTTCTTAATGTTACTCATGCACCAAAGTGAAAAATCCAGAGAAAGCACCACTTTAGTGCGAAACTCAAACGGCAGGATAGGCTCGATTTCCGCTGCTCTCTCCTGTCTGGTCCTCCCCGAGAAGAGACGGCTGGACGCGTGAGCGGCAAACCATGTCTGTGACGTAAATTCATAATTAAAATTCTTGCGGCGCTTCTGGTTACCACAAATGTCATTTGATGACAATCATTGGCGGGCCCACATGACGCCTACAGCTCATAACGTTTGTACATGTGCCGTTTTCGCCACCTCTTCCTTCAATTTTGTCCTTCCAACCTATTTTTGTTTCACACTATTGTTACAGAAGGGCATTATATGCTGTTTTCTACAGAAGAGTTTTTAGAAAGAAAGTAAAGCAGAGCTGACTGTGGTGTGGCAAATGATATGTCAAAGGTCACACATATGTTGGTGTTCATCGTTTTGACACCATAGTTTTGTTTTGCTAGTTCAGTTTGCTTTGTTTCATTTAAAAAATTAATTTTATCTGCCTTCACCAGAGACTAGTGTCGGTTGCCTTCAAGAAGACTACTGTACACATCAATTTGTTTGAGTATTTCTTTTTCTTGAGATCGATGTTTCAGTTTATCCCTCTCTTTGTTGACTTTGTTCGTTATCTGACATTCTGGCACCACATGATTCAAATAATGAACTATAGATTCTCACGCATAAAGTCTTGACTATTTTGAGTGTTGTTCATGCCGCTATGCAATAGATCAGGCATTATTTCATCAGTTGAAGGTGTTTGGTTAGATGTTCCGCTAACGAGATCGCTCTTTATATCGCAGAACTTATTTGCTACTGCAAGAAAGATAATTTATGCAGCCTGCTAGATTCAGGCAGGCAGATTTTTGATTGGTCTGGATTAACAATACTAAGGTCCACGAGTCCAGCCGTGAGTTCGGGAAGGAGTACCGGCTCCTTTGGGACAGCGGCTGGTAATCGAGCCTACCCGCAGGACAGCCATCATGTTCCATCTTTTATTTTCATATTTGTTTTTCTTTCCTTCTTTTTCTTTAGTCTGGAAAAGTGATTCCTATGCCAGTTCCATCAAGTTATAATGACATCACTGAGGACAGGAAACTAAGGGACTTTATTGGTTGGGTTTGGTATGAGAAAGAAGTTTATGTTCCCAGGTCATGGGAAGCCAACACAACCAGGGTAGTCTTAAGATTTGAAAGCACAAATTACAATACTATTGTGGTAAGATCAGTTTTCTGTACATATTTAAGTTGTCTGATAAAAATACGTAAATTGACACTATGTTCAGCAGATAATGCTATTTGTCCATCTGGCAAGCAAAAATATCATGCAGACATATAGTTGATAATGATTTGGTATGAAACATCAGTCCATCATTTATTCCGTTTGTCTTTTTCTTTTTAGTGGTTGAATGGTAAACAAGTCATGGATCATTCAGGAGGCCATCTGCCATTTGAAGTTGAAGTGACTCCTTTGCTCACTTTTGATAAACCAAACAGAATCACAGCCGCAGTCAATAACACACTTACACCTACAACCCTACCACCAGGGGAGATACAATATCTCACAGGGGGAGACTGGTGAGATGTTTCTCTAAGCTGACCTCTTTACCTCAGCTATTTACTGTAGATATTTCTAATAGGACCTTACTTTGGCTGATATCCAGTCAGATTAGGTGGTCCCCATTTCCATTTAAGGGCTAACAATCAGAAGGAAGTACCTGGGTTAATTTCTAACACCCTAAATAACTTTGGAGTTAATTCAGTACTTTCCAGCTTGTAATATCAGTGCACTGTAGCACAATTTGCAATAATAATTATTGCAAATGCAATGAAAAGTACATTCATCATTCTGTTAAAAAGTTAGTCTTGAACCCTATAATTGCATATTTAATTAACATTGTGTGGTTCGAAAAATATATTTATACCTCCTCCACTTAAGTGAAATTCCACTTAAGCTTTTTTGATCTTCCATAACCCTGTGCCCTTCTGTGGGGGGAGGATGGATTTTTTTCTGCAACTGCACATTAAGCTAGAGTTACTTTTGGTTAACTGTCAATGAATTTTTTAGGTATCCTCCTGGATATTTTATCCAGAAGTACACTTTTGATTTCTTCAACTATGCCGGGATTCATCGTCCAGTCAAGCTGTACACTACACCTGCTATTTATCTCTCTGACGTCACTGTGACAACATTATTTGCAGATAATGTTGCTGAAGTAAAAGTTCTTACGACAGTTTCATCCACCAGTAACATTGTCATGCTTCCAAAGGGCGACATCACCATGCAATATGAATTATTTGATAAGTCAGGATTTGTTGTTGCTTCAGCGGGAGGTCCTGATGTGTTTGAAGGAATATTGTCTATCAAGAATCCAGTGCTGTGGTGGCCAATTGGAATGAGTGATCAGCCTGCGTATTTGTATTCACTGAAGGTAAAGATAGTAACTATTAAATTTTCTTTATTTAATATTTATTGTGTATGTACTAATAAATTTACTGTCAAGAAATTAAATTAAATGCAAATTTCAATTAAATTAATTTTATGTTAATTGGTTGATGTTCATACACAAGCCAGAGCCGACAACGAGGATGACGACAACTCTTAATAATTCATTTATTACATTTACTATTGCATGATTCCAACTTAATTAGCTACCCAAATTACTATTTAAGAATTATTAAAATGGCTATCAAGGACTATTTTCTTTTATTATATCACTAACCCCACAAGTGTTCAAGGTGAACCAAATCCTGTGCTGTGATTGGTTATCCTTGCAGGCAAGATGGGGCTATCTTGCCTGCTTGAGGCTACCTGCTGTTTCCTGCAAGAAATGGTATTTTTTATGCCACATAATAAATCCTTTATTGACCAATCTTGTCTTGTCAAGGAGGCTTAATACCAGCATTGTTCTTTTTTTCTGGGTCTTCGTCCATAAACATGCCAAAAAGAACTCTGCCAATATTCAACCGTCTTGACCCCATGCTTGGTCAGTAATCCAATTTAAATGAATACAGTCGCCCTGGGTTTATTTGCCCCAATTTATTATTATGACATGTCTTCCTTATATCTGTAGGTGATCACCCGCTCTACCATGTTCATGCTAGAAGATGTATATTATCTCCCTGTGGGAATTAGAACTGTCAAGGTTGAAGGAACAAGTCTACTGATAAACAACAAGCCATTTTACTTCAAAGGATTTGGAAAACATGAGGATGCTGATGTAAGTAAGAACTTATTATAAGACAACTTCGTTCCCAGGGTCTCTCAACTTACGGCCCCCTCTGGGGCGAGTGAGGAGAGACCCTGGTTTGGTTGCCCCAGTAGGAATTTTGTCTATACTTAGTCTATGGGAGTGCGGAATATGTTGTCACCAAAATAAATCAGGAACGGCAATGATGTTTTTGCCAACGCTGAGGAAAACTTATCCATCATCTAACAGTAGAAATCCGAGTTGTGTGGTCTGGTTCAGTTAGGAACGTTTCATATTGTAAAAATCTCCTCAAGAAGGCAAACGAATATTTGCACACTGCGGCTAAGGCTGTGTATGGAAGATCTTTGAGTCATCTTTACTGCGGAAGGAATCAAAACCGCGTCTGCTGTGGAGGTTTTGCGAGTGGTGATTGAATAATTTTAGAATATTCAGGGTCTTGATCACTGAAAGCTAAAGTCACTTTTAAAGGGGTGACGCGGCGAAAAGATTTACTGAAGTGTCACTGCGCCGTTGGCGCGCTGAACTTTGCAGAGCACGAAGCTTAAAGATGCAGAGGATGTTAGATCGCTGACTAATATTGCAAGAGATCAGGCTGTACAAAATGGTGGAGGGAAAGAAGGCACAAATTTGTAAAGCCGCAGCAAAGAAAATGGCAAATATGTAATAATCTGCAATGACATAACTTGTGCCCAAAACTGAACCCAGGGCTGTCACATTTACCCGGCATAGCGCTTGAAATTTCGGTGACACGAGTGATCTATTGGACAAGCTGCAAGTAAATCTTTATTTTTGTTTTTTATTTTATATAAGGCTGGTCTGTAGAGGGGTCCGTAGGGGTAGTCCGTGGACCGGTCTGTAGGTAGTCTGTGGACCTGGTCCATAGTGGGGGTCCGTCGACCGGGGGTCAGTGTTTTGGGGTTACCCATAGGTCTGCATGGTTTCAGCTGTTAACTGCACGTTGCTTCACAGAGTTTGAAACCTCTGTAATTTACCATGTGCTTATACTTTGTTTTTCTTCGTTGCTATTGTAAGATATGATTTAAAGTTCTAAGTATTGGCTCTCCAGGGACAAAGATTGATATATTCCGTGTGGACATATTGCTTATTTGCATTCTATGTTGTGACGCCAAACCCGGCTATTCAGATTAGAACTGTTTGCAAGCGCAGGATGTTGCGTCTTAATCACGAATATCATATTTATCTTTGTCCAGCTTTTCCAGTCAGACTTTACTTTTGAGAAAGCTGTAAGTTTGTCTAGAGACATTCTTATGTTTTTTTGGATCAATCTGATCGTGTGCATTCAAAGGAGAAACAACAGTTAATAACTATCACTTTGGAATAAATTGTGCTGCTTGACGCCCACAGTTGAAATATGACCGACTTTCCATAAATCCAATGGGTGCAACGGCAACAACATCACGACCACGGTAAATTGTCTCAAGACAGACTTCCCTAAACTTTAGATAAACGTGGGAATAGATGCTATTCGAAATTTCAGCCCAAAGGCTACTGTTAAACATCGCGGGTAGTGGCGGTCGCAGTGCAACAAAGCTCAATGCGACAAACTGCCTGATTACAGAGGACCCCTCCCTGATGTTCTCAATTGTCAAAGTAGGACGTGACCAGACCCAACCAGGGTCTCTCCTCACTCACCCCAGGGGGTGGTAAGATGAGAGACCCTGGGACCGAGGTTGATCATAAGATTATTTTTTGGGGGATTATGAGCATAAAAATTTCCAAACTGCTCATCAATTTTTTTCCTCCCATCCCCCCTGCTGTCAGCATTGTTGGTATGCATTTGCACAGATTTTCACAGCCACACAAAAATTAGTTGTGGGGGAGGGCAGAGGAACTGGAAAATTATGCACTTCACGATACATTTCAAATTTACTAGTAGAAGGTATTCAAAGCAAGTTATTGTCTTCATTGCTATACTGCCCGGAAAATCATCATTCAGACTAGAATGGAGCCTCTCTTTACGCAAACATCTGTGGCGAAGAACACTAAGAAGAAACCTATTAGAAGTGAGCAGTCATGATTATTTGAGCTTGAAATACAAAGCCACAAACCACAAGTGATGTGGGCGCAGGAAGACAAGCAACTTCGGATGCCTGTGCTACCCGCAGTTTGGGGCTTTGCTGCTCACCACTTGTATGTTATGCTCATCGTCACGCTTGCACATTCACTAGTTTTGCATCCTTCCCCACGGATGTTAGAGCAAAAGAGAGACTGCTTGCAGTCTACTTTCAAGCTTTCTCTTTTAGACACTGAAAGCTGGCACATTCCCAGACATACCTCTAACAATAAATGGTGTCTTCACTTGACTTGCACACTCATAAGCAAATAAAGACACACATGCTCACTCAGTCACATTTGTCTTTATAGAGATGGAATTCTTAGGGTGGAGGCTGTTTTGAAAGGAAAACTCATGCAGGGTGACATTCAGAGATATAAACGATTAACAAATTTTTATAATTCCTGTTAGATTCGTGGTAAAGGTCTTGATTATGCCATGATTGCCAAGGACTTCAACCTGCTCAAGTGGCTGGGTGCAAACAGCTTTAGGACGAGTCACTATCCCTATGCTGATGAAATCATGGACATGGCTGATAGAGAAGGAATTGTCGTTGTAGACGAGTGTCCTGGAGTTGGCATTAGACCGTAATCTTCTAATTTTGTAGTACTTTTTCTTATTCTCTTCAGAATCTGATTTTATGCTTTTTTGTGTTTGTGTTTTCGTATATTACTTTTGGAGATTAAGTGTACTTTATGGCAAATGTTTCTCTCTGAGTATTCAAGGCAGTTTATGATTGTTACTATCCAAGCCAAAACATTCCTGATCTGGTCCAGTTCTCATGTTGGATGGGGTGTGATTATTATGCAAAATATGTTCTTATAGGAAACCTTAAAATTTGAGCTAAGGGCCATTTTAAATTTCTTTGATTTGTGTAATAGGTGCATAAATGTTATTACTTTTTAAAATTGATCCCTTGCTCCCTCTTAACACTCACCCCTCCCCACCTACTCTGTTAGATGCACAGAAAGTATTGAAAAATAACTTGCTAAATCAATTAAATACATGATTTCATTTGCAAATCTGCCAAAACCGCATTTAGTATAACTTTCTACAGCAAAAAGATGTTTCGTTTATGTTATGCAATTGCCTTTAAGCCTAATTCTCTTTTTGTTGTCTTTCTTTCATTTCAGTAACAACTTGGGTGAAGAATCCTTGGCACATCACAAAGCGGTCATGGAGGAACTGATCCGCCGCGATAAGAACAGGCCAGCGGTGGTCATGTGGTCAGTAGCTAATGAACCATGCAGTGACAAGCCGAAATCTGAACCTTACTTCAAGTAAGAACATACAACCAATTGGTCGACACTAGCTTTTTCACTACTTTGTGCTTCTGCCTTTTCTAAAGGCACTCAACTGAGCGCCGTTTATTTTTAATAGCTTTTTGGTTCCGTAGATTTGGGACCAAAGGTTTGGAAGACTGAGAATCAGAATCAGGATACGTAATTGAGTACATCAGACTCTGGTTAACACGGCAAAAGCCTTAAGTGCTTGTCACAAAGGTTTAAAGACCTCACCAAACAGAATCGCAAGATGCAAATTTCCAGCTTGTTTTTACCTGCTTCTTTATTTGCACCAAGAAAGCTTGCGCGCATTTGAGGCCCAGTTTACACGGATCCGGACAAGTGTTTGCACGGACAAAAACTTGAACGGTTCCACCTTGCGTTTACACGGGCCCGGCGGAACTGGACGAATTATTGAATGGCTAAGTGTGCTAAGTGTGCAAGTAGTTTGGGACCCGAAAAAGTTACACACTTAGCCCTTCAAAACTTCGTCCAGTTCCGCCGGTCCCGTGTAAACGCAAAGTGGAACCATGCAAGTTTTTGGCCGTGCAAAAATTTGTCAAGACCCGTATAAACGGGGCCGGAGAGTACACGTGCGAGCCCATTAGTCCGGGTAGCGACAGCCTGAACACAAGAACCAAAATCAATTTCAATTTCACTGGTTTTTTTTGCGTAATTTTTCCAGAGCTCTCTTTAACCTGACTCGTGAACTGGATTCCACGCGACCAGTGACGTTTGTGACTATGTTCAAAGCTTGGAACGATAAGGTGGTAAGAAAAGAAATTTCAAGTTCGTCTTTTTCTTTTTTTTTATTTTATGACTGGTAGGTAAAACGAACAAAGCTTGAGTAACTGTCTCTCCAAGAAAACTCTGATTTGACTCTATAATTTAGAAGCCTGTCGAGCATTTTTGTTGTCAGAAGGACGGGTTAGGAGTAAGAAACGCCCTCTAATTTTTTCCTGTGCCTACTACAAACGTTTTAGCAACAATGATAACAACAACAATATTACAAGGAAGTCAACATCCTTATAAGATGCTGTTTGTTAGCTTCAGAACAACATACGCTGTAGGTCTCTGATCTCGTCCATCCTTTTCAGGTGCAGTTCTGTGATGTGATTTTTTGCAATCGCTATTACGCCTGGTACCACGACTTTGGACAAACTCAACTTATTTCGAAACAGGTGGAGCGGGAACTCCGGGACTGGTTTGATGCTCACGGCAAACCGGTTGTACAGGCTGAATATGGAGCAGATACTGTGGCTGGTATGCACGTGGTACGTGCCTACAAAATTGACGTCACGAGTTTTCATTTGCAGAAAATGCAGTTAAAATGATTTTTGACTAGCTTCTTCCTTTTGATTTAACTTTTTAAGTTCCGGAGGAACAACGAATATATTTTTTTAAAATACAGTAAGAGTCTCTAAGCTTCAAGTTTGTTCTCTGAACGCTGCCCGTTAAGGGTAGTTCGAAGCACTCCACCAGGAACGTAATGGCCTATTGGAAATGCGTTTGAACAAGTTCCATCATTGGGAGAAGCATAGTTAACTGAGGGAAATGGTTAGGAAACTGGCTTGGCAAAGTTCTTTGCTGTATGTTTTTGTTTGCTATTTTGGAGGTCGACCTTGCACAAAACCTGGCAAAATTCGAAAGGTAGTTGTGTGTGCCCATATAGCTAACCAATAGAGGCATTCTGATTATATAATTAATGCATAGTAAAAGACAAAAGGTGGTCACGTGTGCTCATATAACTGACCAATAGAAGCATTGCGATTATGTACGTAATTCATGCATTGTAAGTGAGGATAAAACAAAAGATGTGCAGGGTCCGGGGCCTTCCAACATAAATTTTTGTCTGTTTGTTTGCTTCTTTGATGTGTACTGGCCTTCCTAACCATTAAATTTGTTACCAGTTAAATTTGTTAAAAACGTACAGATTTTAATCTGGTCATGCAGTCGTGCAGCACAAAGGCTGGCTGGTTCTCACGTATGAAGTAGATATTAGGGTAAGCATACAAAACGCAGCAAAGAAAGAAAACGAAAGAAAGACGAAGATTTCCTTTCTTTGTTGCGTTTTTCTTTTTTCACCACGACTGACATTTGTTGTTCTGTCTCTCATCGTGCGTCGAATGCAAATAGCAGGATTTACTTACATGATGGCCACGTAAATAATTTTTTTTATTAAAATAATGTTTATATCCCTTGCAGCAACCAGCATCAATGTTTTCAGAGGAATACCAAGTAAGTTCCAAACGGGTTTAGTGCTTTGGTATTGGTTCAAAATGTTGTACTTGTTGTATTCTCGGCCAATCAGATGCAAAATTAAAACCAATTGTGAATTTCCCGCGCAAACTTCGAGCTCTGATTGACCAGAAGGGATCACTTTGGTTTGGGGTTTACGACAGTCTTTGGAATATCCTCTAAAAAGCGCTTAACTTATAGCAGAGAAAAACAAGGAAACGAGAGCCCCAAATGTGGTCTATGGCCAGTAAGGCGCAGGCAGAATTTCTTTTTTTCCTTCCTTCTATGGCTTACCTTAACACAAAAAATTACACTTTCCTGTCATGTACACTGTAGGTAGAGACACTCTTGCAGTATTTCCCAGTATTTGATAAACTGAAGAAGGAATTTTTTATTGGTGAGATGATCTGGAACTTTGCGGACTTCATGACGCAACAGGGTGAGTTCACAACCTCTTAACCAATTTAGTTTTTTAAAGCTTTACTGAAGTTTCTGCCAACAAGGGATAACTTAAAAGCCCTTGAAAAGACAAGACAAGACAACGTTATTACATTTTGCTCAATACATTAGTGACAGACCTGGCACCGCAGGTAGCAAAAGCTAATCGAGGCGGGCCAGGAACAATAAAATAAATGAAATCTGCTAGTCTTGAGGGCAGTTTTTTTTGAAACGTGAAGTACGTGAAAAAGCTACGAGTGCACGAAAGGAGCACAGAGTATTGAGGAGCTATTGGTGAGTCTTTCTCTCAGCGCACCACAAAATTAAATATGACAAAACAGAACAGTATAAAAAAAACTGCTGTTGTTAGCTTTGAGATATAACAGCATTAGTACAGAAGGGCCTGACTTAGATGCTCATCGTGGCTTGAACTGAGGAAAGCCAACGGAGCGACTCAAGGTCGACAGAAATGTAAGGCAATAGTGGACGCCTTATCTCTCCATGGGACAAAGAGGAGTGATGCATGACGACGGTGATGATGATGACGACGACGACGTTAACGATGATTACTATTACAACGAATGTTAACCGAAACTTAAGATAGGGAATTCGACTTCTAGTTTCAATCCAGTTTAATTTCTAGAGCTCTCACTTTTACTGACCAGTTGTGTAAGGAGCCCAACGTGGTGGAAATGATGTTAAGTTTTTTAATTCTTTGTACCTCTCTAGCGCGGAGTATTGTCAAAAAAACCCACTTTTCAAATGCAGTACACCACTACTGCAGCAATATTCCAACTGGGCGTATTAGTTATGTATTCCTGTATGTAACGCACCTATAATTAATGTTTTTCCTTTTCAAGGTACGACACGAGTAGGCGGCAACAAGAAAGGAATCCTCACACGTCAGAGAGAACCCAAGGCCGCTGCTCACTTGGTGCGCAAGCGATATCTCAACATTACGTTAGAACAGGGTGGCACAAAGACTGGAGACGAGTTGTTGGACACTCTCCTTCGGTTTGAAAGTCGTAATTCAGGCAATGTGACCCAATCATATTTCATGGACTTTAACTAAGTTAGTAATAGACATACTGCACACACTGCTATGAGCTGAAAGCTATTTACACAGAGCAGCTTTCAACTGAGTGTAGTGTCGAAAATAATTCGCGTTTGCCTGTTTTTGCTTTACTTCGGTTTTTGTTTGGTTGACAAAAATTCGCGCCATTCTCGAGACCTAATAAACAAACCAAAACTAATCCCAGGATGCACACATGCTTTTTCCCGCGCTTGGCGCTGGGTGCATGTAATGGCTTCAAATTCTGATTGGTTCACGGAGCTGTTTTGTGATTGGTCACGGTGATTGCTTTGGTTTCGGCTTTACGGCACTCGATTGACAGCCAGTCTAACTCTATATTTAGAAACGAAAACTTCATTTCGAACGTTTATTTCGAAGAAGAAATAGAAACTATCTTTTCTTTCTATGAAAATACCAGTTAGCGTTTAGGAAATTGCACGAGACTGCTTTTTTTCCCAGGCCATCGTTCTTGGTTGAAGCACGGCGCCAGATGACTTATGGAATTCTTGCAGTTGCTTGTTTTGTCCCCTAACCGTCAAGCCTCGCGCTCCCTGTTACTCGCCTTTCACCGACGAAATGCAACGGTGCCTGGGGACAAAACAGCTCGAAAATAGAAAACTTAACAATCCGATTATGAGCTCGCGATAGAAATCAAGAGTTTATAATCTAACCGGTTAAGTAAAATATCAATCCTCTTCTCGAACATTCCTAATACGCAAGAAGCGGCCACTATTTCGTTGACAACCGCAGTGCTAGGCTTCTCACTGTCTACAACCGGAATAGGTTGTGAGTAGCATTGCCAGTGAGAGAACAGCTTTCATGATAGAACGCTAGCAGATTAAAACTGAATAAATATAGAACCTTTGGAATGCTAGACAGGAAATACAACTGTGTAAAACTTCGAATCGCTTTAGCCAGATTTGAAAACGCGATCTCATGGTTTACTTCTTGTGGAAACCGTAACCCTTTTCTAGCATACTGGATGACAGATTTCTTTTGAGACAACGAAGACACGGTACACTTTTTAAGTCAGCAGTTATGCTTTGAGGGAACCTACCACCAAAGCATTATCCTAATTCATGCCGACCTGTGATGTAGGAAAGGTATGACGTGAGACTGCTTCCCTCGTCGTTAACTCTTTCCCATATCTAATGGTTGTCCTTCGCACGCCCTTTCCCAGCAAACCCCCCCCCCCCACCTACCTCCCGCCAGAGACAGCCCTCAGCTTTGAAGATGCTGCATTCATTCTTTACATCAAAACATATTCAAAGCATGACCTTTTAAATAGGTATTATTGCTATTATAATTTAAAAGTGTTTAATTTTATTTAATATTTAACATTGTTGTCCACAACAAAATAAAATAATTTAACAGTATTTATTTTTACAAATCTGGAAAATAAGATCCCAAAAATATATAAAATGTGCTAATAGAAAAGATGTCAAATATGAAAATAAATCCGATTTTAAGAAAGTGAAATAATTATTGTCTTTTACCTAGAACATCTGTTCTTTCATTGTATAAACTATGGGAAATAACATTGCGTTGCACACACACAATTCAATTTGTACTTGATAACACGTTGAGCCTTCCTGAGGAAAGTTTTTTTTACGGACGTTACTACAAAGAAACGTTCTCCGTTATTTCTTTTAACCCTTTAAGGTTTGTAGGGTTGTGCATGCGCCTTAGAGAGTCCCTGCTGATGGTTCATTTGTCCTTCTCGGCTGTCAGCAGCTGATTGTTTTGAGAATTACAGCTTGCTTGCAGCTGGTGAACATTTTCTTTAAAAGACCTGCAAGAAAAAAAAGAGAAAAACCACGACAATGAGATGAGATTTAAAGGAGTTTATCAAACCATGAGGGCGAAGGCTCAGGAAAATAAAGATTTTAGCTAAGAATTTCAAGTCTATAGAATGTTTCTCTGTTCTTTGTTTATATGCTGACTGAGCTTAATGCGCAAATCACGTTCTCTAAAAAAAAAAAACAGTATTAGTGATTTTATCTTACGTGTACTACGCCGTAAAATCCACATGCAGAGCAATTGTCTTGTTCATCCATCCTTTTAATTTGTTTTGGGACTTTTGTTCCGTCTTAATTAGTTTGTTGATGTGGTTTGATTTTCTGACGGAGGTGTTAAATATGACTGCCCAGGGTGCAGGCGTGTTCAGTGTCTTTTGGCGGGAAAGAAAACCTGGTAGCCGTCGTCATTCTCGCAAAATGACAAGAAAACAAGATCTCGAAATACAGGTACGCATGTACTTTACATACCACTTATTAACCGAGAGTGAGGTAATCACAGGGAAATCTCAGACCGAGGCCTTCGTTGATGTATTCTAGTGACCGAGCGATAGCAAGGTCAATACATCAGGGCCGAGGTCTGAGATTTCCCTGTAATGACCTCACTCTCGGTCAATAAGTTATTTATTTTTATGGCCTTTTTAGCGGAAGTTTTTCTTTCAGATACTGAAAATATAGTTGCACTTTTTCCATCTTTTTTGTTGTTTTCGCCCACGCACTCGTAGCTTTAACTCGTAACTGAAAAAGAGCCGTCGAGCTGACAAAAAAATTTTCATAATGCCCGGTCATTGGCTCAGCAGCCAATCAGAGCGCGCGTACTATTGTAGCCATATAATAAAAACAAAGAATGACTAAACTACCGCAGGCAACTCGACGACTTCCATTATAATGCTCACAGGATCAAAAAAACTTTCCGGGATATATCTTTTCTCAGTGTTTTGCTGAGAACTTGAGATTAACCGTTCTCGAGGTCATACTAAAGCATAAATGGTAAAAATGAAGCCGTAACAACACAAAACATACCTTTCAGTTGTAGAGAAAGGTAGGCTGAGAGGTATAAGAGTTATATTAGCAGCGTATATCGTGCTGTTTGTCTGCTCCTTAATTTTCAAAACTTAGTTCGAAAATCTAAGATTTATCCTGTCCAGTTTCTGGAAGCCACACTGACGGGCAGACAAGGCGCGTCAGAAATAAGTGTTTGTATGGAAATATAATGGTTGAGGGATAACTGTGCCAGGAAGCATCCAGTCGCATTTTTAATTTTCCGTACATTGGCCTGCCTTTTTTCCGCGAAGATCGCACATTTTCTCGCTTACCCAGTCGATAAGGAACAGAGCGAAACAATAGAGATAGATAAGTATAAACATTTCTTGTTTTACCTCCAAGACGTAGTGGCCGTCTGAACTGAGTCTGTGTGATCATTCATCTGTTTCTGAAGATTGCTGATTTGGGACCTAGGAAATTCAAACGTGCATTACATATATAAGCATAGAACAAGCGAACAGAATCAATCCTAGCTCGAGGAGTCCCTGCTGACCGTTTTGAGAACTTGCGAATGCTTGCTTCGAGACCGTAACAGGTTGTAACATGTTTCGTTTTGAACACTTTAGGAATCATGTTACGCCAAAGATTCCGGAAATTTCGGTACGAATTCAAATGGAAAGGTCCGTTTCGGTTTCTTCTGACCGGAATATTCGGGATCACCTCTGAAGGTGGTCCACTTATTTCGGTCGGAATATTTCGACCGAAATTCGCCGTTCCATTTTTGACAAACCGGTTCTTTGCCCTAATCAGGGAATTCGGAAAAAGAAATTAAATGATAAGAGGCATTCCTATTGGTTGGTTCGGTTTCATCGGAAAATGTAGTTCCATTTTCCTTGGGTATTCCCACCGATCTCCGACCGGTCGGTTTGGCATAATAAAAAGCATCCAAATCTTGTTTCGCTACATATTTATACAAACAACTGTTTTACAACCTAACCATGGTGGTGATTATGTTTGTTCAACGTTTTAATGTCAGACACTTTTTACCCACCTGAGCAAAGACATACACTCTTGTAGACCGGAAATTGGCCTAAAAACGGTAAAAAGGTATAACGTAAACGCGTGAGGGTAGCATGTCTTCTTGTGGGTTTAAATTAAGATCTACGCTCTACATTACTTAGAGCTCCACACCTGTCGGAAGGGGATATAATAAACTTGGGAGGACCGGCAATAGGGCCCAAACCCCGCTCCAGGGTCGAGAAGGGAAAGTATTGATATACAGTGATTGATTACACTTTAAGAAGCTAGATTTTTTCAAAACGGCTCCAGTATACTGTAGTGTCTATCGAAAATTTAATCAGCCGGTTACTTTCGTGAATGGGAAGGTGCTTGCTCAGCACATGTCCAAACGGGTGTGACCTTCCTTGTTCACGAGAAACAGAACTATGTCTAAAAAGGAAAACTACATTCTAAATAAAGTTAACACCCTGCTCTAGATCCACGATTTCGTTCAAGTTCTTTATCTTCGATACACTTGGACGTTTGCTCTAAATAAGAATACATAATGGGGGTTTACAGGCCAATATTTTAGAGTGCGCTCCTCTTGTTTCATCTCAGATCATGGTGTATCAAAGGACCCGATGAATCCACTCTATTCTCGAATGGAGACCTTATTCACGCTACGAATTCATCGGCTACTTTGATGCACCATCATCCGACAGATTAATGAGTAAAGTCTCAAGTCTTAATAGCTGAGCACAAGTGCTGTACTAATTGGGGAGACTAAAATAGAAGGTAAAATCATTTCAACTAAGATTTAGTAAAGTTAAGAAAATAAAGTTAAAGTTAAATCAAAAAACCTAATTTGTTAATACTGTCATAATATTATCACCCATGCCAATAATTATTAATAACTATCTACGTAGATGAACAGCAAGAACAACGCATGCATCCGTCATCCAACAGAGAGCTAACATTACACTTTCTAATAGTGCTTTTTAAGTTGTTCAAAGCTTTTGCAGATCTGATGTTTTTAGGCCGTTTTCCCCATAATTTTGGTCCAAGGTAGCGCAGAGAATGTTGACCATATGCTACTGTATTATATCTAGGAATGCTGGGATCACTTTGTCTTAAGGAAAAAGTGCTGTGAGAATTATGTTGATCTTAGATTACTGATCTTGATCCAGATCACCTCAAAGGGTGTGTTAGCTGGATCTTTACCTGAAGGTGTTGGTTGACTCCTTTTTAGCCCCATCTGTGTCGTCTCGTGTTTCCTCACACTCCGACGTCGCTTCTCTTTTCGCTGTAACTTCTTCCTGTAGCAGTTGTAGGTCGCTGGAAGCCAACACGTCATTCAGTAAGGAATTCAGCTCCTGACGCTTCACAAATAACTCCTGTTTTAACGACTCGGTAACTTGCCGGGCGGTAAGAAGAGAATCTTTTAATTCAAATGTCTTTGTTTGGTAAGAACATTTAGCTTTCCTCGCTTCGGACAACTCAGAGCGCAATGATGCCGTTTCGCTCCTTGATACTTGAAGCGCGGTTTTCAAGTTTTCCATTTCCAATTGTTGTCTTTCTTCCATCATCCGTAGCTGTTCCTTTAGGTATTCCACCTCTTTGGTTCGCCGGGTAACTTCCCATTCTAAGCTCTCCATTCTCCTATCCTTGGCTGCTTCTCGCTCCAACACTGCTTCCAATCTCCTTTGTACATTTCCACGCGTAGTCTGTTCCTCGACGAAGCTTTCCTTCAACCCTTCTAGTTGAGATCGGCACCTCTTCATTTCATCACCCTCACTCTTAACCTTTTCTTGTAATTGTTTGATTTGTTTCTCAGCGCCGCTTAACTTTTTAATCAAATCCACTTTATCGTCAGCGTTTTCCTCGATCTCTCTTCTCAAAGCAACATTTTCCTGCCTTTCCTTCCTGAAAGAATCTTGAAGATTCTTCTTTTCCTGCCACACGTTCGTTAACTGCTTTTCTAGGCTGCCGATTTTCTCACTTGCTGTCTTCTGCTGTAATTCTTTGTCTTTCTTCACTCTCTGCAGCTCGTTTGCCGCCTCGAGCAAGAATGATTCTCGCGTTGCTATTTCACTTTCCATTTTCACCACATGCTCTCGCAGTGTTTTCTGACTTGTCAACACTCCAGCCAGACGTCCCTTCACTCGTTCAAGTTCAATTGCGCACATCTGCATTTTTTCTATCTCGGCCTTCCTCTGTTGCAGCGTCTCCTTCAAGAATGAAAGTTCTTTTTCCATTTGGCTGATATCTCGGTTTTTCACACCAAGTTGATTCTCTGCTTTCTTCTGGAACATTTCATAGTCTTGCTCAATCTTAGCTTTCTCCTCTTGAAGAGACAGAACTTCATTTCGGACTTCTTCCAGTTGGTTTTCGTGGCTTTTTTTCAGTTCAGCCACATTTTGTTCGGTGATTTTATGAAGCATTTTCAGTTCTTGTTCAGCCAGTTCTTTCATGTTCTTCATTTCTTCTAAAGTCTCTCCAAAAGACTGCATCTCCTGGTTGTGCTTTCCTTCTTTTCGTATAATCTCGTCCGTAAGGTATTTCAGTTCCTGCTCTAAGTTAATGGCTTTGTCTCGCTCTTTCGTAACTTCGGCCTGTAAGTTTGTTCTCTCTGTCGTGATTTCTTCTCTGAGCGATGAATTTTGATTTCTAAGCGCTTCCAATTCCTCTTGGTTCGACTGTTGGGTAGTCTCAAGTTCGCCTTCCAATCTCGCTCGTTCCAGCAACGATTTGTGAAACTTCTCCTCTAGCACAACAATATCCCTGAAAGCAAGAACAAAAATAATAGACTACAGTCAAACATCTCTACAACGGCCACCTTGGGGACCCATGAAAGTGCCTGTTACGGGGAGGTACTGGGGTGCATGACACCTGTTTTTTGGGGGCCGGGGGTACAGCATGTTTATATTCAAAAAATGCTGACTGTAGCGTAGAAATAACTGACATGATCAAAACATATCAGTGAAACAAAGATCGACCCGCGGTGCAGATCAAGTCTTGTAACCTTTTACAGTATAACACGGGGTTTGGTACACACGATTTGTCAGTCTTTGATTAACTGGCCGTTATGGAGAAGTTGGGACGACCTTTAGCAGCAGTTGCCCGTGTGGAGAGGTGGCCGTTTTAGAGAGGTTAAAATGAGAGTGAATGTACAGACGGTCCGCCAGGACCAGAAAAAGTGTCCGTTGTAGAAAGGTCGCCGCTACAGAGGGGGAGCCATTAGTGGAGGTTCAACAATTTCCACAATAGGTTCCCTTGGAAACAAAGAAATAATCTCATTACCTCACTGCAGTTTGAAGTTGTTCCTGGATATCATTTCTTTCCTTAACCACTCTTGCAATCTCGCCTCGTGAATGTTCCAGCTGCTGAGTCAAACGAGCGATGTCTTTTTCCAGAGCGTCTTTCAGCTCCTGAAATTCTTCAACGAGTTTCTCCTTCTGTGCTAATTCCTCTTTCACGGCACAACTCAAGGCAACCTGATTTTCTAAGCTCTCTCTCAGCGTACGCAGCTCTCCAACAAACACATCCTTTTGTCGAGTTGTTTCCTCAAGCTGACAGTTCTTTGCGGTGAGTTCTCGTTTCATCAGTTTAAAACGACGTTCAACCTTCTCAAGATCCAGCCGCAATGTGTGAATGGCATTATCACACGCTAGCCGCTCCTTATTCGCAACCTCGAGATTTTCTTTCAAAATTTTCTTTTCTTCTTGAAGCTTTTCAATGAAGCACTCTTTCTCTCCTATATCGTCTTGCGCCATCTTCAGTTCCCGTTTGGTTGCGTCAAATTTTGATTCCAACTCGTGAATGTTTCTTTTGTATTCCTCAGTAGACTCGCGGGCAAGCTTCAACTGTTCCTTAACTTCTTCTTTTTCCTTTACAATGGTCTCAAGCAGAGCCTCTTTCAAAACAACATCTTGCCTAGCTGCGTCGAGTTCTTTTTCCACCTCCACAGCTGAGCTCATGAGCTTGAGGAGTTTGTTATTTTCACTTGTGAGTGAATCAACTCTTGCTCCCAAAGTCTTTTCCGCCGATTGCTTATCAATTTCCATCTCTTTGAAAGCCAGGTTTTGTTGAGTAATGCTTTCTTCAACCTGCTCCATGTGCTTCAGAATCTGTGCTTTTTCCACGAGTGAACTCTGTTGCAGTTCTATAAGTTGCTGACTTGACCGAGCTCCTTCGCATTTCAGCTGCTCTATCATGTGATTCTTCGCTGCTAGTGTGGACTCAAATTCACTCGCTTCAAGTTGCAACTTCGTGCGCGCGTCTTGAGCAAAACCGAGCTGTTTCTGGAGCCATTCCTTCGCGTCAACAAGCCTCGCTATATCTGCATTCAAAGCCATATTCTCTTTTTTGAATTCTTCATTCTGTTCCTTGGCCTCCTCCAGCAATTTCTTTAAGCTATCCATCTCAGCTTGAAGCGCGCTCACCGTTTCTTCCCTTCGGCAGATTTCACCTTCTAGCAATGACAACTTCTCTTTGAGATTTTGAATAGTAGTGCTGGATGTCTTCAACTGATCAAGCGCCTCATTAAGACTTCCATGTTTTTCTTCGTACGCACTCTGTAACTTGACCAGCTGACTCTCCAACTCACACTTATTTCGACGAAGCTCGTCCACCAGTGACACAGCAGTGGGCTTAGTTTCTCGCGCTTTTACCACCTCCTCCCTTAGTCGTGCTTCTACGGCTTGAAGCCTAATCTGTAGCGACTTCCTGTCTTCTAGCACACTGGCAAACTCTTCCTGCAGTGACTCCAGCTTTCCCTCCAAATTGGCGCGCTGCAAAGCAAGATTGTGGTAGTTTTCTCTCGAAAGTGATTTCTGCTCCTTGGCCACACCCTCTACTATTTCAACATCCACGTCCTTTTCGTGGTCAGAGCGACTTGCATTTTTCAGTGTGAGATCCTCAATCGAAATACTCCTCTGATAATCGCGGCCTTGAGTGACAAAACCTCTACACTGTCCAGCGAGTCTCTCAGATACAAGAGAACCATCTGCTTCGTCTTCTACGCCTTCTTCCCCAATAACAGATGGTGACCGACCTCGAAACTCCGGCAGGATGCGGTGAAATTCGCGATTTTGGTCAACCTCATCCTTTTCGGCACTAGAGACAGGTTCATCAATGTCTACCTCATAGATTCCGGTGTCAGAGGGCGTGCTGAATTCCAGATGTATTCCAGAGTCATCAAACAGCGGAGTCATCTGGTCTGACGAGAAGCTAATATTGCGAGATGACATTTCTGCGGAGTCCACAAGAAAAGAACAAACTGTAATGCATACCTCTACTTCATGTTTCTATTCACTTCGAAATACTTTGACAATTTTCTACAATATTCTACTTGTTTGGACTCGAAAAGATTTTACATGTTAATCAAAAACTTTGTTGTGTGGTAACCATACAGCCTGGATCACTGTTAGCAATGAAATTGTGCTGCCCTAACAAACACTTCTCCCTGACTCTAAAGACATTCAATTTCTCTATTTAGTCCCTAAGTAGAAAACCTCTCTTTTCCCTATAAAATTAGTAAAAAATTGCCATCAATGCTTATGTCACTGAGTGTGACTTGTCATTTGAACAATTTTATATTTGATATAAAATAATTTAATACTGTTTTTGATGTGGAAAAGTACACCAGGATAGAATTTTTGAGGCAATTTCTTAATTCTATTACTCAAATATCCAAACTACCGCAGTGCTTTTTCAAAGTATGCTTAGATAACTTCAGCTTTCACTTTAAAAGAGGGGAAAATTTGTTTTTTTCTTTTTTGATAATCACACAGCACACTGGTTGTGGTTAAGTAAGAGGAAAATAGGAAGAAGGTCATTTTTATGTCTCAGTGATCCATTACTGGGTAAACCCCTGTATTGAATTTGTCAGTATCCATTTATACACCTGGGTGGTCAGAAACAAGAACCCAGACCACTAGTTTGGGAAACCAGTACACCAACCACAGCTATCTGTATGAGGGTCATGGTTTGATTTGAAATAATAGACAGCAAAGATAGGTCTGTAGTGCACACATGTGTGAGTATCAGTTTGGATTTCCCTTCTTTCCCCATTTCACAACCAACATAGTAGCTAATGACATGAAACTGGTTAGTGAGTGCTATGAAATGAATCTAATCTTCCCTCTTTTAAAATTACCTGGAATTTTCCTGGACTAAAAAGGATTATAACATGATCACTAAACATACTGTTTTGTGCAACCTGCAAACTAAAATGACTGTACCTTGCTTGCTGCTCTCTAATTTCACCAAACATCCCTGCAGTTCTTCTAGATTCTGTATACCATTCTCCTCTTTTTGTGTAGCACCATTATCCAAAGAACCATATCCCTCTGAGCCAGATTCCGACTGGCCTTGATGGGGCTCTCTCATGTACATCATATCAAGGGGCTGAGGAACAGTTATTTTCTGAGCTCCCCAGAATAAAGCACCTTTGGTTTGAGGTCCGTGGATCATATGGTCCTGAGTAAAAGAGGCCATGTCAACCGATTGGTTGTGTTCCTTGATAGGTCTTTCCTTATCTGAATACAAGTTCAAAACAAGA
>CM042753.1:10337485-10365120 GCA_022496165.2 Catalaphyllia jardinei
GTTCCTTGATAGGTCTTTCCTTATCTGAATACAAGTTCAAAACAAGATCCCGTAGTTCTTTTTCATAAGTGCTTGGGTTTTTTGAGAGCTTTGTGGGTAGTTTGCGGCTGATATCCAACTGAGCTGTCCTTTGATTTGTACTTGGAGTTGAGGAATTTGGATCGTAGGTAAGTTCTGAATTGTAATTAACCAAGCCGTTCAGCGTTTCAGAATAAGGTAAGGCCAATTCTACATTCGACACTGTCAGAGAATTCACAAATGACTCCATCTAAGCATGATGCTAAAACAGAAAGGAATAAGCATAGTATTAGCCAATCAGAGAACATACTTTGTTGATATGTTACATGATCTTTTATAATTTTTTTGACCTAACCACTGACACAAGTGAATTTATCTAGCAAACGTTCCCAGCCTGCAAATAAACAAGCTTCCAATGTAATATGACAATGACCCTCCCTAGCAAGCAGAACCACTGGCAAACAGTAGATATCTAACAAATTACGTAAAACTCCTGCAATATTAAAAAACCATTTTTGTCTAAAAGGTAAGTTCTAAAAAGATGTAATTAAATAATAAGAAAGTCTTAGTCTGTCACTGCACATTTTTTCCACCAGATATTTTAACATTTTTCTTTGCCAAGGCAACTTTGCCAGATAATGCAATTTATTAATGCTTAATATTTTAATGTGGTAAATTTGTTTTTTTATTTATACAGAATACAACATGTTCCTACATCCAGACAGACAATCAACTCAGACAAGAGTCAAAAGAGGATGAAGAAGGTCAAACTATGAAGAGATGGCGATTAGATAGAGCTTATATTTTCAAACATCTACAATGAGAGAAAACGATCGCATAAATAAGATCTTTGACAATATTAATAAATTCATCGTCAGCTGGCACACTGATTAATGTAGATATAAGTAAGTTTTGTAAAATCTGTTGCTTTCAGTTACATCAACATTCTGATCATAATTCTGTCTGCACACGAGAAGTAGATGCGATTATCATCCCATTACGCTCTTTCATTCACGCTTCCTTTGTGAATTGGAAGTTCCAAAAAGTCTCTTTGTGTAAATGACAATACTTGGCCGCCCAAAATGAATGAATTTACCATCGTTTTATGTTTTCATTTTCTGAACAAATATTTTACGCAATTTTCCTACATCGTTCTTTTCGTCTTTCTTGTAACCTTTCGCATCGCATTCAATCACAGTTTGTAAAAGGAAACTCAGCTTTTCAGCACAATCAAGAAAAGACGGGTAAGTAAACACGTTCAAAGCGCTCAAAAGTACATATAAAAGACAAAAGTACATATCTGAAGTGATTTGCTGACGGCAATTTCATAGAAGTAATTAAGCTAAATTACCGAAAATTGAAGCGAAAATTCGCGTATCTTACAGAGTGAGGCTTTAAAGAACTTACCTTAGATCACAAACACTACGTTTTCTTTGGTCAGGAGACTCCTGAAAAAACAGATTTGAGATTGCGAACGTCTTATAAATGCAGCCGGATTGTAAACTGAAAGAGACATCGAACGCCAAGCAAGACTCGAGAAATCTGAAACCTCAGCTGTCTGTTTTGTCACGTGAGGGGTTGAGGCAAAACAAGACCAAAAATTCCCGTATACGTACATCAATAGACCCTTCTCCAAAATTCAAATGGGTTAAAATAAGCTAAAATTGAAAACGTATACCAGCACTAGAAAAAACACCTTTACTTTAGTAACCCTGCAAAGTTTCAGCATCTCAGGTGTAATATCAGTTGAGAAAATGTCTGTTGACATGGGCTCCTGATGTTGAACTGAAAATGAAAAATTCACAGACGTTTGTAAGACCGAGGGTATAATACATACCCCCAGTCAAACAAACGTCTGTAAATTTTTCAATTTTCAATTTAAACTTTCTCAGCTGATATTACACCTGAAATGCTGAAACTTTGCAGGGTTACTAACGTAAAGGTGTTCTTTCTAGTGCTGGTATACGTTTTTAATTTTGACTTATTTGAAATTTCGGCCGCCATTTTGGAGAAGTGTCAATTTAAAGGCAAGCCTCTATGCGCGCAATGCTAGTATGGTCTAGTTATCCTCTTGAGCTGAGCCTGACTCTAGAATTTGTATATAATGAGACAGCACCTTGTCACAGCGTTGAATCGAGCTTTGTTCACAAAGGTACACCGCCCTGCATGTCCACGTCAAGAGAGTTACCCTGACATTCGCACATTTCTTCTTATTTACAAGACAGCTAGGGTTACCCTCTAGCGCTAGGGTAACCCTAGCTGCCTTGTAAATGATCTGCTAGGGACAACTCGCCTAAGGACCCAGAAAACATCATCAGTTTTTTTCACAATTTGTCATATTTTTGCTTTGGAAATAAATTCTTTTTCAATTTTGCTATCTGTTCGTGCTTTACAAGGTAACCGTGAAAGCGGAACAAGCGCAAAGTTGTCTCGGGCAGTAGGGTTACCCTTCCTGTAAATTTTGCTTGTAAACCCGGGCTATCTTTTAACCCTCTTGCTAGGGCTACCCTTACAGTAGGACTACCCTACCTCCTTGTAAACAGGGCTTTATTAAAGTCGATCGCTAAAAGTAAACAAAAAGTTGCTTTTCATAACATTTGTTCCTTTCTGTCATTTTCCATGAAGTTTATAGCTTTCTGAGCATGTATCGCATTCAGTTTTATTACCGGCCGGCGTTGCAAAATAATGACTAACGCTACTAGTGAATACGGTACTGTAAAGCAAAATTACACTGTAATTTCAAACCTGAAGATATATCGAGGCATCAGTTTTGCTCTTGCCTTGGAAAAAAATTCCGATGGGAAATTCTTCTCAATCGTCGGAAAATTTTAAAACATGGTGCAGTACTCACCAAAGGGGAAGTTTATAGATACAGTCATGTAAAAGAGCGCCGAAGTCGAGCGCGCCTCTTGGGGAGCTTAGGGGCATGCCCACCCTGCGAGCAGAGCCTCATTTGTCTCTTTAATTTTTACTTTATCTTGTGTTTTACAAAGCATATGTGCCGTATTAATAAAAGGCTCTGCCTCTGCGGGGCATGCCCCTCCTCCCATGTAAATACACATACATAGATATAAACTTCGCATTTTGTAATTTTCAAAGTAATTCTAGCACTAGGTAATTAGGTGTCCCCAATTAGCGCACGTTGTTCGCTAGAGATTCGGACACCTTTATAAAGTTCTTATCTCATCTTATCTTACCTAGAAAACTTTTCTTAGGTGCCTGGCTCAAAAAGCCATTTCTCACGTTTTTCCAAGGGATACTTCATAAAAACGCGAACAAATGCTAAACTTGTCTGGTAAGCATTAGATCACCCAACTAGTGGACTAATGCAAATTCTGCATTTTGATTGGCTACGCTACTAGGGGACTATTAGTAATAGTCATCGAGTAGCTAAATTCGCCGGTTTTTCAGTCTTTCGTTTTATTCCCAAATAACTAACTTTATCCTTGCCTTTTCTGTCCGACTAGTTGGATGATGCTAAAACAATTAGACCCTTCGCCCTCAAGGGCGAAGGGTCTAATAAAGAAGCCTCGGCTGTGCTCTGTTCTGTTGTAAAGCACTTAGGAAGCGGTAGAGCACTCAAGAAGTAAGGAAAAACACTTGAATTCGTCTCGTGTTTTCCCCTACACATCTTTCTGATGTGCTCTACCGCTTACTGCGTGCTTTACAACAGAAAAGAGCACAGTCGCGTCAGTGTATTCAGCGATCGCACGGGGTATTGTGGCGATCTGCTATCGCAGACCACGTCATCGTCAACTGGTCAGAACCAGAAGCATATCACCTAGACTAGGAAATATGCTTCTGTTAGAACTTAAAATGGGACCACTCTATAAATGATAATGTTAGTTATATGCCAGCCTTTGTTTACAAGCAAAGAGCAGACGGAAAATTCTGAAACCACATTATCAGATATTCTCCGTGTCCCCATCCCTATGCTTATGTATGTCGGAAAAATTTCCAGGGGGACAACCTCAGAGAAACTTCACTTTGCACGATCTGGTCACATAGCACTGGGACATAGCTGGGACGCAAATTACACAGTGGGACTTTCAAAACAAAGGAACTCGTACAAGTCCAATCCGACTTTCCTTTGTTTTGGAAGTCCCACTGTAACTGAGTTGCTTCCCAGCATAATTAATTCTGTACCATGTGACCGGATCGTACAAAGGGCCTATTTGTTGTTTCCATGCTGTTGAATTGGTTCTAAGCAGGAGCCTCTTCCAAGCCAATATCCCATCTCCCTTTGTAAATAATTTATATCAACTTTGACACAGAGCTACTTAAGATTCGTCAGTGTAATCAACATCTACAGGCAATAAGTTTTAAGCGTTTTTTTTTTCAAGATCCAAAGGCGTAATGTGAAAAAATCTGCCAGACAATTTGCGATCCCGTCTTTTCACTTTTTGACATGCGCCTCACATGGTTTCTCCCCGTCCTGTTCTCTCTTTCATTTTGGTATTGAAGCTTACACTGAGCTTATTATTTGTTTTCTTCCAAGTCATCATAACAGTGACCCATCAATTTGGAGTCCTGGTAAATACGAATACTTTGCCTTAAATTGTTCGTGTAGCAACTGAACATGAAATAACCCAAGACATAAAATGCTTAGTCACTTAGAGACTGCATGACTCTCTATACTCGCTGCCTTGGCATTTTACTGCGCCTATAGCAAGTGTCAGTAAGTCTTGAGACGCATTGCATCACTGAGCTGCCTCTTCATTTCCGGTTCCAGTTCCTGCAAATTAATGAATGTGGGCTGCTTACAAATTGAAGGGCCTTTAGATCCATTGGAAAATATACATTTCTTAGAACTAGATAAATGTAACTCCAACAACAGTACACAGTACCATAACGAAAATCAGAAATAACGTGGAGAGCGAAGAATATGATGGCCCATCACACTTCGGTCACGTGGTCTGATCGCTTTGCTTACGTAATAATTTGACACCTTGTGATGTGCAGAGGAGTTGTGCAGAGGGTCTAGGAGCTGGTCATTTACGACCATTTAGGCGCGATGGACGCCTTGAAATCTCGATTACGTGCTATATTTTATCCACCTGGGACAAATCCATTGAATTGGAAGATTTTATTTATCGTCTTCTGCTCTGTGGTAGGTGAAATGATTTATTTTGGTCAGAACGATGAGCTAGTTCGTTACCGCCAATTAAAACCTTGATGCGAAGTGAACATTGGTGAAGATTCACCGAGACGAAGTCGAGGTGAATCCTGAGCCTGAGGCGACTATTTTTGTAGTATAATTTTCAGGAGATGTAGCAGCTCTCCTAAGGTCTCGCATGAATGGCTTGCACCCCTTTGAGAGTACAGCAGAGTAAACAACAGAAACAATGCCCCTAGCCCTAAAACAATAACGGCTGCTACAATGATAAAACAAAGGGAGGTTAGGACAGCTGCTACACTACTGGCCCCGGTTGTTCAAAGGTTGGATAACGCTATCCACCCGATAAATCGCTATCCAGCGGATAAGTGTTGACTAAACAAAGCACGCTATCTACTGGATAGTGATTTATCCGGTGGATAGCGTTATCCACTTTTCGAACAACCGGGGCCAGATTTTCAGAGGTGAGTATCAAGAACTAAAAATTAACGCACTTAAACATAACAACACAGACACAACTGTTCGTGCGCATACATGAATGCAGCTGTATACGTAGTTTCAATGATAATCATAACAATTACAATTTCTTCCAATGTGATTGATGTATAAGTGCTGTATTTTGCTCTAATTAATTTGCAAAGTTGTAATCAGACAGTGTATTCAGACAGTTGGCTGTAGTTGGACACCTGTAATTTGACAGTTACATGAGCCAATCATTTTAGGTCCTCTCCACTAAATCCACTAATTTATCACAACAGTGATTACAATCACTAGAGTAACCAATTCAAGAAACTTACTTTGTAAAATTTCAGGTGACTGTTTTGAAGAGAACTTAACAGCCATTTTTCAACCTATTCTTCTTAAGAAATAGAAAACATGTACTGTGTTTCTATTGAGTTTAAGTATAAATCTACTAGCGTTCTATCACGAATGCCATTCTCTGATTCGGTACGCTACTCACTATCTATTTAAACAATAGAGTGTTTCTGTCGAGGAACTATGGGCTGATAGTTGCCCCTTGGAAATTTGATGTTCTTAAAACAAATATTTGCCCGAGAAGCGAAGCTTCGAGGGCAAATATGCTAGTTTTAAGAACATCAAATTTCCAAGGGGCAACTATCAGACTGATAGTAACACTCTATTGTCTTAATTGTTCACCACCAAATTTTCTTCCACACGCTAGTTCAAAAATCTTAGACTTAGACTTAGACTTCAATTGAATTATTTTCAAGATTTTGATACGAAAGCCGTGAAAGCCAAATATAAAATTTGAAAAATAAAACAGACAAAAGCCCTTAATACAATTTTGAGGCGCCACGCACCTCTCGTAAGGTCTAACAGGATTGGCCGAGAAAACAATAGAATAAACAACAGAAACAATGGCCCTAGTCCTGAAAACAATAGAGGTGGATGACTCCGGGAGCAAATAAAATTAGAGGTTCCGAAGAGGTGCATGACTACTGACAATTTCAGTTGTTTATTTTCGACGAAACCCGCTTATTTACAACAAAATTTTCACGGATGACTACTATCCATCTGGGTATTTCCGGCGGACGACTACTATCCATCCGGGTATTTTCCACGGACGGGCACTATGAGCTGATAGTGGCCCTTCGCAGATGAGCACTATCGCGTGACGTGATCAATTTAAACCAATAAGAATTGGAGAAAATTTAGTGGTGAACCATAATATGTGATAGATAGTGAGTAGGGTAGCAGTGTACTCTTGTCGACAAAATGAAGGTCGTTTATTGGCATTTTCGAAGTGTCTGTGAAGAGGATTTAGGTAAAGTTTTGAACGACTAGTAGATTTATACTAAAACAATTAGATTATTCGCTCTCAATTTCTATGCGTGATAGAAATCGAGAGCGAATAATCTTTGTGAATCTTCTTGGTGAATCTTCACCAATGTTCACTTTGCATTATGAAGTTTAACATGCTTGTAAGACTTACACTGATTTTGAAGCAATTTACTCATCAAGTTCGGCATTGGATAAATTGCTATCCAGTGAATAAATCGCTATCCATCGGATGTATCACTATCCACTCTGGATAAATCGCTATCCACCAAATAAATCGCTATCCAGCGGATAAATCACTATCCACCGGATAAGAGGCTCTGGGGAATAACTACAGAGTTTATGGGATTTATTCCCCAGAGCCTCGTGCTGAGGTCTATTGTGGTAGAATTTTAATATATTGAAATTGGTCTACTGATGAAAATGATATGATATCCTCACATGTGAAGATATCATATTTGAAAAATGATCTTTTGGCCTGTTTGACTACACTTAAATTTGTTTGGAAAATCTTCGAAAATCTCTGGAAAGTGATCTGAAATCTTTGGAAAACGGCCACAAACATTGTTATGTATTGTGAACGTTTTACATAATAAAAGAAAATTACATGGTCGCTTGGAGATGCAAATTTATCTGCTTGTGTTGAAAAAGAAGCAAAACAAAAACACACAAAAGGTTTCACAAAAAGTTTCTATGCGGCCATGTGATATCCTCTGTGTACGTACCAGAATCAACTGATGTGCTGCTGGACCACCAAATGAAGGCCTCTTTTAATACCTGAGAGTCAAAAAAAATCTCTGTCTTGAATTGTATGATGGTGTAACACTCCTTAAGCACAAGCTTCGATAGGTTCTCGCTGTTGATGAATAATCGTGGGTGCAGGGGGACAGGAGGATCGGTCAGGAACAAGGGTGTAAATGGGACATGGCACAAATAGGAGAAGGGAGGGTGGGAATTAAGGTTTCCTAGGTAGCAGGAGCCAGGAGAAACTGAGAAAACTTTTGCATCATTAGGCCTGCATTATGTGACATCTTGCACAAGCAATTAAATCACTAAGAGGTTTCAACACATGGGAACTTGGAATAAAATAATATATTGGATGAGGGAAGTTCCAACCCCCTTGTCCCTTCCAGCCCACTCATTATGACATGTAATAGCTAAACTGCCTTTTTAGAATACCTTTTGGGGTGGGTGACCTGGTGTGCTTGGACCTGAGAGCAAGAGGTGACAAAGTGGAGATATTAAGGATGGTGCCTACTAAATACTAAGGTTTTTGTGCCAGGTTAGGGCCACGCAGAAAAAGTAGATCGTTTCAAGGGCTATTGGAATCCACAGAGAAAAATAGGGGTAGCCATGCATTTTTTCGAGATAATTAGCCTTGAATCTCAACAAAAATGCTGATGTCAGCATTTTTCTGAAAAAGGACGGAAAGGATGTTTCCTCACAGATTTCCTTAGAACTCGCCTTACAGAAGGGCAAACACAATTTAAAAGATCTTTAAAATACATGGCAAATGATAACATTAAAATCATTTTTGTTACGTTTTTAATAACAAAATAGTTGCAAAAGCGCTTTTAGCGTCTCTGACAGTCTTCCGCTGGTTCAGATAAAATAGTCTAAATACCTTTTGCTCACAACCAGAAACTAATCACATGTAGAATAGGCTTGCCACTTCAATTTCGCAACATAAAATATAGGGGCAACCACGCGTTTTTTAAAGTTATTGATCTTTTTTGAAAACTTTTACGGTGCCAGTTACATTTTTTCCCGTCACCTCCCCAGTAAGTAAGACATTTACGTTTTTGTGCGCGCACTACGCCATCTGCAGGTATATGTTTACAGTTGGATTTCAGTGCAATTTTCGAAAGATAACAGCTAGGTTTTCAGCTGAAGACGTTAACATTTATTGGTTAGCGATATGTTGCTATTCTGGTGTTCCTTGTTTAAGTACAGGTTCATTAAAATTGATTTGGTTACAGTAGGAAAATTTTGCTTTAATTTTAGTCGGGTACTTGGTGGCGTAGTTGATTGCATCAATGTCAACTCCAGCGTGCATACGCTCAAACCATGGTTTGCGTGATGCGCAGAATGTGTTCCCACTAACAAAAGTAGACACCGTCCTTAATATCCCTTCTTGCAGAAAAATAGAGTAGGGGCAGCATGATGTTGGTGCTTTCTTGCTGTAGAATGGCCTGTGAGGAGGCTTACAGTTTAGTTACATGTATGAGAGGCTAAACTCTGCAAATACTGGTTGCTTATTCTGGAAGCTGGGCTGCTTGTTTGTGTGTGCTTCAGACACAGAGCCAGCTCATAAGTTAATTCCAGAATGATGGTGGAATTTTCAACCTTTCACACCTTCTAGTTTTCAGAAAAAATAGCAAGCTCTGGACATGGCCTCCACTAGATCACTCTTTTTGTTTTAAAATGCTTTACAATGCTAAAAACATTATCCAAAATTTTTTGTCAAAGTTTATAATATAATCCCTATTAAAGAATGGTCAGGTAATTGCATGCACTCAAATTTGTGCAGCGTTAAGTGCTTGCATTGATGGAACTGGATAATTAAAAGCACATTTATTAGCCAATTCTTTGAGATGCATCTGATCTTGTTCTTTACCTGACTGAATACTCTTAAAGTGGTTGACAACAATTTCCGGGTTATTTTTTGGACTTTTAAAAATTAATTAAATCAATCACTAGTACCAATCGTTTTCATTTAATGCTGCAATAATGGTGTAATTAGTCAACTACTGTAGGTGATCAGGTGTTTGGCTGTATAATTATTATTGGTGATTGGAAACCATTGTGAGCCACTTCAAGTCAATAAAATCCAAATTGTACTGGTGTGTTTATAATGTAACAATGATACTGTTATCTTTCTTTCAGTTCTGCAGTGCAATATGTGTCACAATATTGTTTCCATTCTTACCAGCTATGGTGAAGGTGAGGTCTGCGATGTTAATTATTAAAAATATAACGTACCATATGTGATCCTCAAATTAGAGCCCTTGTTGCACAACCCCTCCTAAAACGTCATGGAGACGTAACCCCCAACTCGTAAAGAAAGATGCCACTTCGTTTAAGTCTAGCAAAATAATGGTAAACTGAAATTAAAAAGGGTGGAAATCGAATTATTATTTTTTTCTTTTAACAAATGTAATTTTTTTTTGTTTTGCCAGAGTTTTGGAATATCAGAAGAAGACACAGGTTGGAGATTTTATTTCTTAATTATGAAAATAAAATCTTCTTTAACTTAAAAAGTGAATGGAAGTATGAGTCAAAATATATACTATGAAAGACTTCCAGTTGAGGATTTCAGCCAAATTTCTGGTCATGTTTTTTTTTCAAGTAGGGATTTGCATTGCAATAGTAATCCAGCTAGTATTGCCTGAAGAGAAGTACGTATGATTTCTTCTGCTAATTTTCCCATAAAATATAACACATTTTGTGCTGGTTTTGTGGCTCCTCTGTACAACTTTTCAGAAACAATCAGGGAGTGAATGCTCTTTCGAATGCACATGCCCACTTTCATAAGTTTCCATCACTGCATTCATCGTGGGACTATTATTAAAGTTGAGTGGTTATTCTCCTTATATGTGGTTACTAATCTTTTATGCATTGCTCCTTTTATGTTTTAGGCTACTATGCAGGTCTTATCGCTTCCTCAATGTTTTTCGGACGTACTTTGGGATGGTGGGTGAACTCTTTCGTAGAATTAATTAAACTTAATTAACCACTACATCAGAGGTTGGGTGCCTGAAACATCCAGGAGCTTCCACTATTGGCAGCCAGCTGGACGATGGAGACCACTATCATAGCTGGCAAATCCTGATAAACAGGCAATGAACCCACACTGAATTAACAGTGGACACCCCCCCCCCCCCCCCCCCCCCCCCCCCATACTTAAAGATGTGCTCCCATGCAAAAACAATGCTCGTTTAAAACAACATTTCTGTGAAGGACACAAACATGTCTCCAATAAGAAGCACATGGAATCCTGGAGCATACATATATCCTTAAACTGGTGACCAACTAAGGGAATGCCAATGCTCTTTGTTGTAACTAACCCTGTAAGTTGCGTTTAACTGCATTTATTATATAATAACCAAATCAATGCACACACTCTGATTGGTCAATCACCTATGGTTTATTCTGCCAGTAAACTCGTGGAAAAATTGCACGTCATCTGAATTGTTATATGAGAGCAATAGACCACAAGTTTTCTATGGCTCATAGGCTGACCACTTGGGATGTTGGAAGAACACTCGAAGAATTGTAAATCATGAATTCTTCTCATGTTCTACCAACATTGTGTGTGGTTTGTCAGCCTATAAACCATTAAAACTTGTGGTCTGTTGCTTGAATAAAATTAATTATACAGGGTATTCACTATTCTCCCACAGGCATGAGAAATTTTTGGTTTTGATTATAGAAATGATACCGGCCAAACTTCCATTCATGGGAATCCCATATATGGGCCACTTTTGTCTGTTACTAGGGTGTCCCAGTAATTGGGGTTCTACTCAAATGTGTATCAAAAAATGTCCAAACTTATCAGTACATTTTAAATGGCTGCTCTGCCTTTATCTAAGGTTGATGTACTCTACTCTGCTCTGCTCTTCTCTGCTCTGTTCTTCCCTGCTCTACTCTACTCTACTCTACTCTACTCTACTCTTTCCTACTCTAATTTGCTCTTCTGTACTCTACTGTGCTCCCTCTACTCCATGCTATGCTAAACTGCTCTACTCAGTGCTACTACACTACTGTTTTGTGCAGTACTGTACTATACATAATGCCACAGAGGGTAAGTGCTGAAAAACTCTACACTAAATTTCACTATGCTACCCTTGCTTTTTTCTACTCTACGCTACTCTGCTCCACTCTACTCTATGCTATGTTACTCTGCTCAACTTTGTGCTACTACAGCACTGTTCTGTACAGTACTGTACCATACATAATGTCACAGAGAGTATCCACTGGTGCTGAAAAACTCTACACTAGATTACACTATGCTACCCTGCTTTGTTCTACTCTATGATACTCTGCAGCGCTCTACTCTATGCTAAGTTACTCTGCTCAACTCAACCCTACTACAGCACTGTTCTGTACAGTACTGTACTATACATAACACCACAGAAAGCATCCACTGGTGCTGACAAACTCTATGCTAGACTATACTATGCTACCTTGCTTTGTTCTACTCTACACCACTCTGTTGCACTCTACTCTATGCTATGTTACTCTTCCACAAGGGAGCACATTAGGACCCCTTTTGTTTTTTATGTACATAGACGATTTGCCAAATTTCTCAGAAAAATTATGCTTCAAAATCTTTACAGATGATACCAATGTCTTTGCTTCTGCAAGGGTTTTAAAATCACTTGAAAACTTAATGAAAACCGAACTAGCAAAAGTAAAAAAATGGTATGATATTAACAAGTTGTCAATCAATATGGGCAAAACAAACTTCATGATAATTAAATCTGCAAGAAAAAGAGATATGGAAATTAGTCGTAACATAAGTGACAGTGATGGCTCCTCCCATGCGTTGGAGCGAAAACAATGTATAAAATATCTAGGAGTCATGATTGATGAATCTTTAACTTTGAAGTATCACATCCCATTTGTTTGTTCTGGTAGATCTCCAAATATCGGAATTATATCGAAATAATTAAGATATTATTTATCTAAACAGTAGTTAAAACAAATTTATTATTAATAATTTAATTTACCCATACATCTCTTATAGTATTTTAGCGTGGGGGCAGTGTATACAAGACACATATAAAGAAAATCCAAGTAAAACAAAACCATACAGTGCAATTAATATTTTTTGCTAGAATGTTTGGTAGAGAAACGGAGAGTGCCAAACCCTTGTTAAATTTGCTAGACCTTCTGACAGTAGATAACATTTATCGTCTGGAGGTATTGAAATTCTCGCATTCTGGCATAATGGCCTTCTCCTGAATTTTTTCAACATGCTAGAAATAGTCATAGATATAACACCAGATATACAGCTAAACAGAATTTTTTATAAATATAAAGTTAAAACTAATGCAGGGAAGCAATCAGAAAGACCTTCCATCTTCTTTAAAAGACTTAAGTGTGTTTGCATTTCCGAAGTATATAAAACGTTACCTCCTGTCAAAACAAAAAGGGAACCGATTTTCCACTTAGCTAAGTTTGTAAATTAGTAAGTCATTTAATTATTGCTGTAAAATCAAATGTAAACTTCAATATACTGTAAACTGAATAAAACATTAACAAAACATTATCTGTACTTAATGGTACTACGGCACTGCTCTGTACAGTACTGTACCATGCATAATGTCAGAGAGGGTCAAGGCACTGAAAAACTCTACACTAGATTACACTATGCTACCCTGCTTTGTTCTACTCTATGCTGCACTACTATGCTCTGCTCTCCTCCATGCTACATTAGTCTACTCAATTCAACGGTACTACAGCACTGTTCTGTACAGTACTATACTATACATAATGCCACAGAAAGCATCCACTGGTGCTACTCTGCTCTGCTCTGCTCCATGCTATGTTCCTGATAATAATGGTTACCAACTTATTTTTGGTGTTTAGCTGTCTTCTTAGTTAACAAATCCTTGCACAATGAAAGTGACCCATACGTCAGTCACTGGAACGGGATCGTGATGATACATGTATATAAGTGTATGTTTCTTTCCTCAGCTGTTAGAAACTGTTCATCTAATTTAAATGTAATCATATCTTTATTTCAGCTACTTCTGGGGATGGCTTACAGATAAAATTGGTCGAAGGCCTGTGATATTAATCTCCCTTGTACTTACTATTATTGGCATGGGTAGCTTTGGATTATCAGTGTCACTCCTTATGGCCATCATAACCAGATTTGTTGTTGGATTGACCAATGGTACGTCTGCTCAAATTAGCATTAACATGACTAATGACCACTATTAACCTTGATATTATGATTAATACTCAATTACCAGTACATAGCTTTAATTTATAAATTATAAGCTGTTAAAATGCAACCTGTAATCTCAAACCAACACCAGTAAGGAAAAATTCATGTTAATGACAGTACATCTACCAAACTCTATGATTTTAGAAGAGGAAGAAGGGAAATTAACACAGGGGTTTCATAAAGGGCCTGTCACTGGGTAAATTGACTGCTTTTCCCAGCTGCCACAATATTATGCATATGGTACTCAGCTCCTGTCTTCGTAGAAGACTGTGTGAGCTTATTGTAAGTCAAAGAAACCAGAATTTTTTTCTGGGGGTACATGTCTCTAGAAGCCCTACCATGGCAAGCCCCCTTAAGCCTGGATGTCATATCCTGATGCTCTGTAGTTAAAGGTTTTATTTGTTGAAGCCCCTGTAATAAGGTGATGTTTAGTGAAAAACATCCTGGGACAGACTAGGTAAGATAAAGTCTGCATACACGTATATCAGCCAAGGGGCCAATCAGGCCAGTGCTTATCTCCAGTTAATGTAGCATGAAGCAACTAGGAGTATTATTTTCTACTCTATCCTGAGTGGGATAATAGTCTATCACAGGGTATCCCCAGCATTAAATTCACCGGTACCCATAAATACACATCTGCGTGGAGAAACCCACTGTGAGAGTGAAGTGGCTTACCCAAGAACACAACACAATTTCCTCTGGCCAGGCTTCAAACCCAGACCATTCAATCTGTAAGTGAGCACATTAACCATGAGAACACCACGCCTCCCCCTGAGACTATCTGTGACAGACTAGCTGGCAGATATTTAGAATGTCTTTGGAAATCTTCAGACTTCTTGGGTTATGAGGGAGGTCATCTTCATCTTCACCTTCAGACAGATATCTGTGGCCTCCAAACCGGAAAAAAATTGACAGGTCAAACTGAATGGTTTGTCCTTATTATACTGTCAGAATCCTCATATGTGAGAGATTTCTTGATAAAACCATATATACAGTATTATTCCAAAAATTAAACACATCATACACTTGAAAGTGACTTGACTTGAAATTAAGCAGTCACAACAATGTGCACTGATATCACTATCCTACTTTCCAGAAGCAAACATAAATGGCACAAAAAATTGAAAGACAAAAAGGCAGAAACAAAATGCTCTAGCTAACTAAGTAGCTTTTTAGCCAAGATTTCCCTTTAAGTTATGTTAAAAGTACTAAAAGCACTTCTGAATCAGAACTTGTAAATACTTAGAAACATCTTTATTTTATTTGGTTTAGGGGTCATAGGAACTGCTAAAGCAATTGTTTCAGAAGTCAGTGATGATACTAATCAGGTGTGTACTACCAACCCTTTTTTTTAACAATATTTTCTAATAATTATCTGGCCCAAGCCTCACTTTGGCGGTGGGACCTTGCAACTTTTATCAGGATGAAATCTTAAAAGAGTAAAGGTGAAGAGAATACCTAGTGAAAACAGGGAGATAATTAAGTCACCAGAGGTTGATTTCAATTTTTCAATTTCACCTGGCAACCCAATCAACTGAGTATGTGGCTGGATGGTTTGAAATCAGGAAGAATGGATAAATTTAATTTGCTTTTGGCATAGCAACTTATTATTAGCACAGACAATGAATTAAGAAACCCAATTAGTTTAGTTTAATTTTGTTTTGATTATTTTGTTCAAGGTGCATATATCAATTGAAAATATGTATAATAATATCATACAGTCAGTTTTAGTAGGTAGACCTTTGTATACCATGGAAGGCTTTTTATTTGTTGTGCATGTAAAGACATGAAATCTATTTGTTGCAAATGACACCAATTTGGAGCCACAGGCAAATCAGTATCATGGTCTCTACTCTTGAAGCCTTGACCCCACAATATGTTTAAAAAATCTCCTGAAATACATTCAACCAGTAATCAAACTATTCGTCATTAGGCCTTAGCAGCATCAGTGATACTGACAGGTTGGAATATGGGACTCATTGTAGGACCAGGTATCGGGGGTAAGTTGCAGTTGACAGTATTCCTCAACTAAAAGGAAGGTCATAGGTCACTAGGCTGAAAAACACTTAGGTTTGGCTGAGTAAACCTGTTCACAGTTAGCTCCAAGTAATAGCAGTGAGCCACAGGGTTTGAGCTAGGATTTGATCACTGGGGGACAATTTGTCCCCTTGTCTAAAATTTTGGGGGACATTTTTATTTTTAGGGGGACAAACAAAATAATTATTATTCAACATTTTTTATTTACATTCATACTGGCAAGCCAACAAAAACATTTTCCTCACCTGATCCTTGTGATACAAGAAAGTGATACAAACAAGAAAAGTCACTTTTCTTGTTTGCATCACTTGCGCTCCAAGCTCACTTTTTCAAAAAGTCACCTTTTGGCGACCTTTAATTGTAAAATGGTCACTATAAAAAAAAAATCAGTTGCCCAAAAAAAAGAAAACGTGAAGGGGAGGACACTTCATGACGTATTACACGTCGCCATAAAGCGGAAGACACTATATGGCATAGTACAAGAAAGGCTAATGCGCTGAACGCCATGTTTTCATCACTTTGCTCTGCTACAGTAAGTTTACGCATTCATGTCGAGTTTCTGAACGACGAGGGGGGTAAAGAGAAAGACAGGTCATGCCGCCACTTGTACTATTGATTAAATTTGTCCTACTATTGATAATTTTTCAAGTAAGTTTCTCTTTTAATCTGTTGGTCCCCAATTGGCGACCTCCGCCAGAATTTTGGTCGCCAAATCTTTTTTCCACTCACCATGGCGACCAAAATGGTCGCAGCTTGGAGTGCTGGTTAGTTAGGTTTTTGGTGCAAAGGGGTTAGTCTTGGATTTCCAACAAAAATAGCAGAAGGGAACAAATGTAATGGCGTGGCCTGGCTCAAACCCTGGAGCCATAAAATTAAAGTTCTTATCTCCTTGTCTCCTGTGACCTGAGTGTGTTTTCTACCCACCAATTTCTAAATAAATGTAGAAACATGTTAAGTGCCACTGTGACGAAAATCGCATCCTTTCTATCGAAGCCATTTTAAAGCATAAACAAGTAGCCCGAATGAGAAGAAAAATGCTGTGTACTTTTTTCAAATATCTCTTTTTCTTCCAGAGATATTTAACTTTTTAAAATATGCAAATTAGCCAAGTTATGATGTCATACACTCAACCAAATTTTGATCAAATATGATGAAAAAGGATATCTCAGCCAATTTGTATCAGAAATGTTTGATTTTTTGCAGCAAGATTCTACTAAATGTGCTCCACAACTTAAGCATAACAGTTTTGTTACCATGGTAACATACTGGGTTCCAGACCTCCCCAATATTAAAGGCATTTCCGGCCACCTTTGGCGTCCCATTTTCATATTTGAAAATGTTGCCTCACATGATCTAACAGGCATTTAAATATGCTAGCTTGAGTTTGTCGCCTTGTTAACGTTTTGTTCGGGCTGAAAATCACTTACATATTGAAATCAAATGGGCGGGGACTGGAAAAGAGTAAGTTGCCTTGGGAACAAAATGTTTTATAGCTGTAGGTGTGTTTTCTGTAGAACTATTAGCCCACCAAGTTTCAATAGTCTGCGCTGCAAATTGGCCAAGATAGCTCTATTTATATACATGATTTGTTTTGGGTTGAGTATATGATGTCATCAGGCATCTCATTTGCATAATTTGCACATTTTCTAAACTTAAATATCTCCGGAACCAGTGCAGGTATTTGCAAACGGTAAACGGCGTTTTCACTCTTTCGTATTGTTCTTTGTGATCCACCTAAAAAAATTGAGAGGTAAGAATTTGATCATAGTGGCACTTTAAAGATTGACTTCTTAAGACCATCTGAAGACTTTAGAAAACTTCCAGTTGAAACTCAGACTGAACACCAAAATGTATCACGAACCATTAAGTGTCAAGTCTCCAGCATTGAACAAGCCCCAAAGAAAGTAAAGTACATAAACAGCTGTTTCCAGAAGGGTTGCCCTATAAAAGCATTATTGTATAATATTTTTATAAGTGTACTTGATATTCTAGGTGTCATTAGCACTGATTGAAGTTTATGGTTTTTCAGCAAAAAGAAAACGAAACAACTGCCTTAACTTTGATCAAACAACTGTAAAGTGCTACCCACAATACTTGTACCTGTCATCATTGAGATGTATCTTTTATTTCTTTCTCAAAAGGCTTTATCAACAAGTATCTTGATTTTAAAAAAATGCCTCCCATGAATTTTAAGCACAATGAAATACTCAAGTTCAGGTGATGGACTACAACTGGTAGAACTAACACTGGATCACGTGTACATACTAAAGGCATCTGTTGTTGAGTGTCAATCAATACCCTTGATCAATACCCTTGATCAACACTCGATTGATACATGCTCAATACCTCATCGACACTTAATCAACAATCTCCTTCATTCGAATAATTTTTGCAGACATACCATTACCATTATTCTTGACACTTGACCAACTTTCGAGCAACTGTCAATTAAGTGTCTATTGAGATGTTGATTGAGTGTCAACTGAGTTTCAGCCAAGTGTCGATCAAGATGTTGATTGGGTGTTGTTCGAGATGTTGATCAAGGGTTGATTGAGGGCAGCAATCAACACTCAACCGCAGAATTCCTTTAGTACACATGATCCCTAACATTACTGTGAAAATTATTGTTAATTAAATGTTTTGTGACTTCAAGGTTATCTTGCTGAGCCTGCACAAAAGTATTCCAATGTGTTTGCAGAAGGTGTGTATTCTTTTATGTACCAAAAGGATGTTTTATATACTGAACATAGCAAGATATTAGTCAAGCTGAATAATAATTTAAAGTCACCATTACAACATGTGCCTGGTTACAGTCAAAACAATCTGCATTCCACTTACTTTTAACTACTGTTTTATTAACCCAAAGAGGATTAAGTAAGTTATTAAGCGAGAGTGAGGGCTTAATGCATATATGGAAAGTCTCAAACCAAGACCTTGCTGTATTGATAGAGTGATAGCAAGGTCGGAATGACAAGGCCAAAACAGTCACCTCAAAAAAAATTGCTGACTCTTCAGAGGGGAGGAGTTGGCTGTATACTGGCTAAGGTTTTAGATTTTCCCGTAAAGCCCAAACAGTCCAGGTTAATAATATTTGTTTATTAGGTAGCTTTTCGCTTTGCTTTTGTAGGCTTGTAATTGGTCCATGGGCATTATAGGAAAACAATGCCCAAGAACTAGCTAATCAGAGCATGCATTACATCAGCCGCTACAAACACAAGTTGTATAGTTAATATTACCATTTTGATAATGCCCAAATTTCAACTGAATACTTCTGATCCTTTAACCCATTGACCCCTGTGCCACCCGTAACTGGCCATGACAAGCGTTAGCCTGTGTTTCTCTTCTGACATCATCACCTTTGACCAAACTTGGCATCATCTGTACTCAAGTTCTGCAGGAGGAAAGGATCTTTCCAATGATATCTAGATCAGAGTCATCAGCTTCACTGAGCTGATCCTGTGATATGGATGAAAACACTCAGAAATTGGAAAATCTGAAAAACTCAGAGCAAAATTTTCTAAGACCACATGTGGCTACAACATGGTAACATTTGCCCATCTCGATGACGCTTTCTCAGAATTGTTTGCATTGGAAGCAAGCCCAGTAGAGGGTCAATCACTGCAGCAAAGAGATAAGAAAAGGAGAAAAAGGAAAGATGCAAAAAATAAGAAATGAAAAGCCTTAAGATGTGGATCACTTTCTCGTCGAAATTTTGACTACTGTGCCTGAGAAAAAATGTCTTAAAACATGGCAGTGGAAAGATAGCCTCTTCCAGGTGTTCATTTAGTCAGTGCGCAGGGCGGAAAACAGCGCTCCAAAAAAAAATATGGCGGGAGGAAGCGAAAGAACGCCTTTGGGCAGACTTAACAAAAGGTCGTTCCGGTATACCAGGATCTGGTATACCCTCTGATTGGTCAATTTTGACAGATTTTGTCAAAACTCTAGCATTACTGTCACAGATGAGATATGCGATATGGCAGCGGTCAGAGATCTTTCAATGAGTGACGTGGTGTTGAAATCTGTTATAAACAACTAGCTAAAAGATTTGCAAAAGTGAAGTGCCTTCGCGAAGAGCAGAAGGATTGCATAAAAGTATGGTTAAAGGGGCAGTGTCACAAGGATTTTGCAGTTTTAGGTCAATTCTGTGCTAAAATCATTACTTTGAGGCTTTCCTCATAAACAAAATGCTTCTGTAAAGCTATGACGATGATATCAAATGAATTTTATCACAGAGGGCTAACCATGATAAATTTCTTGAAGATTTTTTGAAGATGTAGCATCCACTCTTGAAAAAATTGGCCAATTTTTTCAAGTTTCAATCCATTTCTATCCTTGCCATCCGCAGCGACAGGCGACAGGAAACAGTTTCACTACCTTCAAATAGTCTTTAATAACAAACCTAGACCATTATATTTTTGGAATTTGATTAATGGGAAGACACCTTCTAGCTTTTTATAAAGTTGCCAAATACGGTGACACTGCCCCTTTAATGGAAGATGACTTTTGCAATCCTTCCCACAGTGTTTTGAAAGAGTTTAATCTTTCAACTGTTTCCATGAGTAATGACTCCAATGAATTGAAAAGCCGGCACTGTCTTCACAATCAAGGTGGCTTGTCAAGCTCTCAAGGCCATAACGACAATAATGAAACACCAAGTTGAACAGTTGAACAAAATTGAAGTTGCAGTAACAGCAGTGGGTATCGACGAAGAAGCTGAGAAGACGAGATTATGTGTAAAGATCTGTAGATACAGTTAGTGACATCTTTACATTTGCCATTCTGTTTTTGGTTTATTGACCTTTTGCTTTGCAGAGCTTGACACCTCTGTGGTTTGGCGTGCGGTGTTTATGCTTCGTTTAATAGGCTCATTTCTGTTGCAAGATATGTTTTTATCTCAAAAACAAAGTTAGTGGGGCTAATTTCAATCAGAACAAAATAATAGTATAAAGGCAGCCGTCTTTGCATAGGGTTTGTTGGCTTTTGAGGGACAAAGTTTGAAATATTCCGTGAACACGCTTCAAGGAAAGGTTGACAACTCAAAATCACAAGCCGGTGGAAGTTACGGGTCTCTGTAGGCGGTCTATAAGTGGGTGGAATAATCTTTTGCAAAGTTTGCCCACAGGCGTTCTTTTGCTTCCTCTCACCATGCTTTTTTCATTTTTTTCTCCCCTTATTTTCGCGCTGAGCCCCAACTAACTGAATGCCTGGAAGAGGCTAATGGAAAGAAAGGCATGCTGACATGTTGCAAATGCCTTTTTGAGTAGAATGGAGCTACTTTGGCCCATTTCCAGGCTGAAAATCTCCAAAATGTCCACAAAATGTGTTTTTTTTTTGTGAAAAGCTCCGTAAGTCAATGGGTTAAATGTAACCTCATTAATTTTGAAAAAAAAGTCAGAGTGTAGATTGTTTTTAATGTTGAAATCAGAAGGATAGACTTGTACCTGTCAGTCGTGTCTCTATTTTGACAGTAAGTACATGTTAAGAATACAGGTTATTCTTTATAATTTTATTTAGAGAAAACATTGATTCTTTGTTTATATGAGATTATGCACTGAATTTCAACCAGTCACTGGTTTTATGCCTATTGTGACAAATAAATCCAGTGGGTACACATTTTCCAGGTACTTTTTCTTGGAAAAAGGCAACCACCAAATAACCTTAGCTTCAGCAATATTGAAGTGAAGTAAAGTTAGTAAAATTATTTGCTCTAATTTAATTTATTGATCATTGGTTGTTTTTTTTAAGGTTCCTTTTTCGACAAATTTGCATTCTTCCTTCCATGTCTGTTTAACTGTGGAATACTCCTTATTTCATTTGTGTTGACGTACTTCCTTTTACCAGAAACTCTTGTTAAAAGGTAATGTATTTGGATTGAAATAGGTTTGTTAAATTACTTGATTGTTTAATCTTTGTTTAACAGTCCTTATGTGGTGATAACCTGACCATCAAAATTCATTGAACCAAACACAGATCCTTTCTCTGTTATTTCATTGATTGAGGCAATAGTGATCAAAATTATTTAACCCTCTTCTGACTCTACTGACTCCTATATAAAAAGGATGGAGGTGCTTGTCACAAACTGAGAAAGAACCTCTTTAATAGGGAACCAAGATCCTGTTTTGTGGGCATAGCTTGAACTGTTTTTCACTCCTAAGAGGTACCAATCCTAAAACAGCCACATTATTTCCTCTCATATTTTTTCACCTCAATACCCTAAAAGGTATCGCAAAAGCTCCAGCTGTAGATCTTTTTAGGCTGAACGCCTTAATTAAGAGATACCAAAACCAACCAACTTACCTGGAAGTTGAAGTTTGATTGGAATTTTATCTGTCAAAATGAGCAAGCATTGAGGCATTACATGAGATAGTATTGCACAAACTTAGTTTTTAAAGCACTACCCATGTGTGTGCACAGAGGGTATAATATAATCCTCAATGCTTAGTGATAGATAAAATTACAATCAAACTTCAACTTAAAGGTATCGGTAAGTCTCATTTAACTTTTAAATTCTATTCAGTCACCGTGCTGAGGGCCTACATGAGACTTCAAAGCACACTGCACACATGTAACAAATTCAACACAGAAACCATTTATTACACAATACCTTGTCTGCAGAGTATCTATGACACAATAATCCCCTGGTCTACAGATTTCAAGAAATTTTCTGCAAAATCGTTATCAACATCAACAGGTTTGTGGCAAAACTTAGAAAATGTGGAGGCTACACTCCATCCAAATATTTACAGACTCTGATCTAAGGGAACAGAATATAAACTTGCTAAACTTGGATGTGGCTAAAGCAGTAGTACTATGAGGCCAGAACAGTTTAGCATTTATCCCAGACCTGTTCATAACAACCATAATTCCTTTGGTAATTGTTCCACAGGAAACTGCCTTAATGAACTAATGAGCAATTCCTTATTTTCATGTGACATTTGCATCTTGTGCAAGCTTAAAGGAGAAGGTCACTCCAAAAAGCATATTTTTTTGTCATCAACAATAAAAAGTTTGTATTGAGTTGAGTTACTCACCAAAGTTCCAGCTTCTAAAGTGCATGCTATCCCGAGAAATTAGTCTCCAAAGAAGCCTTAACCTGCGATCAGGCGTCCCTATTTTTTTCGCAGCGGGGAGGAACGCCTAATACAATTACTTGACTATTTGTCTGTTGCTAGTCCAGAATGTGGACTTTTCTCTGATTGGTCAAGAAACAAAAGGTACTTCAGAACTAAGTCATGATTGGTTTCCTGTGTGGTGTTGTGACTTCCAGTCAAAGAAATCCCACGAGCTGATGAATTCCATCATGACATGTGATAAGGCAAGTGAAGAAAGTGAGTTTTAGAATGCATTCATAGAATCGTATGCCACGGGAGAGATGTTTTGGCCGTGCTACTGACAGGATTAGGCAAGAGTGCTATATATCAGTTAATTCCAAAAGTATTCTTTCGTATGGCCTGTACGGCCAACGCCACATCAAAAACCATTGCAGAACTCCTTGTTTTTATTGGCTTACATAGTGGAACGGTACCTTCACCAAGTGACATGCTAGTCGCACAAAGATAGCATTTCTTGTTCTGCTTCTGAAACTTACTACTTACGAACGAAACAGGAGGACGCGTTTTACAAAATAAACCATATTTTTCTCAGTCGTACTGTACAGCACTGTATGTAAATTCACGCTGTTCGTGCCTTGTGTAATTCTGCCCACGAAGCTACTTCCGTTAATTCTGCTTGGTTCATTCTTATCTGAAGATGGCATCACCGACATTCTCGCTGACAGATATTTTATTAGGGGCGGCAGAGGAATAGTCAAGTAATTGTATCAGGTGTTCCTTCCCGACGCGAAAAAAAATAGGGACGTCTGATTGCAAGTTAATAAAGCCTAAAATTCTGCATTGGCAGCCGCCATTTTGAAACAAGTGCTCAGCGGCCAGGCCGCTAAGCGTGATATCATACTGACCAACTTGAATTTGGCGGGAAGCTTGAAGTGCAGCTGGCTCAGTAGTATGCTTTCAGGGTTTTCTTGTCTGCTTTCTTGTCTGAAAATGCCGTTCTGTTTTGCCCCTGGTTCAAATCGATCGGGTAAAAATCCAAAATTTGCCATTGAAAAACAAAACGTTGGCAAAAATGTGGCTGCACCAGCTTTGTCGAGACCACACGTTTTATGACAAAACACTTAATGTCTAGGTTTGTAATGAAGACACTTCATAGAGAATTGTCACGAATTCAGTTAGTTTCAGATACGAAATACTGCGAGCAAAGATCAGGAAAGAGGAGACTAAAACAAGATGCTGTTCCAAAAATTAATATTCCAAAGTTCCTTACACCGCTCGGTTTAAACCATTGAAAATTCTTGATTGCAGTGATATGGGAAATCCCTTTGTGTCACCTCCAAGAAGTAAAATAAAAGTACAAACAGTTGATGTAAAAAAATAACTGCTTACAGCTTTATTAAACTGCCTTTTAATATCTAAAGCAATTTACAAAGAACATTTACAAAGAAAATTGTTTTTCCATTTACTGCAACCGATGCAGTATAAGCTTAAAATTTTACCTTCAATTTTGTTTTTGTCCTCTGGCTGTTCTTGGCAACAAACCCATTCTCTTTGCGTTGGCATGATTTGGCATCGCTCACAAGAACACCAAAATGTTCCTTCTAACCAATTGTATTTACTTCTTCGTTTTCGCTTTCGCTATCCTCAGGATTAGGAACACGTTGTGGCTCAAAACCGTAAGGCTGATGATCAGCCATGGCCTTGAGTATACAAATATGCTTGCCAAGACAAAATCTCTTGAACAAGATGACGTCACGCTTAGCGGCCCAGCCCAGCCTGGCCGCTAAGCATTTGTTTCAAAATGGCAGCTGCGATGCCAAATTTTAGGCTTTTTTGGTGACAAATTTCAGGGGATAGAATGCACTTTAGAAGCTGAAACTTCGGTAACTCAATTTATAAACTTTTTATTGCTGATGACAAAAAAATATGCTTTCTGGGGTGACCTTCTCCTTTAAAGAACATCCTTGGAGTAGTGATCACTCAAATGCGAGGATCAGAAGGATATTAAGTTAAATTGCATACCACTAGTTTCACTCCTGGTTTGGATTGTTTGGTTTCCCCAAGATAAACATCATTAAAGTTTCTGAACATATCAAATCGTCAAGGTTAAGATAATGAATAGGCAGATGCAATCATTACAATAAATCTCATGATCTTTTCCTGGTATTTTGAGCATGGTCAGTTGCTGTGGAAGTGTCTTTGGCACATTTGCCATCAGTTGTAACAGCTGTGAGTATGATGGCTGAGATGGCCAGAAGGGAACAATCGTTATGCCCTCTGCTTGCACCCTTGCTATCTTGTTCAGGCAATGAGCGATCAAACTAAGAGGGGGAAAAGCGTAGCAAAATTGTGTTCCCATGCAATAGAAGAATCCTCATAACTTGTGCCAGGATGATGCAGGATGCATAAGAAGACACCAGTGCATTTAGCCTAGAGACAAAGAGGTCAGTAGGTGGTTTCCCCAGATTTTTGAAACTTGTTGAAATATGTCTGGCCTTAGCATATGAATAAAAAGTCTGTTATTCTTCCGTGGGATATGAGCTTCAGAAATCAAGGTCTCTCTCTCGATAAAAAACTGCGAGATATCTTTGGCAACTGAGTTATACTTTATAGAATGTGCACCTCCCTTAGCATCAAGGTAGTTAACAGTGGTTGATTGTCCAAACAAATGCAAATGTGGACACTTCATTCTCCTGCAGAAAGTTTTCAATCCAAAAATACAGCCATGAGTTCAAGGCAATTAATGTGATTTTTTTGATTCAGCTTCAGCCCCTTTGACTTCTGTTTTTCAATGCCCATGACTGCACCCTAGCTCTTGGGGTACAAAGAGGCTTTCTCGATTTTATCACACCACCATTGCAATTCTGTAAGGCCTCCTTGAATTGATATAGGTACACTGCTAATAACCTCAGGGCACTGCTCTTCTGGCTTTTGCCATGAGCCTCTTCCCGCCTCTGCTTTGCAGGGGGGTTTGCCCTCATATTAAGGATATCTTCGTCTTGAATTTCCTTGTCATGTGAAATCTCTAGGTTGGCTTTAACTGACTTAAAAGCCTCAGAAAATGGCCTTAGCCATAATTATTTCCCGACAGTGTTACAAATCCTTCTTTCATGGCAGCTCAGGATATATTCCTTGCCATAGGAAATCTCTTTAAAAGCCTCAGAAATGGCAGTGGCTACATTTGCCAACAGTGTATAAATCCTTCTTGCCTGCAGCAGCTACAAGAGTTGTCTAAGGTCCCTCACCATGAGAAGGAGTAATGCCGTTCTTGATGCCATTTTGCATAACATTGGACTTCAATGTAGTCTGGCACTTTTACCTCAAGGGCTATTACTGCCCTACTGCCCTACTTTTTCTGTCCAGGTGTTTCCTTCCTCTGACCAGTATCTGTGTTGTTGTCAGGCATTCTAACATGCTTTAGAGAAAATTATTGCTGAAAATGTTCATTGGGCATATTTACAAAACTTCTGTTCATTCAGCAAGGTAGCAGCAACACACTGAATTTGCAAAGGCACAATGTTATCTCGTGTAAGCCTTCAGTGCAGTGATGGAATAAAATTAAGCTTACAGCTAGTCCTTTACTAATTAAATCTAGAGCACTGCCAAAGTCATGAAAATGCATCGCTTTCTTTTCGACTTAAAACTTAACTTGGTGCTGATCAAACTTAATGATGGAAAAATGGAGGAATCCTTTGTTAACCTGTGAAAGCATGATTATGCATCACACATCTTAACCCTTTCCTGCCCAAAAGGCCTCCCTTTGGTGAGTAAAATGAGGCGTTAGACAGAGTAAAATCTATGTAGTCACTCTTGGGCAGGAAAGGTCTCCCTTTGACGAGTAAAATCGTCTGGCGTTACATAGAGTAAACTCTATAAGTCGATCTTGGGTAGGAAAGGGTTAAAACGATGAAAAAGCTATTCATATTCATTGGGAAAAACCTTCACTAAATCATCAACTTTATCATGTTAATTTTATTAAAACTTTCTTTGTAATATTTCACATTGTCATGCTTCCTTTTGGTCTTATAGTCAATTAGCATTTTGAGCACACTATGTATTCAACTCTGCACTTTGTGACTGAAGATGACAGAAGATTTTGTTGAAACCTGTTTTTAAAAAATGTATTGTTTTTCAAAATTGTAATATTTCTGCTACTATCTAGACCTTTTGGCAACATCTAAAAAAATTACAATAATAACCCAACTGTTGTGGCAAATATCTGAAGGCAGCCATTAGGCAGCCAGCAACTTGATTAATGTTATTGGTGATTGGGTACCAAAATTTTGGGTGGGTTGCTGCAATGTACAGTTTTGTTCATGCAAGTGCCTGTAATTTCTAACAGCCCTGCCCACTCACAAACCAGAAAAACATTCAGATCAGTTGGAGGGGGGGGGGGGGTTTACTAAGAGGTGGGCACTGCAAATTTGAACCGGACATATTCATTGCACCAATCAAATTTGAACCAAGAAACTTTGCCTCCTGGTTTGATCTTGTAGAGAAAAAGTTCTTGTTTCAAAGAAGTTCAATACTTTTTCCATTACATTGTATTTAAACTTTACAGTGAAAGTGAAGCATCTACAAGTGAAATTGGTGAACTAGCCTTACAAAGCACCACTGTTAGCTCTGTGGATAACCAAGAGGATTGCAATCAACA
>CM042753.1:10394363-10406571 GCA_022496165.2 Catalaphyllia jardinei
ACAGACAGACAGACAGACAGACAGACAGACAGACAGACAGACAGACACACACACAGAGACATACAGATAGAGAGTAAGTGATACCATTAAAATTGTATGGTGACAAGTTAGAGTGGATGGGCACATTTTAAAGGTACAATGTACAGTGGTGTCATCATTAGTCTAATTTGGTTAAAAAAAACTCTGGAGTATTAGATAATGATCAGCAGTACCATTGCAGTGAAACAAATCTGAGAAAATCAAAGGCCTTCAGTTTGAGTCAATGGAAGGTGCCAAAATGGAAGACTTAAGAAACCTGGAATTACACTGTATGAAAATCTTCTTTTCTATATCTTACTTGATTCTTGGGTTTCAAAAATAAGTGTAGCAAGTCTGTAGACATCCTTTGGGGATACTGAAATTAAGAGCAAAATAATATGAAAGTTCCTAAGACCCCACTGCCTCTAAATAAAGAAGAGTTTACAATCCTCAGTCTGGAAAAAGACAAGCAAGGCAGTTTCTGTTTCTGATAGCTTGGCAGTATGTTACCCTAGGGGGGTACTTGGGATTTCAAGTGACAGGGATGATCAAATGGAGCCAAAGGTCAAGGTCCCAAATGTAATGGTTATTAGTAGCGTTATGTAATTCCCTGAAGGGTTACGTAACCCAAAACTGTCATGCATGTATTATTCGTACTTAAGCACGCATATTGTAATTTGTAGTTAGTTAATGTTTACCGGTCGTGGATTAAAAAGGTTCTTTCTTAAATCTGAGTCTTTTGAGTCGAAGAACACAACAGTTGGCGACGAGGATGTCAGATACACCGGGAGAATCAGCGCAGCCTAGCATCATGGTACATCCATCGTGTTTAGGGCGTATGGAAGAGTTTTCGCCGGGCAGCGACTGGAAACATTATGTGGAGCGACTCGAAATGTTCTTCGAAGTTAACAGTGTGCCGACAGATAAGCGTGTACCGAGCATACTTACATTAATGGGTAGTAAAATGTATGCTTTGTTGAGGTCCATTTCAGCGCCAAGGAAACCGAAGGAATTAAATTTCAATGAAATTGTGGATACTTTGGCACAGCATGTGGATCCAAAACCGATAATTATCGCAGAAAGATACAAGTTCCATAAAGCCGGACAGGAAGAGTCGGAAACTGTTAGGCAGTACCTCGCCAAGCTACAAAGGTTAGCGGAGACCTGCGAATTTGGCCCATATCGCGAGGAAGCCATTCGAGACCGGTTTGTTTGTGGTTTACGTTCACAGTCAATTCAACGCAAGTTACTGGCTGAGGCGACGTTGACATTGCAAACAGCAGTGGAGAAGGCCTGTGCAAGTGAGTTAACGGAAAAAGAAGCCTCAGGATTTCATGGTTCCTCCCATGATGTTAAGAAAGTGGAGGGAACTTTTCCCGAATGCTTCAGGTGTGGTAAAACCAATCATTCTCAGGAAAAATGTTTTCATCGTAAAGCACAGTGCCATGGATGCCAGAAGTTTGGCCACATTGTACTCAAATGTCCGGAGAAGCGTCCACCGAAAGCTAAGGGAGGAGGAACTAAGAAAAGTAGGATAAAGAAGAAAAGGAAACCCGGTGGAATCCACAGCATTGAAGAAGCGGAGACAGTGGCCGAACCAGTGGACAAAACCGTCTGGCCGATGTTCACCGTAGTCGATTCTCAGGGAAGATGTAAAGAACTGATCGTGCCAGTACTGATTGATGGAAAGTCAGTGGACTTGGAGCTCGATACTGGTGCCTCTGTGACGATCATTCCAAACCATCTTTGGTCTGGTGTATTGGCAGCGAAGCCTCTGCAGCAAACTGACGTGAAACTGAAGAGTTATTCAGGGCATGAAATCCCACTGCTTGGGGAAACCTAAGTCCAGGTATCGTATGGTGATCAACAAGCCTGCCTTCCAGTTATGGTCACTGCCGGTGATGGTCCAGCACTTATGGGAAGAAATTGGTTGTCCGTTCTTAGACTTGATTGGAAGCAGATCAAGCAGATTTCGCTGGAACCGTGCGACAACGTGGAAAAACTGGTTTCTAAGTACGCATCACTGTTTGATGGGGGCCTGGGCACAATCGAGGGAGTGACGGCTCATCTCAAGCTCAAGGAAAATGCCACCCCGCAGTTCTTTAAGCCCAGACCGGTTCCCTTTGCCTTGAAAGAGAAGATTGCAGAGGAGCTTAGGAGGTTGGAAAGAATCGGTTTATTGGAGAAGGTGGAATTCTCTGATTGGGCTACGCCTATCGTTCCAGTTCTGAAACCGGATGGCACCGTCAGGATCTGTGGTGATTATAAGGTCACTATCTACCCTGCATTGGATGTGCCCGAGTACCCCATGCCTACAGCTGAAGAATTATTTACGCAGCTGAATGGTGGTCAGAGTTTCTCTAAATTAGATTTGTCCTCAGCATATCAGCAAGTGTTGTTGGATGAAAAATCCAGGCAGTATGTCACGATTAACACTCATCTGGGACTATTCTGTTACATGCGCCTGCCGTTTGGAGTGGCAGCAAGTCCAGCCATTTTCCAGCAAACAATGGACTCTGTATTGAGTGGCCTTAATGGAGTTGCTGGTATCCTGGATGACTTAATCGTAACTGCTCCAAATGACAAAGAGCATCTTCGCAATTTGGAAAACACTCTAAAGCATTTGGACAGCATGGGTGTGAAACTGAAAAAGTCAAAGTGTGTGTTTATGAAGCCTTCAGTGGAGTATTTCGCGTTCGTGGTGGACCGGCATGGAATTCATCCTTCACCTCGCAAGATACAAGCCATTCAAGAAGTTCCAGAGCCGCAGAATGTCACAGAACTGAAATCTTTCTTGGGACTGGTGAATTATTATCGTAAATTCATTCCGGATATGTCAACTCTTGTCCACCCATTGAATCGCTTGTTGATGTTCGACACACCTTGGGCCTGGACGGAAACCTGTCAAGTAGCCTTCAAGAAGTTGAAAGAATTGCTCCTTAACTCACCTTTGTTGGCCCACTATGACCCAAATAAACCAGTTCGGCTGGCTGTTGACGCCTCATCATATGGTGTGGGGGCAGTCTTGTCACATGTCTTTGATGACGGTGAAGAAAAACCAATCGCGTATGCATCCCGCAGTCTCTCAGCAAGTGAGCAGAATTATTCAATGATCAAGAAGGAAGCTCTGGCAATTGTGTTTGGCATTAAGAAATTCCATCAGTACCTGTTTGGAAGACATTTTTCATTGCTCACAGACCACAGACCTCTCACCTTGTTGTTTGGTCCCAAACGTGGTATCCCGGTGCTGGCCGCGTCCCGCCTGCAGCGTTGGGCTATTCAGTTGTCCGCCTATCAGTATGACATTGAATACCGGGCTTCCAAGGATCATGCCAATGCTGACGCTCTGTCTCGATTGCCAAGGAAGACCGTGGAAGAGCCAGATGATTGGAGTATCGAAGCTGATCAGGTTAACCGCGTTCAAATGGAACGAGCACCAATCACTGTGTCACAAATCCGCGAGGCCACTCGTGGGGATCCAGTTCTCTCTCGTGCGATGTATTACATTCTGCATGGTTGGCCAGCGGAAAAATGCATCCCAGACGAGTTGAAGATTTATTACAATAAACAAGACGAGTTTACTGTTGAAGATGGCTGCATCCTTCGTGGCACCAGGGCAGTGCTTCCTACCAAATTTCAGGCAGCTGTTTTATCGGAATTACATTTGAATCATCCTGGAATGGTCCGCATGAAGTCCTTAGCCAGATTACACGTGTGGTGGCCCAGCCTCGATCACGATGTCGAGCAAACAGTGCAAGATTGCCATGCCTGCCAAACAAATCGCTGTAAGAGTCCAGAGAAAGTCAACAGTCCTTAGATCTGGCCCACACGACCTTGGCAGAGAATACATGTCGACTTCGCTGGTCCATTTAATGGTCAGATGTTTCTGCTTGTGGTAGATGCGAAATCCAAGTGGATTGAAGTATTTGAAATGTCCTCAACCACTGCATCAACGACCATTCGAGCCCTACGTTTCCTGTTTGCCACTCATGGTCTACCAGAGGTCATTGTCTCAGACAACGGTCCGCAGTTCGTTGCTCAGGAAATGGAACTCAAAATGGAACTCGTCATTGCTTATCCTCGCCATACCATCCAGCTTCCAATGGTGAAGTCGAACGAGCCGTAAGAACCTTCAAAGAGTCAATGAAGACCATGAAAGATGAGCCTGGAACCCTAGCAGACAAACTAGCATGTTTCCTTCTGAGCTATCGGACGACGCCTCATACAGCAACTGGATGCACCCCTGCTGAACTCCTGATGGGTCATAGAATTCGCACCCGGTTGGACATCTTGCATCCCGATTTGTCAGCTAAAATGTCCGAGAAAACGAAGCTTGGAAACCATACAACACGCCGTAACTTTCTACCTGGTGACCCAGTCATGGTTAGAGATTATCGAGATCGTAAGCGTCTGTGGATCAAAGGAGTCATTCAAGATCGCTTAGGGCCTGTTACCTATCAAGTTATGGTGGGGAATTTGTTTTGGAAACAGCACGTGGACCAGTTGCGGTCCTTGGCTGGTTCAAAGGTTGCAGATACCGAATCAAACGCTGAGGTTCCTCTTGATGATGCTTATCCTGAAGTAACGCCTTTGCTTCATTCCGAAGAACCGCCGATTGAATCTACTGACTCACAAGCAGATTCTACTCTGGTCGTTCTGCCAAGCCCTCTGAGCTCGCAAGATTTGGTTCCAGTCCCCGCACCAGAGGCGCCCAATTTATCACAGCCGCCTAATGGGTCCACAACAGAAGAACCCGCTAAAGTTACTGAAGTACCAGCCAAAGCTCTAGTTTCTAAGCGTTATCCTACCAGCATTCGTACTAAACCAAAACGTTTAATTGAAGAGATGTAATTAGTACATAGTATCGAACTGAAAGGATGATTTTGTTGGACAATGTTTAAGGACTTAAAATTGTAATTTTTTTATTTGCGTCGGGGGAAGAGTGTAATGTTTATTAGTAGCGTTATGTAATTCCCCGAAGGGTTACGTAACCCAAAACTGTCATGCATGTATTATTCGTATTTAAGCGCGCATATTGTAATTTGTAGTTAGTTAATATTTACCGGTCGTGGATTAAAAAGGTTTTTCTTAAATCGGAGTCTTTTGAGTCGAAGAACACAACACCAAAAAATCCCTAGGGCTTCCAGCAAAACCCCAAAAAATCCCTGGACCAAAATTTAACCCCTCAAAAATCCCATGACAATTTTGAGGCCCCTGAAAGTTCCAGAAAGGTGTAATGCAATAACAGAAAGAAAAACATTGGAAATTGAACACTTGTGTTTGTTTGTTGATCATACCATCTGAATATATCCTTTCCCTCATCTGGTAGTCATTTTAACAATGCTAGAGCAGGTGTTAGAGACACCAAGAATGGTTTTGTTTCAACAGTAACATTATGAATAACTCTAAACAAGACCAACCTGGGTAAGAACATAATGAATAACTTTACTAAGTTAATTACAAATATTAAAAATAATAATTATGCTTCAATAAACTATGATGCATCTGTAGAAGTCTTGAATACAGCCGGGCACCACGGGCCGGGACGATGTAGACTACTGTATAACACATGCAATGTAAAGTGACACCATAGCTTACTTAAAATAAACAACTGCAGCAAAACACGCTTGTTTGTAATTTGTTTGCAGAACTACGGGGCCAGGGCACTACTGATTCTTTTTAATACCCCCAAAAAATCCCTACTCAAATCAAGCTACCCCAAAAAATACTTGCCAAGTTTTTGTATCCCAAAAAATCTTGGAATCAAAAATTTCAAACGCCCCAAAAAATCCTTTGATCATCCCTGTCCCTTGGGTATGTTACACACACATGTGCTTCAAAGGTTTTCGCAGAAAGCTAAATGGACTAATCCTGTCAAATTGTAATCTATGTATTCTAAATAATTTTCAACTACCATCAAAGTTAGCCTTTTCCAGGGTCTCAGTGGTTGGGCACAAGCAAAAAAGAGAGGGAGTGATGGAAAAAGGAGGGAGGACTAAGGCGAGGAATGGTCCAGGCTCTTGGTGGTTGGGGACGAGCGAAAAAGAGGGAGACCGAGAGAAAATAAAGAGGGAGGACTAAGGTGAGGAATAGTCCAGGCTCTCAGTGGTTGGGGACTATCAAAAAAGAGGGGGAGCGAGAGAAAAAACGGAGGGAGGACTAAGGCGAGGAATAGTCCAGGCTCTCGGTGGTTGGGGAAAAGCAAAAAAGAGGGGGAGCTAGAGGAAAAAGGAGGGAGGATCTAGGTGAGGAACAGCATAAGAGCCTGTAAGACTTTCTTTAACGACCCTCTGATTGGTTTATTTTGACAGTACAGGGCATGACAAAAGTGCTGTCCGATAGCCCGGCGCTAGTGGAATGACTTGTCAGGCTAGCGTTTTCTTATCATAGCTTGCCCGACGGGCAAGCATCAATGGTTTCTCTTTCCTAATGATAAAATGAAATTTTATACCAAAAAGTGTGTAACAGAAAACTTCTCGGACCTTGGGGCTAGTAACCTCAAGTAACAGCTTGCCCGAAGGGCAACCTCATCTTCGCATTTTTGTCTCACTGTCAACACTCTGTCTGTTCCCTCATTTATTGTCATCTACCGAGAGCCTGGAACAAGCTAAGTCAAAGTAACAGCATGAACAAATGTAAAAAGTGTTTAGACAAGATCAAAACAAAGGAAGTGAACAAAAGCTGATCCCAATTTCTCTGCTTGCAATCTGTCAGTGATTTTCTTAGATGTGCCTCTTTTTCTCAATCAAATTAACTTTGTGAGGAATATTTACTTACAGATAGATAAAATCAGGTAGTTTCAAACATGATTTGTTAATGATGAAAATATCTTACATCCTTCTGCAGTTCTTGTGACTAACACTGATAAAACTTCTCCTTTCCAGTGCTTGACCAAAGCTTCTAGGACTTTCAAATGTTGCTCAAAGGTACTTTGATCAAGGGATTCTTTTAATTTGTCTTTTATTAAGTCTGAAAGGCTTTCAAATGCTACAAGAAAGAAGAAAAACAATACTTGATATCTGGTATTGACAATAATGACACAGTGATGTGATCATCAAAATTGATATTGAAATTGCAAGCTAAGCTTAGAAAAGCATTTCAGAAATTCAACAGGATTTTTGAGCCTATCGCAGCAGTGCTGGGTTAACACTACAATGCTCAACCATCTGAGCTATGAAGACCTCTCCATTGAGAGCAAGCCAATTTATTGAGTTCATCTTAACCAATGGAAGGAAGTGAAATATAGAATAAATGATGTACACTGCAATGGAAATACAAATAAAATGAAGATGTAATCATCAACAGTTGTTATCCCAATTGCAAGTTGACCAGTTCGCAAGTTGATTAACCTGCAGTTTTTTAACTAAAAATTATCGCCAGGTTTGTTGACCTTCTGTGCTTTAAGGTTGAGAAGTCTGTTCTGCCATTATTAATCTGTTAATTGTTTATTTCTCCTCCTTGGGACTCACATTAAATCCATAGTGACACCTGACACGAGTCATACGCTCAGTTTATTTTTATTTTTATTTTTATAACAACTTTATTTGCATACACTAGAGGAACAAAAGTACAAAATAATGCAAATAGGGTGCCAACAGGGAAGAACTTAATCTTCATATGAAGCAGACCCCCAGAAGAGATATATATACATATATACTATATGTACTTGTATGTAGATATATATAAATATGTAAATATCTATATAATAAATAAATAAATATATGTACAAACTATATATACTACAAAGCCTATGACATAGATAAATCTCCAGCAATCTAAAATCTGTATATATAACCAACTAATTAATTTAAACCCATAATGTAAACGTACAAAATACAGCGAAAATAAAACATCCATAAGAAAACATAAACATCCTAGTGCGATACAGAATCCTTAATGAGCATCTTATACAGACGTCTCTTGAAATTACTAACACTGACTGCTTCAACGATATCTTTCGGTAAGGAATTCTACTCATCAATATACCTATGCCAAAAAGAATACTTAAGAATATTTGTACGAGCATAGGGTTTCCAAATCTTATATCTATTGGTACATCTTGTGCGGCAAGAAGAGAACTTCACATAATCATCTAGATTTACAATGCAAAAGCCCTTGATATACTTAAAAAGTTGTATCAGACTTAGAAAATTTCGACAGGTTTTGAGATGCATCCATTTTAGCTTCGACAGTCTTTCGTCGTAAGTAATGTCCTTGCTAAGAATCCACCTAGAGGCATTACGCTGAATTCGCTCTAGTTTATCTGACAAGTATTGTTGATGGGGATTCCAAGCGGGGCACGCATATTCAATCATCGGACGAACCATAGATATATACCCCATTTTTATAGCTTCGGAGCATCTACCAAACGTGCGTTTAAGTAAGCCCAGAACGCGATTTGCTTTTGCAGCAACTGATAGGACATGGGATTTCCATGAAAGATCACATGAAAGGGTCACACCAAGATGCTTGTGCGAAGAGACTTTCATCAATGGAGTAGTTGATGTCATATGAATCTCATGAATTCGCACTTGTCAATGTTTAAATTCAGAGACCATGAACTGCACCAGTCACTCATTTGATGTAAGCCTTGTTGAACAGGAGCAGAGACAATGTCAATAGAATCAGAGTTATACAGTAGCGTATCATCAGCGAACATTTCACTCGAACAGGATAAAGTTTGTGGTAAGTCATTTACGTATAAAATAAAGATAAGGGGCCCCAAAATAGAGCCCTGAGGCACACCTGAGATGACATTTCCCCAATCGGAGAAAGCACCATCGATGACTACTCTCTGCTTTCGATCATAAAGGAAATCACTCAACCACAGGAGGATATTGCCGTTGATGCCAAAAAGTTGTAGCTTAGCCAAAAGATGTTTGTGGGAAACAGAGTCAAAGGCTTTAGCAAAATCCAAGAAGACTGCATCAGTTAGTTTGCCAGAATCCAAAGCCGAGACCCACGAGTGAAAGATATGTATTAACTGTGAGGTGCATGATGAACCTGTTCGAAAACCAAACTGATGATCGCTGAGTAAATTTTTTGAATTGATAAAGGAAGATATATGTCTGGCCACCAGCTTTTCCAGAACTTTTACCAAGAGACAAGTCAGCGATATTGGCCTGTAGTTACACACGAGTTCCTTGTCACCCTTCTTAAAGATCGGTGAAACATTCGCGTTTTTCCATTCGCAAGGGAGCTTTCCCAACGCAAGTGAAGAATTAAATAACCTGGTCAAAGACGGAACGATTGAGGAAGATGCTTCACGAAGCAAGCGAGCTGTTACCCCATCGGGACCGCACGCCTTATTGGTATTTAAACTGAGCAAGATCTTCGTGACATCTGACTCCTGACAGATAAGTTCGCCGATCACATCTTCTAGCGGTGTGTGAGCTTCAGTACTCGGCGGAGCGGTATCAGACTCATTGAAAATGGAGAGAAAAAAATTGTTGAATAATAATTGAGCTTTGTCAGCTGCAGTTGAAGCAACTTCGTCATTAAGCTGTACTGTTGAAGGTACTGATTGATACTTGGTCTTAGACATAATGAAGGACCAAAATCGCTTGGGGTTCTTCGATTCAATTAATGAACTGACATGTAACCAATAGCTCTTATTTAATTCTGATTTGGTTTGGTTCCTTATTCGTCGGTAATTGTTCCAGTCTTTTTGGTTATTAGAAGCCTTTGCTCTCTTCCAGAGACGTTTACGCTTGTGAAACAATCTTCTAATATGAGAGGTTATCCAGGGGACGTTCTTCCTAGGTTTAATTCGTTTTGAAGGAATGTTGTTGCGAACGGCTTTAAAGAAAAGATGCTTCCATCTCTCCCAAATGTTGTCAATATTGTTGTCGGCGAAGACTGAATCCCATGGGGCACTAGACAGCTCTGTGCGAAAACAGCCCCAATTTGCATTTTTATAATTGTACACCAATTTTGATGGCTGCAATAGACGTGTTACTTGGGTAACCAATGTGAAGTTAATGATGTTGTGATCTGAAGAACCAAGACATTCGCCAATATTAATATCCATAATATTTTCAGGGCTGTCGGTTAATATTAAGTCCAAAATAGATTCAGAGTGCGTAGGACTATCGACGACTTGGGTCAAGCAAAACTGGTTTACAATACAGTCGCAAAAAAAGTCAGATAATTGATTTGGATGCAATGGTGAAATAACATTCCAATCAATGTCAGGTAAATTAAAGTCACCCAGAAGAAGAACACGAGATCTGTTGGATAGGTCTTCAAGCTTTTCAAGGGATTTTGCTAGTTCCTGTAAGCACTTCAAGTCGTTATTCGGAGGACGATAGAAAACTCCAATAAAATACGAGTACGAGGGAACAGGGAGCACTTCACACCATAGCAATTCACAATCCGTTTCCAGGTCCATACGCCGAAAACACTGAATATTACTTCTAACTGCAAGCAAAACTCCTCCGCCCCTTCCTCCGCGATCCTTACGGTGTATAGTAAAGGTCGAAGGCAAGATTTCGAGGTCATTAATAGAGTCATTTAGCCACGTTTCAGTAATTGCTATAACATCCAGCTTCCCAATAGCGACGTGAGTTTGTAAATCCAACCGCTTGTTTACGATACTGCGAGCATTGAAGGTCGAAATGCATAAAAATGATATTTACATGAATATCCTTAGCATCCCTACCCCTAAAAAAGTCCCACTGTGGTCCCCCACCATCATCAATAAAATCTGCCAGAAAGCATAGTGGTGATCTTATCCTAGTGTGCATTCCATAATAATTATGTACTTAATTAATCGAAGGTGGTTTTGATGGGAACTTAAACGGTTTATTTTAGCAGCGTCGATAGTACGGGTTGTTTTAATGTTTTCGTTTCAAAAAATTAACAGGGAAAATGGGACTAACGTTGTGTCGAACAAAATGTCAATTTTCGCGAAACGCAGCGCATTGTTTGTTTGTGCCAAGGAGACATAATGACCGAATAGCATTCATTTTATAAACACAATACTGGTATCGGCTCGAGCAACTAGCGGTCACTGATTTTATTCATTGAATTCGCTTTTTGGAAACGCTAGACGCTAAAATGCTCAAACTTCACTTTAAAAAAAGACCTTAAAAAGTCCATTGACTACGGCATCGATAAATGGGTGAATCTTGCACAGGAAACATTATAAATCGAAGGTGTAATTCGGTGCGAACTTATAGCACTAGCAGCATCGATATATAGTATGCCCGGCTATAATAATGTTTGGTTTCAAAAAGAAGAGGAAAAGTTAACAAGAAATAAAAGTGCGGATGTCGTGTTGAACTCGACTCACGATACCTTGCATCGGCCCTCGCAGCGCCTTAATCGCTTGTGCCAACCAAGCTGACACGCCTAAATTACCTTTTTTATCGCCTTGAGCAACTTTCGTTGATTTCATTGTCCAGCAAAACAAATAGTTTCTTCTGATTTGCGTTCGACAGAAACAATCCAACGAAGAACAAACCAGGGAAAAAAACTACAGAGCAACGTTTCTCAGGCAAAGCGAACCCACACGCCAAAATTCAGCTATTTTTGAGTACTTTCAAAATTGGCAGAAAAATGTCGGGGACGTTCTTGCCCGCGGCTTTGTTTATCTAGCTGCATCGACAGCATGCACGGGATGTTGGAAAGGGTCCTTTTTTTTTGAAAAGAAGAAGAGAGACTTGCAAACGGTGAAGTTTAGTGGCAATCACAACACGGGTTCTTGGAAAGGGTGCTTTGGGCAATAAAAGGAAAAGGAGATATAACGCAAAAAAAAAAACAACATCAGCGACTGTTGCGGCGTCGAACCAACCCCTATTAACTTCTGACCCGGCTTGCAGCGCCGCGCATGAACCGCTGGCGCTAGCAAAGCACTACTGAATAATCTGGTTAATTATGTGTTTAGAATACATCAACTGCCGGTTAAAGGATGCTTCGTTGATTTCATTGTTCAGCGAAACAAAAGACTTCTTTTGTTTCTCGTGCAACAAAAGATCTCCAAAAGATACCGCCGTAGAACGGATGATTTTTTGCATACGTTATTTCTCGAAAACGAAGAGCAAACCAGTGAAAAAAAATACAGGGTGATGTTTTTCTATTTAATTGAAGACCACATGCAAAAATTCAGGCACTTTTGACGAAAAAAGAAACAGACACAAAATTATGGGGCGCCGAACCAGTCAATATTCCCTACATTTTTCTATGGTCT
>CM042753.1:10411571-10432702 GCA_022496165.2 Catalaphyllia jardinei
AGACCATAGAAAAATGTAGGGAATATTGACTGGTTCGGCGCCCCATACAAAATCGTCACTTAGCATGGTTTTGCACTCACCCCTTCTATTTATCCCAAACCGACCGGTCAGGGATCAGCGGTGATCCTGAATATTCTGGTCAGAAGAAACTGAAAATGGACAATTCCATTTGAGTTCTGACCAAATTTCCCCAATCTTTGGCACTATGGAAAGCAACCCTCTATTTTCCCATTGTACCGCATGCCTGCCTGTCCCAGGATGGAGGGGGGGGGGGGTGTGCGTGCAGAGGCAGATGGGGTGGATAGGGGGTAGGCAGTGATAAAGGAGAGACGTATTAGGTATACGTTTTACGAAAAAAAGTTAGTAATGATTTACGTTTTCACTCACTGAGCTGTGGAGTAGTGTCAGGGCCAGGTCCGGTCGTTGAAAGTCTGTTTTCTCGTAATCTTAAAAAGTTTCCCACGCTGTGCCTTGTAAATGCAGGTAATCCATTTCTCCCCAACGCTAAATAACTCAAACCGCATCTGTGATAGAATAATACACATCGTTTCCTTAAAACACAACGGATCCCATCAGCAATGAGCGGGCGACAAAGTTGAGAAATGGGAAGACAACGAAAGGTAGCCGCCGTATTCGTCGCCATGTTTAGAGTCCTATGAGCCCGCGATCGTAGGATGAAACACGATTGCTTTATTCGTAAGGGTGACCCACTGGGGGAAATAATAGCAAAGCATAAATTCCTTGATTAAGCGATTTTAAAGCAGATCATCTTCTACATTAATGAAAATTTTACATCTGAATAATCACATTTACTAGCTTTCTGAAGATTTGAAAGGTTTAATTTAGCGATCACGATACAATTGAATAGCAACTTCCTGACCCTTCCCTCCCTAGAAGTTGACCTCTCGATTGCGTGCGACCATTTGAAATTTTTCTCCTTGGATTGTATTATAGAGGATTTGATATCCAAGTTATCCTTCATTCTTTTTGTGTAAAACATGAGAAAATAAGGCTAAGGATGGCATGTTTCCGTCCAAGTATTGGTTTCCTTCCTGTTGTACATATTTGATTGGACGTACACAAGGAATGGCTCCTTTCTCTCCGTGACACGACCAGCATGGACAACAACAACAGCATTCCTTACGGATCGATATCTTGGGACAATGAAGATTCGTTTCCTCTGACGAATCAGCATAGGGAACCACGTGGAATTCCTCCACTAAGACCTTCCACTTTACCCAGCAGTAATGGTCTGAGATACTCTCTGCGAGGTCCACATTTTCCGCCACCACAACAAAGAAACCAGGCTGTTGGAATTTCCAGAAATTTAGAATTGGCAAACCGTCTCCAACAGGGAGAAATGCCACAATCCAGCTTTCAACAGCCCAGTAGTTCTAGTGAAAGTTCTGCTCCATACGAAAGATACTTTACCTTGCGACCTTCGCGAAGCACTTCGCACGCACAAATGCATTCTATGGAACCACAATCTTCAAACTGTGTAAATTCAACTACTGAGGGTCAAAGTTATGCCACGTTATGCGCGAATCCTTCACCAGGGTCCAGTTCTGGTAACCCTGCATTGACTTCAGTGTCAGAACAACCACATTTTTCAACTCCTATTGTTTATAATGAAAATGCTTGCAATAATAATATAGAGATGTCTCCAGGTCTTACGAGAGAAGGGTGAGTGAACAGCTAATGCTGTGAGTTTTTAGGTTGAGAACTTTTGGATCATTACTTGTGAAACCTCTAGGTATAATTGTTGAAAGAGTGGGTAAGGCTATCCAGTGCATAATTTTGTGTGCAGAAAACAAATCACGCTAAGTACTGTATTCACTGGACAGTGAATTATTTGGTGGATATTGTTTTCTGCCATTTGAGCAACCTGGCCCTGGCCCTGATTGTTCGAAAAGTGGATAACGCTATCCAGCGGATAGCGTGGTTTGTTTAGTTAACACTCATCTGCTGGATGGCAATTTATCCAGTGTATAACGTTATCCAGCTTTCGAACAACCGGGGCCTGATGTATAGAGGGTGAGTGTTCCTACATCTTGTAGAATTTTAATCATATTTCACAGATTTTTGCCTCTCAGAGCCTTGATATCTTTTGTAAGTCTGTAAAAGTCTCGACTTGCAAGTAAGATACTCTTGTCTGGTCTTACTGTCCAGAAAGTTTCAGTTGTACCAGTCACCATCTCAGAATGTAGGAGCATCCTCTGACTGGCCCCAGGTTGACCAGAATCGTCATAAGTCTCCCCATTACTTAATTATGCATTTGGTTTCTCTGGTCAACATTGTCCATATAGTAGCTCTTCTTAGTCTCCTATGATTTCTACTAGTGGACCAAGTAATCTCAGTAGATCAGGAACTCTCTCAAGAGCACTAAAGTTGCACATACATAGCAGGCCAAGTGGCTCTTATATAATTATGTAGGTAGGTTCCAATGCATTGACTAGCCTGGGGGTATTGGCTACTCCTCTCACCCCCTCTCCCATGACTGTGAGAGGAAAATTGTGTCACCTCCTGGGTTTCCTACCTACCTGCCTGTAAAATTTGTTATACAGTTATAATTTAACACCAGCTTTTGTATGTGTAATATGTATTTTTTTATAGAAGCAATGAAAGGTTTCATGCAAGCAGAGCAAAAAGGAAAAGTAGTTTATCAAATGATGAAGGGTAAGCTGCATGTAATCAAATGAATGAATGATCTAAATTTCAATAAGGCCTGATATTTCTTCTTGCATATCTTATGGTAGTATTAGTAGGAAGTATAAATTTATTTATTAATCACAAGGTCATAGTATTTAATTTATTTTGGTCAAACAATGTTCTTACTCAAGGCATGTTTGAAATCAAAATTGGCTCAGAAATAGACTCTCATTAATCAAACAGCACAGTATGTAGCACTGATAATATAACTTGTAGAATACTGGGTTGCTAAAAAAGCCTAACAGTCATGGCAAATGCCCTAACATATCGGTGTCAAAGAACTGACTTCTAAATTCAAGTTTTTATGGCAACAGCAAAGAGAGCTATGAAAATGTGAATAATGTCCAATCTATAATTTATTTTACATTTTATTTTGTTTCAGACAAGATGGTCCTTCAAACAAGCAATTTCTTTCAGAGGAAAGAATGGCAGCAAGGATGCACAATTTGCGAATAAGCAGTGACCACAATTACCCAGTTAATATTATACAACGCTTTATGGACAGCTTTAATGAGACATCTAAAAGTTCTCAAAGTCAAATCAATGATGATGATGTTGATGATGAATTTGAAAATGCAGATGAGATGCAAAGAAGGTGAGCAGAAAGAAAAATTATTGTTGATGTTGTTCTTGGAAAGAGGAAGGAAATGTTTTAAGATGTATGTGTTTGAGGTTACTGTCTTTTGGATCTCTCTCAAGAGGTTTTTACCATTATATTGATTGGCCACCTTGTGAAGAAACAAGTGTGCAGATTGGTAGGTGAAGAGTTGAAGCCTGACCAGGTTACACACATTGCATATTCAGGCAATCCATGCTAGACCCATGGTATACCATAAAGTTCCAAAAATAAGCCCCTCCATGTTTAAGCCCTCCAAGCAGTAATGCAAAAAATCCTCCGTTTAATAGCCCCTCCAAATATCATCTCCCTGGATGCTTGTACGCGTAAAATTGCCCTCAAATACAAAGTAAAACAAAGCAAAAATGGTAAATTTACTTCCAACTTTAAGGCTAGCCCAATCGATTTGGAAATGCAAATTTCCCTCTGTAGATAAGCCCCTCAGAATATAAGCCCCTCCCAAAATCAGCCCCTCGAAAAGGGCCTTTGACAGATATAAGCCCCAGGGCTTGTTTTCAGGATTTTATGGTATTGGTGCACAAGTGAGTCCTGTAAGCTTTATTTTAAGAGTGGCTCTTCCTGTTCATTGTAGAAAAGTATCTCCCTTAAAAATGAGAGTTCAGTTTCAGAGAAACAAGTGCAATTCAGCTGGAGCCAACCAACTGACCATTATCTATTTCAGAGAGGTGTCTCTCACAAAGTGGTATCTGATTGGAAGAGTTGACTGTCCTTGCTTGTTGTCAGAACAGCCCAACAAAAAGCTAGGGGACCATCTCATTTGGCATTACACACATTCACAGATGCGTACACGTACATTACTTTATAAATGTGCATGACATTTATACCATAAAAGAGAGCAATAATCATTGATCAAATCAAGTTGGGCAAATTGCGATATCAAATGTGTCAGGAAAATTAGCTGTGTTACAGACACAAGGTTAACATGTGTAAAATCAATCACCCATCACAAGACAGTATCATTTGACAGGAAGCTACATTTACTATTTTTTGCAGCAGAGACTTTCCAGTGTTTGTTCTGTCATCTCATGTGAAGGAAGCCATGGCTAAAAATGAGCCGATTATTCCAGAAGCTATCTTCAATCAACTGTAAGTTCATTTCATGTAAACTATATTTTTCCTTTGCTGTGCTTGTCTGGAAGAATAATTAAGTCGTTGCACAGTTATTGATTGGTACCAGCTTATTAATTTTCAAGACCTTTCAAAGAAGGAAGAAGAAATTTGTATTTCAAATCTTTAACCTGCCTGTGCATTTAAAGTATTTGAAGTAGACTTTCATGGGTGTTTCTAAACAGAGTAACTAAGTAACGAGTAACGAAGTAACGAAAAACCGAGTAACGAGGAAAAATTTCGAAGGGTCAAAAATTCTCAAATCCTTTAAAAATATGTAGAATCGATTATAATCGCTTTTTTAGTATTGATATATAAATAGGAACTACAAAACCAATTCACAAAACAAGCTTAACCACCCATAAGCTCAAAATTAAAAGTTAATAAAACATTGCTATTGGATAACCGGCAGCGGGGAAGTGTTATTAAAATATACTACATACCCGACAGTCTGAAGTTATTCTAGAGCTTCCAAGGAAATCCTCATGTAATCTTTTTTAAAACTGTAGATCTTTGCTTAGAAATGTCAAGCGATTTCAATTACAATTTTGGCTTCGTAGTTGAGGAAATATTTGAGATTGGGCATACTAGAAAATCTCGATGTTTCGACACATCGTACTCTAACTCCGGAGTCAACTCTCATAGAATAACTTCTACAAAAACATGTATTGAAGTTGGAACCCTGGTTATTTGTTTGGAAATGCGAAGCGATTCAAAATGATGTTTTGCTTTTGTTGTGCACGAATTCTCTTTAATATATTAAAAAAACCTCGACTCAGGCCAAGTAAAAAAAAAAACGTTTCTGTCCGGATTTCTATAAAAAAAAGAGAGCGGGCGGGCGTCGTTTTATTTTTGTTATTTATTATTTCCTATTGCATGCTTTCTTTACACAGTATTACCTTCCCCCAGGGATACGTTGGAGCTCTTAGGTCAAATATTAATAAAACGAAACATCAGATATTGATTAAACACAAGTTTGTTTAATTTTGATACACACTAAGGGTTAGCAGTGAAAATTTACATTATTTTGGTGTGTACACAGCAGCAATGGGCTTTACACATATTTGATGTTATAAGAACACCTTCTTAATGTTAATGTTATGTTGCTCAAAAAAATAATTAAAGAACAGAGGCGGCGCTAAAAAATGAAGCGGGCGGGGACGAGAAACGTGATTTTTTTTTTTTACTTGGACTCACAAGCACGGTTGTTCAATAAACTTACCGGCAGTCAAAATTTATGAATAATCATTATATTCAATATCCACTAAAACGATCATTCGAACCTCCCGAGAATATTTTACCATTTCGGTCTATGCCTCTATGGTCGGAAACGCCAGCCGCGGTTTTAAATTGTTTTGGTTTTGCACAAATGGTACGAACTTTGCCCGACTCACGTGCACGGTTTTTCAACAACTACATACCCGGCAGTCAGAAGTTCTTCCCGTTTCTCCATCAAAATTTCCATTGGAACCTATTGAGATGTCGCTGTAGAAATACCAAGCGTTTTTTAGCCTCGGAAAACTAGCATAATAAAAAGTATAATAAACCAAATGCTGAAATTCTCACAGGACGTTTCCTACGCATTTTTAAATGATCTTGAAATTTTTGACCCTTTCAATTTTTTCACGTTACTCGGTTTCTCGTTACTTCGTTACTCGTTACTTCGTTACTCTGTTTAGTAGTAACACCCGGCTTTCATTATCTGTATGTTATTGTATAAACGTCAGTGAAATACTGAGTGGTATCAAATTTGGAAAAAACAATATGATATCACCAAATGTGAAAGTATCATTTTCAATAACATTTTTCTTTTGTCTCTTTAACTGCACTAAAATTTGTTGGTGTTGGACTGAAACAGCTTTGGATCTTTTTCGGTCATCTTCTGCAATCTTCAGAAAATGTCTAGAACAATTTTGGAAAATCTTTGGAAATCTTTAGAAAGTGGTTGAAAATCTTCTGGAAATCGTCAAAAATGTTGTCATTAGTACGTTTATATAATAAACAAAATAATACATGGTTTCTTGTAGATATGGGATTTCTTTTTCAGTGTTCAACTTGATATCTCACAAGTGAACGCAGTGAACAAGTGAGATAGAGTTGAACACCCAAAGGGATATTCCATATCTACGCGTATCCATGTATTATTCTCTATTTATCTACTTACCAACACATCTACATACATGTTCACAATCTTCTGCCAATAAGCAGCATTATTTTACGGCTAGCTCCATGAGTGAGCAAGATCAACGGAATCCTGTACTGTGATTGGCTACCCGAGTGGGCAAGATTGAGCTATCTTGCCCGCCTGGGACTACCTGCTGTATCCCGCAAGAGAAATTTCCGCGAAAGCCATATTAATAATAAATCCTTTATTGACCAAGTTTGTTCGGTGAAGATTGCTGGATACTGGCAGTGAGTTTGTTACCTCTGCGTCCTGCGTCCCTGATGCATAAAAATCCCCAAGGACGCTAAATAATTCAAGGCACGCGTCCTGTAGGATGCAAAGAATGATCGTTCGATCAATCGATCTATGTGTGATTTAAACCTAAAATAAAACCTACCTCAGCTCAGATCAAGAGAGTAATATCATCTGCCTAAGAAGTAATTTCGGGGGGCAGCAGCTTTGCACAAACGATGACGGACTCAAGAGTGTTCCCAAGAGTGAGTGTTGCTGGCAGTGCTTCAACTTCCGACAACGATAGCGAAAAGAAAAAAATGGAAATTCCTTTCGCAGTGGTTGAAGACATGTGGTTGGCTGAAATATGATGAGAATAAAAATTTCTTGTACTGTGATGTCTGTACTAAGTTTAACAGAAAGAATTCCCTCCATCAAAACGAAGAATGCCTAAATTATCAGCATACAACTTTGGTGAGGCATGCCTCATTAAATGACCATCAGACAGCACTGCAGATACACGTACCTGGGCTTCAGAAACATCTGAGGACCATTCAGAAGAAATCTACAACCGTTCAAGACAAAGCTGCATTAGTCCTTCTAAAATGTGTTCATTGGCTTTTTGTAGAGAATATCCCACTCTCGAAATTCAAAAGTTTGCAGACATTGCTTCATGATTTGGGTCTTCAGGACATTGCTTTCCTCAAAGAAACGGCCATACTATTAAAAAATTGATTTCAGTTCAAGGCTCGGTTAAGGTCATTCCACTGAAATAGAACCTACACTGAGGTTTTTCTCAAACTTTGCTTTGTTTATATTAGGGAAGGTACGTTTTTTATTGGGGGGGGGGGGGCGCCCCGGGGCTTCGGAGGGGAGGGTCATTAGTAAATATTTCACAAATTGGGGAGGGTCAAACCTGTTTGATACGCAGTCAGGGGAGGGTCATAGCTCTTTTTGGCAAGGAAAATGTAACTCCATGTCGGTTAGTTGACTTCAATTTACTAAAAAACAAGCGAAGTGTATAAAAACCTAAAACTTGTATATACAGGCAAAGCTATCAGTTAAAATTAATTTCAATTATTTCATACAGATGTCGAAATATTCTGTCAAAAAACTATTTTGTCCCAACTAACATAATTGTCTCTCTCGACCCGTGCCCGCTTTCGTCCATATTTTGACGTCGGTAATGTTTCCACGCAGGGTTCTGGTATAAAATCAGTCTCCGGCGACGATTCGTTACTTGAGCTACTCGGGCTTGAACCGACAACTCGATCTACTACGTCACTTTGCGAGTCGGTTTCCACCTCGGAAAGTGATGAGGTCACTTGTTGCTGTACATTTCTGAGTGGGGGCGGCCGGCGGCCGCTGGATTATCTGAGGTCACAAAAGCCAACTTGTGATTTATTGCTTTCAAAGCCTCGCGAACTTCCCACTGGCGCTTTCTTTCAGTCACAAAACAACGGCGAAAGCGTTCCTTGTAGGGACAAGTGGCCCAAAAGGACAGGTAGAACTTAGGCAGAATACTATTAGAGAACTCAGTATATTCGCCCTTTGGGTTCGGGAACCACCCCAGATCTTCATCTTTCCACTTCTCTGGACTAGTTGCACTTTGACTTGCTCCCGCACCAGATGAGCCACCAACAGAGTCAGAGGAGTAGCGGGCATCCTTTTTACAATGGCGAGTCGGCAGACAGCCACAATAGCCACAGGTTGCTCCATCTGACCTCATAAAATCCTGGCATTCTCCACAAGCGCATTTCCCTCTTTCTATTCCTCGCAGCCCATTTTCAATTTTTCACTGTGCAAACCGTGCAGCGCCACACAATTAACTGCTTTGCGAGCAGACACGGTTATGTGAGCAACACTTCCGGTCAGTTATTTTCACTTCCGGTTATTTTTGTCTTGGAGGAGGTGGGGGGAGGGCCACATGCTTTTGTTTAGGTATTTATGAAGGGTCATGCATTAATCCAATCTGGGAAGTGGGAGGCCCACTTCTTTTTAAGCAAAAAAATTCTAAAATACCCCGGCCCACCCCCCCCCCCCCCCCAATAAAAAACGTACCTTCCCTTATAGGAACTTAAATTTGGAAAGAAAAATGAGGAGTCCCCATGTTCGTTTAGCAGCAACAGCACCTTGTTTATACCATGTAAATCCTTATAATAGCACCATGATTATAGTCACGATTGCTTGCTAAATTCACGTTTCCGACGATTGTTTTTTGCTCAGCACTGAGAATTGGCCCATATTTATTTTACATAGAGAAATTTACTAGTCAATTAAAAAAAACAGAAAAAAATGATAGGTCACCGTAGTCGCTTTCGAGAAAATGACGATTTACTTCTTTGGCGAGGCCCAGCCGTAAAGAAAAAGCCGCCATGTTCTAATGCGCGCGAGTAGTCTATTTAACAAACAGATTCCATGTTGCCGTGCGTCTGTTCAGTAATAGATCACAGATGACGTCAAAATGTGGTAAGAACAAAAAAAGTGGCACACGAGGCGTAGGCGCGTGTGTCACTGATGTTCTTACCACATTTTGACGTCTTCTGTGATCTATTACTGAATCAGACGCTCGGCAACATGAATCTGTTTGTGTTATACAATAACGAAAAGCCTTTTTTGTTTCAAAATATTTCAACATAACGCGAAAGCTGGCCTTTTGCCCCGCCTTTGCACGAATAAAAGCCATTTGACGTGATCTATGATCTATACAAAATGAAGCAATTTCATTGGTTGCCATGCGTAGTAAAGAATTGTGATTGGTCGAGAAAAATCACGCCACTTTCAAACCTGACTCCAGCGAACTCGAGCGAACTCGCGCGTCACTCCTCGTTGAATGAAACTTACAGTGAAAGCATAATTGAACTGCGAAATCTACAAATCTTAAAGAAAAAGCTGGAAAAATCAAGCCAGTTTCTGTCATCAGAGCAGCCCTGTGAGCCGAAAAGCTTGGACGTTGCCTTGAAAATTACAGGATTTGAAAAAATACCCTCGGAAAACTTGTGGTTGCGGTCAACCTAGAGGCCATTTGATTCGAGTTTTGAATGAAAGGAGCGTAAATGACGGTGGAGATTTTTGTCTTCTGTGGTTGGTGATTCTCAAATCAGCTTGATATAGTATCTAAGAGACATTTTAGCTGCGATACTGTTGACCGTGAGCTGTGGTTAGCTATACTTCTAGCTCGCTGCTGTGCCCTGAAACGGACAGGAACATTCGCACCGGAAAGCAAGGTTATGTATTTTATTTTACCGATTTGGAGAAGCGATGTTTTGATGTTCCATTCCTGTATGAGCGGGAAATTTGCGAGCATATGATGTTGGTCATTAATCACTAATAAGCGATGACAGATGTAACAGGGTTCGAAGTTAAGGTGAATGGAATTCCAGCCTCGCTTTAGTCGGTCGTAGGCCTGTTGTCGATCGGGCAATCCATTGTATCGTTTGTCGGAGTTTCCGCTCACAGGTTTACAGTGCAACACTTATCCACGCTCCCTCAAAATGTCCAGAACTTAGATGTATCGCAACTGGAACTTTTCCTTAGACGCTTGAACGTGAAACGAACAAAACGTTTACCAAACTTTACGAAGTTCGCCATCCTTCTTTCCCACGAAAATCAGTGCTTAGTCCCGCTCTGCCAAATTTCTTAACTGGGGAGATCATAGAAACTCGGTTCCAACCCTTCCTTTCCCCCCCCCCCCCCCCCCCCTTGATGACAGCGTGAAATCAGTCAGGCATGAAAGGTCAAGTGGGCGGTTTTCAAAATCACAACCAGGGCGGAAAAAGGCCGGGCGGTGAAACGGGCTGTCCAGGTAGGGCGGGGAAACGAGCTGGTCCGAGCAAAAAGGTCTGATGCAGTAGACTGGAGTCTACTAAAACAAGGAGATTCCACTTACTTACACTCGAACTAAGATTTCTAAAGAAATTACACGAAACTCCCTTCTATGTGAATCAGCAACTTTTTTTACTGCATTTTTTGTTCTGAGTCAGTGGGAAAAGGTAAGTTTTTTCCGGGATGAAAACAAGACTTACGATTTCGCACTGTGAATGAGTAATCGAATGTGTAATTTATTTTCCCAGGACAAAAATTCACGTTGTTGAAGAAACACACGTGACTTTAGTAGCCTTAAAGCATTGGTGAAAACTGTTGCAGCATCTCAGCACAAAAGAAGGCAAAAAATATTTTGTCAAATTTATGACTCGGACATAAAAGTGCACGCGCTCCACTATGCAAATTAGCTACTTGTACGCGTCAGATTTTCCTTTCCAAATTAAAACTTCCGTAAACTCGACAAATAGTAAAAAGAATAAGAAACTTTCGAACCAGAAATTGGTCATGATGAAGCATTGTTCTGAGAAACTCACAAATAAAATCGATACCACAGAGAAGAGCTTTCTTTTATAAACTTTATTCATAAGTCAAAAGCTTACGCGTACAACTAGCGCGAGAAGATGTTTACTCATTCACAGTGTTTTCATCCCGGAAAAACTTACCTTTTCCCATTGCCTTAGAACAAAAAATGCAGTAAAAAGAGTTGCAGATCCACATAGGAGGGAGTTTCGTGTAATTTCTTTAGAAATCTAAGTTCGAGTGTAAGTAAGTGGAATCTCCTTGTTTTAGTAGACCCCAGTCTACTGCATCACACCTTTTTGCAACCTCGTTCCCAGGGTCCTCTCTCTATCTCGAGAAAGTACCCTACTTTCTCGAGGTAGAGAAAGGTCCCTGGGAACGAGGTTGACCTTTTTCTTCCTTCCCCTCCCACCAACCCCTCCTTCTTATTTTTGCTCTCGCCCCATTTTTCGCGCGGGCAAAACGCCGAAAATCCCCGTTGCTACGCAGGCTATCCGCAGTCGAAGTCGATTTGTTGATTTCCCCACGTGAATATTTAAATCCCCACCGTACATCAAGGAATTCTTTGTTCTGACAATGTCATTCAAAACTGGTTTAATTGCTGCCGCGTTTTCCTCCTGTCTTGGGGTTGATATCAAACAAGAGGCAGATGCTATCGAACATTCACAGACTGCCACTGCTCGATCGGTTTCACTGATTCCGATCGCGATGCCACAGCTGTACAGCTTCACGTACGATTCATTAACAACTGTCGATGATTCGTACACCGTCGGAGTCCTTGGTAAAAGTAACCAGGAATACTTCATAGATTCATTGGCCACCGTTCAAGATATTAAGAAGTGTCTGGCAGCAACGATCGGCATACATCCCGGAAGTCAAACATTGCTTTACAAAGGGAGAAGACTCGCAGAAAATCAGAGTCTAAAGGCACAGCATGTACCCGGAGGATCAAAAGTAATGCTTGCATGGGGGCCCTCCGACAATGGACCAGAACCAGTGCACTATATTAAAGATTCTGATTTGGACCCGCAATTCGATTACGACTTCACCAACAAGAAAGACGACGGAAGCAGATTTGTGCGTGGCGAGGGAAAGAATAAGCACATCTACGAGCGTCCCTATGGATGGGATAGATGTGCTATCCGAGTATTGGGGAAGTATTCCAATGATATCTGGCTGGGACAACCTGGACTTCGACTTGGGCCTTCAGCAGGAGAGTGGGCCGTCTCATATCATGGTACCAAAGTGGACAACATTGGCTGCATTGCCGATAGCGGATTTGACAACAGCATGAGCAAACGCCAGCGATATGGTTCTGGAATATACTCCACACCGTCCATCAAGGTGGCCAGTGGATATGCTCCGATGTTTCCATATCGAGGCAGCTCTTACCAGGTGGTGCTGCAAAACCGAGTAAACCTAGAGGAATCCGAAGTGGTACCGCCATCCAAAACTGGTGCTGCAGCAGACTATTTCGTGACGCAAGATCAAAGTAATATTCGACCATATGGCGTCTGCCTCAAGAAGATATAAACAACTTCTAAGAGATATGATAACAGTAACTCGGTCTTCAGTAGTCTCGAGGTCTTGGAAATTCATAACGGTATACAGATAAACGGAACTTACGTTTTCATAGCTAGAGGTCTGCGTTTCTGGTGAGTTACATGTTTTTGCTCGTATTTTTCAGCTTGTTGTAGGATTGTCCTCTCCAGAACGTTTATACTGGCCATAATTTTCACATTTTATTGCCTTTTGATATCTTGTACGTAGTTTAGATTGATACTACCGCTTAGCAATCCGCTTTTTTGTTTACTTTTGCAACCTCTCTTTCCGCTTGGGGACCGAATTGCTTGGACCAACGTAGCACTGTTGTTAAATTTAAAGGTTGGTGTTTTCCTGGGAGAAAATAAATCGCGATCTAGACAAAAATTTAGCGATACTTGACTGTAATCTTTGTTTGTCTACGTCCGTGTCAGTATTTCGTTTCCAACCGTGGCTTAGTGATTTGAATGCCGACTGAGCCATGATACATAATTATGTAAATGATCTCGCATTATGTGTCTATGAAGACGCTTAAACAACTTTATACTATGGTGGCCCATTATTCTCATAAGAAAATAACATGAAATATCACAAAACATCAAGAAATACTAGCTGATTTTAAGAGTAACCTCAAAAAATAAAACAAAATAAAATAAAAATGGAAAATTATTAAGGCTCTTTAATAATTTTTTAATTATTATTTCAACGTAATCGAAAAGAGAAAAATTTAATATAGAAAGTAAAGTAAAGACGAAAAGAAAATCTATTAACGTAAAATAACGTGCAAAATCTGAGTTAAAAAACGAAGTTGAAAAAATACAAAAGCATTTAACACCAAAATCAAACCAAAAGCAAAACAGAAAAGAAAATTTATTGACGTACAATAACATGAAAAATCTGAGTTAAAAGCCCAAAAAAAACGAAGTGAAAAAAAAATACAACAGCATTTAACACCAAAATCAGGACGAAAAGCAAAACGATTCTTACATGTCCATAAGTGGCCCAGCGTTCTCATAGGAAATCAAAGCAAAAAGTAAAGTCAGTAAAGTAAATTGATTTTCACATGTTTACGACGTGGCCCAATGTTCTCATAGCTCCGTAACCCGTCGAATAGCGACACATTCATAGCGGTATACCAGCTGCAAACTCCACAGTTTATAGGTTAAGCTCTCCTGATCCCTTCCAAGTTGCAGGGGGAGAAAAAAAACATGATAAATCGCTTCGTTTTCGAATTTGCAATCCACAATGGCGGAGACGGCCCGCTGTTCTCATAGCCCGAGATACATTCTGGCAGCGGTGGGTTAGGAGGTCTTGTATGACGCCATGAAATGTCCTGAGCTCCTGGTAGCCATGTATATGGACACAAAGTACCGTAGCGGTGTTAGAGCTATATGGTACGTGTAATAGCCGCAGTAGCTATGGTAGTTGTAGTACGTGTAGAGGCTGTAATACGTGTAGTACCTGTAGTATGTGTAGTACCTGTAGTAGCTGTAGTATGTGTAGTACCTGTAGTAGCTGTAGTGGCTGTAGTAGCTGTAGTACCTGCAGTAGCTGTAGTATCTGTAGTAGCTGTAGTAGCTGCAGTAGCTGTAGTAGCTGTAGTAGCTGTAGTAGCTGTAGTAGCTGTAGTATCTGTAGTAGCTGTAGTATGTGTAGTAGCTGTAGCATGTGTAGTACCTGTAGTAGCTGTAGTAGCTGTAGCATGTGTAGTAGCTGTAGTAGCTGTAGTATGTGTAGTACCTGTAGTAGCTGTAGCTACTACAGCTACAGTACTACATGTACTACAGCTACTACAGGTACTACAGCTACTACACGTATTACAGCTACTACAGCCTCTACACGTACTACAGCTACTACAGCTACTACACGTACTACAGATACTACAGATACTACACGTATTACAGCTACTACAGCCTCTACACGTACTACAACTACCATAGCTACTGCAGCTATTACACGTACTATATAGCTCTAACACCGTTACAGTGTCTTCATCCATACGCAAACAGGTACCAGGAGCTCAGGACATTTCATGGGGTCATACATGACCTAACCCACCTCTGCCAGACTGTATCTCGGGCTGTGAGAACGAACAGCGGGCCGTCTCCGCTATTGTGGATTGCAAATTCGAAAATGAAAGCGGTCTATCGATGTTTTTTTTTGTCCTCCTGCAACTTGGAAAGGATCAGGAGAGCTTAACCCATAAACTGTGGAGTTTGCAGCTGGTATACCGCTATGAATGTGTCGCTATTCGACGGGTTTACGGAGCTATGAGAACATAGGGCCATGTCGTAAACATGTGAAAATCATTTTACGCTGGGCCACTTATGGACATGTAAGAATCGTTTTGCTTTTCGTCTTGATTTTGGTGTTAAATGCTGTTGTATTTTTTTTTCACTTCGTTTTTTTTGGGCTTTTCACTCAGATTTTGCATGTTATTGTACGTCAATAAATTTTCTTTTCTGTTTTGCTTTTGGTTTCGTTTTTTCACTCAGATTTTGCATGTTATAATACGTCAATAGATTTTCTTTTCTGTATTACTTTATTTTCTATACTAAAATTTTCTCTTTTAGATTACGTTGAAATAAAAATAATTAAAAAATTATTAAAGAGCCTTAATGATTTTCCATTTTTATTTTATTTTGTTTTATTTTTTGGGGTTACTCTTAAATCAAGTAGTATTTCTTGATATTTTGTGATATTTCATGTTATTTTCTTATGAGAATAATTGGCCACCATATTATACTTTAATCTTTTCAATATACTTACTTGCTCATTGCAATTGTGCAGCCTGTTTAGAAGATCTGTACCAGTATTCTGTATATTTGATTATTGTAACTGTAACTTACTTTGAAGTTCTGTGTTACCATGGTGATATAACATAAGAATTTTTGAGTTATTTTTTTATAAAAATAATACCTCTTAGTCGGCACGTCAGCTACGTTATGGACAGGTAGTTCAGTGAGAGATGTATGTATGTCACACCAATCAGATTGGAGTTCATTCAAGTTTCTTTCTTCAGTTCTCTTATTCCAATCGCAGTGAAATTTTAGAATGGTGTTAGTAAGTGGGTCAGTGCAATTTCACAAAAATCGTGGTATCCGACAACAAACGATCACGTTTGCTATTGTCATTTTGTCACTGGTTAGCTTTTTTTAATGTTATTTATAGTAGTACCGAAATTTTTTGTTGTCTTGATACGGAAAATGTGAGATTGTCCTTTTCAACGTTAAATTTATATTAAAGCATACAGTGATACAGAGCAGATTCGAAACAGGTGCCTAGTTTTCAAAATACACGATGTTTTTATATTTAGTTGTAAGATGCCCTGTTAATATATTAAGAAATATTTCCATTGACCCACTTTGCAATTTTAATTTCAGTCTCATGTTAATGTTTTCTAGCCGGTTGTTTCCACTGATTAGTTTTAACTGTTCAGGAGAATTTTGCTTTGTATCCAGCCATTGTGTACAATCTTTGTCTTGTCTATAAATAAATGCACAGCAGTCTTTTTTGGAAACAAAATAGCAATTGTGGCATTATCTACCTGCATTTTAGCCAGTCTATTTCAATAAACTTTCTTCTTTTTTTCTTCTTTTGTTCTGAAAAATATGTTGTGGTTCAAATTTAACTTTGGTTTAAAATAGTTCCAACCATTTTGAATGTTTTCTCTTTCAGATTGATATCATTAATATGAGACAATGTAAGATAAAAATCAAAGTGGTTTGAGAAATTTAAATCAAATTTAAATTTTAAACCACAACATAATACATGTTTCAGGGGAGGGGGGGGGGTCGAATCCCTTCTCACTATTACATCATGAAATTTGGTACCAGTTATTCACCCACGTCTGTGTTCAAACCAGAGTTTGCATACAGACCGTTCACGGGTTCTAAGTTTGAGTTCTTTGACTTGGTCAGATATAACATGAATGGAATCAAAACCTCCTTGCAGTTTTGCTCAAGTTGATGGCCAGATAGATTGCTGTTTTCAATTTGTAACAATGTCAGTGGCTCCATGACATGAAATTCATCTTCTCCTTCAGAGGCAGAATCTGTCTCCTCTGGATCAAGTTTTGGAATGAGATCAAAAAATACACTTTTGGGGCTGACCAACTTTCTTCGTTGTAAAAGGTGAGAAAATTCTTCAACAGGCTTTAGGTTGATCTGCAGCCAAAAAGGTTAAGCCAATTATTGGTGTACATGTTGAACTGAGTTTTTTATGTATACATTGTTATAAATGACAAGAGTGGAAAACTTTAAAATCAGTCACCAATTACCGGTATTCATAAAAGTGTAACAAATATCGAAATTGACCTATATTTTCATGAAAAGTTTTATTCCATGCAACTACCATTACAAGGTGCTGTTCAAGAACCCCACCAACACCAGGTATGGGAAAGCGCTTGGCAATCGCTGGCTCTGAGACAGTCAAGCCTTTTAGCAGATGCATCAACAGACCACCCATTGACCGTTTGGGTATCTGGTGATCGACCATGATCCCAGGACCTGGCCAGCAACGTGATCCGCGGTCTACTACTGGGTCTGACCGGCGGTCAAAGGGGTAGTGGCAAGTTCAACTTACCGGACAACTCGCAAATGATCGGTCTACCCAATCATCTACCACCTTCCATGTATCTTCGAGTCCTGCAACCTCGACAAAAAGGATGAGGCCTGACCAAGAAAAGGAAAAAAGCTCGACACCCTCTTCAAAAGGGAGGCATAGTACCCCTAGCCCTGGCCGGGATGGCCTTCGCGCCGATGCTACTCCAACCTCTACTAATCGGTCTGCAGCAACGCGAAAGCCCACAAAAGGGAATTAAAGAAGTCCAGGTCTGCCTTTTTTTCCATTGCTTCAGACCATGGTGCCACTGTTAAACGCTTGGCGAACGCAGCCCGTCAATCGAAATTATCACAACCATAGAGTGCCCAAACAACTCCAAGGCTTCGAGGGTCCTGCAAAAGCACCTCCATCCAAACTTCAGCAGCTGAGACACGCTTCCAAATTTCGCCACCTGAGACGTAGGCGTGGGCCACTCCAAGGGAAACTGAGAACCAAAGACATGCTGGCAGCTGCCGGCGCGCTAACAATCATGGCAGGACTGGGCGCGTTGATCGCCGGACTGGTGAACAAGAAGAAGACACAGGAGGGAAGTAGTGCATGGCGCGTGTCAGTCCACCAGCCGTTCCTGCTCAACCTGGTTCGTGGGGATGGGACGACCTGGCGCTGAGAACTAAATTGAGCCAGTAACGAGCAAATACGCGCCTTGACCGACGTGATACACAACCTATACGACGACGTGGTGCCCCTACCAACCCAGGTCAAACTCCCCTTGAAAAACCATATAAGAGAGATTCGACGTTTGAGTGTGCTAAAGACCCCCCTGTACAAATGGCGAGCGCTGCTGCTGGCCCTGGGAACCCGCCTCCTTCCCTTCGTACAGCTTGGTTTATGAGCCTTGAAACTATGAGCGCCAAATACGCTCAAGAGATGATCTTGATCCCAAAACCCTCCTCCTCCAGGTCACCCCCTGACACCATGGATCAGTTTTGGCAACGGCAATTGTTAGTTGATCATTTAACCACGGCACCTTACGTAGATTGCATGATGAAACTCCTCAGCGACATAAAACAAGTCTAAGGTCAGGCCCTACCCTCGACCCTGCCAGGTCAGGGACTCAATAGCAGCGATTAGTTTCGTTTACAAGACCAGCTGGAAAACATGCCAGCTCAGTCTGTGAAAAGGCCCCTGCTGGCCAAGCCATCCACCGCCGTCGCCGCCCCAAAGCTGTCCGGCTGGCGCCCCACCCCCACGTCATTCAAGGAAGTCCTCCAACAATGAGCCGACATTGAGAAGAGACTCTAAGCAAGACATGGAGGAAGCGCTTAAAATGGGGTGACAACTAGGCCATCCAAAAAGCGGATTTTAATTGGAGGATCGTGACCAGCGCCGTCAACGACATACGGGAAGAAAACCGAGTCTTTAACGAGCCGTCTCTAGTGAAGCAGATGATCTACGGGAAAGAAGAGGAAAAAAGAGGCGAGACTGTGCCCGAGAAGCTCACAAGCGTCGTCTCGATAAACTGTGACGCCAACTCAAAGATGTGTACCCCAACCAAGAGGGCAAAGGTTCCAAGCCCCCCGTTTGGCAGAAACCCCGCAGTTGGATTCAAGAATGAAAAAAAGACGAATTATTGTATGGTTGTTGTTATTATCAATAAAAAAATTTATTCATGATGTGGTCTGAAGAAAAGGATATAAAAACAAGCTGCAAGCTTGCAGGTTTTGGGCCGAGAGGTAAAAAAACTGCGTCACAAGAGATTAAAAGAAAAGGGTGGCCACTCCAAAGTCCAATTTAGACAAGATGATCACTAGAGCCAACAAGACCCTGACACGCAAAAAACAAGCACGCTGCTTCAACCTTCAGAAATGGTGGGCCAAGATGGGCATCCAACTTCACTGGCCCGGCTATCAAGACATGGGGCCGGGCACTAAACTCAAGAAGTGCCTGAAGCGCGATGATCTTGGCGTCAATAGATTGGACAAGATCACCAAACAGCATGACATCGATTACAGTCGGGCCATAAATTTGCAAGACAAGTGGAAAGCCAACGCCAAGATGATCAAGGCCATCAACAAGTTACCGGGGAGTAAAACCCTCCACAAAAGGATCGTCAAAAGCATCATGCAAGCTAAGAAAAGGCTCAAATTGTAAACTTTTCTTGTCAAAAAGTCTTTTTTTCCTTTTTTTGCCCAAAAAAAAAAAACACAAAAAAAAACCTCTATAAAAGGCCTGTGTCTCCGTCGTGCATCTTCATTCTCCTCAACCCGGATCACAGAGCAGACAAAAAAGCGGCGCTTTCCAGGCATGTTACACACCAGAGATGCGCAGGGCTATCCCCTGCACGGGGTCAACAACATCCCCGAATGACCCAAACCTAAACCCAAACATCCCTTGCATGATCTGGTCAAGTTGTGGCAAGAAGCCAAGCAAAGAGAAGAGGAACCTAATCGATGCGCAGAACATTGGCATCGCACTTACAACAGTCTCAACCAGGAGTATTTAGCCTAAAAAGACAGAGATCTATGCTTATCCTGTCAACGAGTCAAGGATGAGATCGAAGCGGTCTAGAGCGTCGAACTGTGTCACGAGTGTTCCACCGGCTGTGAAACCCGAAAGAGCCTGGAACTGGAGCTGGACAAGGTCTACCAAGACCTCAGATACTGGCAAGAGTGTTATGAAACCTTATTGAACGAACAAGACAGGAAGAAATAAAAGAACACACACCAGTTGGAATAGTTTGTTTTCCCGTTTATTACAAGGAAACCACCTTTCAATTTTTTTCCCCTCCCTTTTCTGAGGAAAAAACGTTTTTGTTTTTGGTCCATGAACGAGCAGGCACCAGTCCCTCAGCCAACTCCTCGTAGGCTTGAATGCGGAATTGAAAAACTGAATCGTCATAGGCATTGATGATGGACCAAACCTCTCGCTTGCACTCACACTGCATGACCCACTTCATGACATCGTAATCCATGTCTTGTAATCCATCACGATCAAGTTTGTTCATGAACTGGAAAAAGACTCGGCAAATTCGAATGAATCTCGGGAACCTCACTTCGCAACATCCCAAAAAACCACTCTACAGGAAATCCTGTAAGTCTATATAGATCAGACAAAAAAAAGCAACCGAAATGTCTTTTTTGAATAGTCTGATCGCAAAAAAGGGAGTGGTGTCCCCAGAGCACGACGTCACTCCCATGGCGTCAGACCACCTCCCACTAAGAGTCGCACGTCTATTGAATGGCTTGGTGCAAGACGGTCGTAAGTGACTTTTTCGGGTAAAAATTTTTTTCCTTCAAAAGTGCCTGAATTTTTGCATGTGCTTTTCAATTAAGTAGTAAAAGATTCCCATGAAATTTTTTTGGGTGGTTTGCACTTTGCTTCTGAGAAAAACGAAGTCAAAATATCGAAGTGTGCACAAAGAACGCAACAAAGTGGAAAAAGTAGAGAATTTTAGCCAAAAAAAGATACAGGAGAATGTTTTTCTGCTTTATTGAAAAGCACATGCAAAAATTCAGGCACTTTTGAAGGAAAAAAATTTTTACCTGAAAAAGTCACTTACGACCGTCTTGCACCAAGCCATTCATTCTTATTTTCCCTCGCCAACTCGCCACCAAAAATAACACACAACCCCATCATGATGTCCTTCCGAGATTTGAGCCTGCTACGTCGGACCCTCCATTACAAGTGACACACGGGAGAGGTGAGCTCTGCGAGGTTTTTTTTTGTGTGTATGTGCGTGCGTGTTATTAGCCTCCAAGTCAAACCCCCCCCATTTTATATATATATATTATAGGCTCCCCTGCCCTGTCACCTTGAAAGAAAAATTCCCCGGGA
>CM042753.1:10442702-10460960 GCA_022496165.2 Catalaphyllia jardinei
ATTGCCCCACATGAGTTCCAAGCCAATAATGAGAATAAGAATATGGGCTATTCTCCCAGATAAGTTCTAAGTAGATTGGGGTACTGTGATCTTTATGTACATGTCACTGACTTCACCAAAATGAGAAGTTAAATATCTGTTATTCTTTCATTCACAGTGTTCATCATGTTGAGATTGTTGGCGAATGCAGCACATTTAATTTTGACGATGACGACATGGAGCTATAAAAATGTTATTTATATTCTCCTAATGATTATAATCATTGTAAACAAAATAATGTTTATTATAATTTGATGATAATGTCATTCAAGCAAATAATTTTCCAGAACTGTTATATTAGATTAGTTACTTTGTTATCAAACTTAGCTAAGTTTTGAAAATTTCAGTGAGGAAATAAATGTGCATGATATGCAAAATGTTTCTTTGCTGAAAATGTTTGTGTTGTTTGTCCTACATCCAAATGTTACAAACTGGCAAAACTGTGAATTGAGTCCTTCGGTGTTCACTTCGGGTTATTATTGCGACAAGCATACATGTAACAACAACAAACAGGTTATAATATGATAACAATTATTGGTTATTATTATCCAACTGCACCTCGTAGAGTACAAATAACGTCCAAAACGAGTACAAATATCACGCGGTATCCGTTCCGCTTCGCATACTTCTGTCCCGCATTCCCCGTAAATAAATATCTGCAAAATTCGCCTGCACGGATATAAAAATATGGAGTGCTGGATAATAAATCTCTTATTAGATGTTTTGTTGTGTAGTATCGCTGAGAATTTTTACTCGTTGTTTGTATTTTGACTCGCCCTACGGGGTCGCCAAAATACAGCACAACTTGTACAAATACTCAGCGATACTACACAACAAAACGTCTAATAAGATTTAGTATAAATCTATTAGCGTTCTATCACGAATGGCGTCCTCTGATTGGCTACGCTACTCACGTTCTATTCGGTGATAGACAGTGAGTAGCGTAACAGCGTGCGCTGGGGGCTGCTTTGTGTTTTCAAAATGTCTGTAAAGAGGATTTGGATGAAAGTTTTGAATGACTAGTAGATTTATACTAAAACAATTAGATTATTCGCTCTCGATTTCTATGCGTGATAGTTGACTCAGGCTGCGCCCTCAACTATCACGCGATAGAAATCTCGAGCTCATAATCTAATTGTTAAATATATATCAAGTGCAAAGGGCTGTCAATAAGGGCCTTAATCCATAACAGCTATTATGGCTGAGTATGTTTGAGAGGCCCCTGATGCTACAGGTGAAATAGCCTTTTATATATACAGGGGAATTTACCCACAAAGTAACTAATTTGGTACGGGTGTAGAGATCAAAGCTACAGGTGACTCAAGACTTAAAATGAAAGCCCTGGACTGCTTATTTAGTAGCAATACAATACAAAGTGTGTAAACAAACTGCATAGCAACAAGGAATTCAGAATTGTAGTAAAAGTTTGAGTTTTTATTACAAGCATTCAAAATCTCTCCAGACCCATTAACATAGAGAATGTTTTACACTTTACAAAGCTTTTGTAGTGATACTGATTTTGTTGAAAGAGATTCTTACAAAAGGTATAACAATCAAAAATTATCCACTCAATTTAAAAAAAAATTCTTATCATAGAAAACAGGTGCAGTCATAAAGACAAAATTATTCTATTCAACTTTCTGTTATAAGACATATTTTATAGGTCTTCAGGACATGTTCTAGGATGATTACTATAAAAGCTCTTTGAGCCCCCTTACACTTAGTAACATCACTTATTTTATTCAGTTGTCTGTAACCATACTTGCGAACAATTGTGCTCTGGCTTCAAGTTACCCTATATTGGACCATAGAGTGAAGTGACCGCAATTTCAAGGAATCACTCGTATGAATACCGGTATTAGTAACCAGAAGGACCTTTTCACAGTTTCTGATGCCATCATTTTTTTGGTGGGGAGGGGTGGGGGGCCAAATACAGCCAAAATTACAGTAAATGTATGGGGCAAACAGAGAATCTAATGTTTAACAACTTGTGGAAATCCTAGTTCTGAAGTAGTTATGAATACAAAACTAAAGTTTCTAGGTAAATGAAATTACTAATCACTTTTGAGGGAATTAGCCTCACAAGAAAAGTCACAATTAAGGTTTTCATTTGCCATTAATCACAATTGCTCATTTGACAGCAAACCTATGTTTTTCAAATTCGATCAACAAAATCTGCTTCATATCAACAGGTATTTCAGAAATCTCAGACTGTAATTTTGTGAAAGCATAATGATATAATTTGAGTAGCTTCATTGCTGAATGAAGGCCAACAGAATGATTGGTGTCCAAATTTTACGGAAGATATAAATGGATTTAGACAGAAAGTGGCAAATTTAGAATTGAACATTGAATTTGTTACTTGGGCTGAACCGTTCTTCCTGGACCTGACAAACAAGCTATGTACTTGCATCTGATTGCTGTATAAACAATGGAATTGGGTTAGGCTATGTCACAGCTTGCATGTGGAAACATGAAACCATCGCTTTGACTTTTCCCATACATTTGCTGTGAATTTTGCTGTGCTTGATATGGATATGGAACATCTACAGTTATCACAATTTTCAAGGCATTACAAAAATCTTCAACGATTGGTGTCCAAAACTATACATTGTCTTGCTCTTAGCCCGTGTTACTGCTGCATAGCATGAGCTCTCATTTCTCTTAAACGGCTGGAAATCGGAATTCTCTCGCTTCTCTCACTTCGAGTGCTTTGAGAGGTTGTCAAGCTACTACCAGTTCCTGTGGTCAACGAAGATGTGTCGTAACTACTTCCAGTTATGGAACCACCGCTCAACTTTCCTGTCAAAGCAGAGTTACCTTCGCTGCGATAGCCTTTAGTAGCTGCTATTTGCTTCAGAACACTGACCAAGGAAGTCGGTGGGACGTTAAGTTTGATCAAATCCAACAGTATCTTGAAAACATCACGATCGAGAGTGACTCCACTCAAATTGCACAGTTCAAGAAGTTCCTCGTCCACGCTTTTGGCATTCAATCGAGTTACTGACACTTTGTAAACATCCGGGGAAGATTGTGATCTTGACATGGATACAAATCGCAGATGTACTGGTTTAGATATCACAGTGCACCTTTTCCCTCTTTTCTGGTGCGACAGAGGCTTGACTCCAAGGAACTCAGGAAATCAACTTTTCAAATAATATCGTTCCCAGTCCTAATCGAATTACTTGTGATGCGTGGTGTATGTAAACGTAAATTGTCCCGGACGAACTAAAACTTCGCCGTGATCTTTCCGGAGAAAATACTCCCTCGTTTGATGTTAATTTGATCGAAAATCCTTGAAAAAGCCTAAGAATAATCAATGACGAGTAGTCCAGGATAGAATACCTAATTGAGGAGGTGGGAAAAACGGAGGGGAGCGAAAGTTCCCTTACTTCTCTTCCCCCTACCCACTCTCCCCTTGTAAAGGCCCAGAAGAAACAGCTATTGAACCTTCCTCCCTCCTTTCCTCAAATGTACCATCGGAGACCCTGGAACTACTAGTCGGGACTATGCGATATTTTCGGGGGAAAGTTGAAGTAAACTTTCGGCGGAAACTATCGCGTCATCCAAAAATATCGGTCCCCGATGATGCAACTGTACCCCGGGAACTGTACGTGCTATTCAAGAAACCTTCCTTTCTTCCTACCCTGATATCTGTGTTCGCTCATTGAGTCGTCAGTTGTCGTCAGTGATTACAACACAATTAAAATGATAATCGATATTGCAAGCTGTTGTATGTACCAGTATTATAGACTTTATAAAATGATGTTGTTATACAGAAATAGACGTTTTACAAAGACAGGCAATTAGGAAGTTATTTATTGAACTAACATAATACTAGATCAGCATTAGAAGATCAAAATAGCTCCCTCTAGCAACCTGGCTAGTTTTGGCTGAATATCGAATTCTTTAATTTTAGAGACTTTATTTGGCTGACTGAAAATACATGCGACAAGTAGCCGAAAAAAAAAGCCTGGTTGCCACTAACAACACAGGCGTAACCAAATATACAGCAAAAGTTACTCGAAACATTATTCTTGTCTAATAACCTGCTATGAGATCTTAGTCTGTTCAGACCTTTTATTTTCTCTACCTTCTTCGATCAGGGGCATCAGGGCGCCTAAAAAATAAAAACCGCGGGAAACTGAACGACCGGGCACGGGTGGGGAGTAAGTTTAAAAAAACCCGAAACGATTCTAGACAGAAAAACATTTTTTTTTATACTAGCATTGGATAGGATCCCAAAAAATATATGTCTAGGTAATTTGGCTTCGATGACACAACAAAAGTGTTATTGTCATCGAAAACCAAGCAATACCCATAGACAGCACAATCTCAATTTAGGTTTATTCTGAGGTTGCCACGCCCACTAAGACAGAGAGAAGTCTCCGATTGAACTGATATATCTTAAGTAAAGTGGTATTGCAGTTGAGATTTACAGAAAACAGGAAATCGATATTCGAGGGAGATACGTTTGTCTGAATTCACGGCTACTGTATGCAATACGATGCTGAAAATATAGAACCATTCCATCAACAAAGTCAATATAATCTGCTCATTTGAATAAACTTAGTGCTATTGTTGAACACTGAGCAATTTGACGACTCGACCTCACACTTTCTCTTTACCTCAGTTGCGATTTCTCAATGCGCGCCAGTCATGATCACGCCTCGCGTCCACAGTAACACGATGAAAAAGTAACCATGCACGTTATATTAGTGTGGTCGAGAATATTTTGCAAGGTTTTCGACTCGCTTTTCATTCATCCGAAAGTTTCTACAATTATTGTTATCGTTCTTAAGGTTCGTTTACAGTTAAGCTTAATTGTTTCTGCTGTGAAGGCCTCGTTTTTACAGCAGACTGAATTTTTCCTTCGTAAAACGAGTTGAACTATTAAACAGTTTTGAGTGTTTACTCATTACTTCACTTCCCACCAAATTTTGCGCCTGGGAACTGGGTTTTCATTTCCTGTCAATACATCTCCTCCTCTGACACGTGATTTTCAAAACGTTAGAGAACAGAAGTAAGTCAACCACTGCGCCGAAGTCACCAGAAATCATAACTTTTTCGGATGGTGCAAGTACATGAAAAAAATAAAACACAATTACATGGAAGATGGATTAACCGACTTCATCGCAAAAACGTGAATTGTACGTGCAGCGCAAAACTTAATTGTTGCCGCTAATTGTCAGATAGAGATCCACTGTTTATCTTCGCTGTGTTAATGATATGCTAAATTGTAATACGCCTGAAAGGAAAATATTCTCTTTGACAGCCCGTAGTCAAGTCATTATTTATGCTCGCTTTTACGCAACACAACCGGCTTGAAAGCTCTCGGCTATTTTTGCGCACAGATCAGTGTGGTAAAGCAAGTTTTCCGTTATTTAAAGAAAGTTAGATCACTTAGTTAATTTAGTGTTGATCTTTTATCTGTTTTGCTCTGTTGCGCTTGTTGATTCTGCTACAGTTTAGCATCGGTTTAGCTTAAACAACACAAGTGAAATGGCCAAGAGCACCATTTTATATCTTCGCATCGGAGAGGGAAAGAACCTACCGCGAAAAGACATGTAAGTTCACAACTTGCATTTCATTTAGAAACAGATCAGTTCATTGTTTTTCTGGCGTGCATTTCATAACTTGTTGAACTTAGTAGTCGACTTGAGAAATAATTGTCGTGTAAACCGCGCGTGAACGGAACAAGAGTAATTTAAAACCGGTTATCGGTCAATGAATTAACTCGGAAATAATTCTGTTTTGTTTTCTTGTTTTAATCAGCTCCGGAAAGAGTGATCCTTATTGCATCGTCAAGGTTGACAACGAAGTTGTAGCACGGTAAGTGGATATCTCCGGGTTGTTTTGCTGCTTATTGACTTGCCGCGTGCATTACACTGTGAAACACTGCGGGGAAAGGAAATTATGTTATTTGTCGGTAACATTTCGAAATTTTCAATCAAGCTTTTACACCGAAGCTATCGTTACTCTATGGGAGTTGACTTTACTGTAAAGGCTGAACACGAATAAACATGAACGACTGATCAGTCCACAAAACTCAATAAAGCGACCAGTCGGTAAATATCAGCTTCGACTTGACAGCTGTTGTAATCTCAAACAAACTCTGTATCTGAAATTGTACTTCCTTGTGCAAATGTCAAACTAAAATAACTCGATCCGAGATAATTCAGTTGCGATAAATGCTTTGAATATTTGGATATGAAATTTTTCTAGATTGGCTGTCTTTTTGCTCCCGATATTTAACCAAAACAACGGCCAAGGCCTATTGAAGCAGTACTGAGCATCCAACTTATGTTCCTTTGTAAAAGTGACCCTTGAGAGCTCAAAATCTGCATACCTTGTTCTCGGACTTAATCGGGGACAAGGAACAATCGCTTTTTGAGTAATCGTTTAAATAAGATTAAGGATGAAAATCGTGAGTTTATACCTATAGCAAATGTGTTTAAGACCGCGAAAAAGCAATTAAATTTCAGTAATTAAACATTCAGTAAGTCAATTAAGGGTAATGTTTAACAGTGTTTAAGTATAATTTAATATCAAAGTATAGCGGGAATGTTCAGGGATTTTTGAAATGACAATAAAACAATAGTGGTCCTTAAGCCATTCAGAAGCGAAATATTATGTGGCTATAAAGCGTACTGTTCATTTGAATGCAATACGGCCTTGAAACACGACGAAACACAAGGAGATATTCGAGCGGTTTTATAAATGAACTTAACTTGACGTAAAATCCCTCAAAATGCAAAAAGGGCGTTTCAGAGTTGTCCGATGGAGTCGGTTAATGTTTTTGCAAAAAGACTAAAACCTCGACTTCCGTTAGCAATCTGTAAGCAGTAAACTGACTTTTTAAAAACAGAATTTTCGTGAACCATTCAGTTCCCCCACAAGGAAATGACAGGTAAACAAAATAGATCCCAACAAGAGACAATGAGGCAGAGCATGGTCTCTTGATCCGCAATACAGGCGAACTTTAGAAACAGTTTGCATCCTCTGTTTCAAATTTGGTTACGTTAAACATTATCCCTAATTGACTCACTCATTACTGAAATTTCATTATCACAATTAATTCCCCTTTTCAGATCACGTTAACATTATGTTGTTAGAGAGTTTAAGCATGACATTTACGGCAGACGGCAAACGGCAAAGATTACCACTAATTTTTTTTTCTTCACATACACCACAAAAAATAGTTTCCTACTATTCACCGCAAATACAAATATTTTCACTCTACTGTACAAACAGCTGAAGACAGATGGCAAAAGTTTCATTTTTGCTGTTTACTTTTGACTTAACCTCGTGCTTAATCTCTGATATATATTGTTGACAGAAATTAGCGCAACAAATTTTAACATGTCTTTTTTGTCTTTTGTGTCTGTAACATCAAACGAGGTCATTACTGATATATGAAACGTGTTAACAACTATTTTAAACATTATTTGCATTAAATGATAGAATTTGGGATGTTTTTACATAATATCCCATTCCATACCAATAGAAATTGTAATCGTTAATACCGGGCGTTAATATTGTTTCATATATATTCACAATATATTTTTGTTCTTAAGTAGTCTTTTTTGTGTTGAGCACTTTTATCATGACTGCAAAGCTTGACAGAATGGGCCGGCAACTTCTCCCTGTGTCACCTGGTTAAATGCATTATTACTTACTATTACGTGTTACGAAATAAGTTATAATTACAGAAAAAAAACTAAGCAACGAATTTTCGCTCTTGCTGATCTTGTTTTCATAACCTCAGCATTTGTATTCAACATAGAAAATTATAACAGTAAGAGTTCACGTTTCGTTCCGCAGCAAACTAGCGTTCGTGTACTGATTAAATATCTTTTTCCCGATTTGCACGGTCCTCAACGTTTTCTTTGTACAACAATTTTGCCTGGTGTCACGTGGGAAAAATCGTTGCACTCAGCAAATCAAACATAATTTTAGGAAAATAGTAGTTTACCAAGTTACAAAATCAGCAAGGAGATGATAATAAACCATAAAGGAACAGGGCGGTAAAGGATGGAGAAAATTAACACGGATTACAAACGACGAAGTTAATGAAAATTTAGGCTGAATTTTTCAAGATGTACAAACCGTGACGTAACTTGATTGAGTCCGCGAGATTTAGTGGTGATGTTTCTTAGCAACGAGAAGTATTCTTTTGACGAGAAGATGACATCGAAACTTTTTGCGCTATTTTTAATTGGAAAGAGAGATGATATTCTCTTGTGATTGGTCAGTAAGGATCGACAGAAAATGGCAACACCGACTGCAACTATAAAGCACCTAATTTTTTTGGAAAAATGTTTTCTCTTTCAGGACTGCTACAGTGTGGAGAGATTTGGAGCCGTTTTGGGGCGAGGAATACACCATGTTTCTACCAGTTGGTTTCACTAACCTATCAGTCTATGTTTACGATGAAGACACGATCGGGTAAGGAGTATCATAAGCCCGGGTTTCATGATGAACAGGGTCCTGCCCGAATCCCATTGTCATTTTTGTGTGTATGGTTCACAGTCCAAATAACTCAGTCCCATTTTCCGAGTGAAAAATAGGCAAATCCCAGAACCAAATTTAACCCCATTCAGGCCCCACAATGTAGAATCGAGTGCTCATCTAAAAATAAACTGATTTAGTGATTTTCGCGTGTTATCGTAAATACCTTTTGTTTTTGGGCCATCGTAGTTTCACGTGTTATCTTTTGTTCCCACAGTCTCGATGATCTCATTGGACGAGTGATATTTGACCGAGAGAGTCTGGCGCAGAGTCCTAAAGGGCTGGATAAATGGTTTCCTTTGTCTGCTGTTGACATGTACAATTACTCAGACATTCAAGGAGAGATCAGGATAGAAGCCACCCTCTACGAAAAGGCAAACAGCGTACTTGTATTTCACAAAATTAAGTTTGAATCTCTTTTGAACAGAGATAGTTGAATATGGAGGCATAAAAGGGGTGCCCTCAAAATTACTTTCGCAGATATCGGTATGTCAACAAATTACCCGAAGTAATTCCGATGTCCAGCGATTAATTCCGAAGATATAGGAGAGACAACCAAAAAATTACCGAAGATGTTCCAGAGCTTTGACGCTTACAAATTCCATCGGATAAGTTCTATGATGAATGAAGCACAGTTGCAAGAGGTTCGCCAAAAATACAAATCGCTATCTTTTTGGTGTAATATTTAGGTCATATATTTTTACTACTAGGGAGATGTGAAGAAGGTCAGGGCAAAAGTTCTGGAAGTAAGGTAACGTGAATTTTAATCACAATTTGTTAATGCAATGATACTGCGTAACTACTTTATACTTTACAGTTGTCGGCCATCAGAAATTTCCAGAAATAAAACCCTGTTAACATCGAATAAGACATTTCTGTGATAAAGTGACAATTTTTGTGGTCAGAATTTTACAGAGCTTCGGCTTTTGGTACATATATTTATCAATTCCACTCCGCACGTACTGCGGACCTACGTTCCGGAGTGTCACTAACTTTAATCTTTGCTCCTTTAATCCAAGGGACCTCCCCGAGACAGGTCGAACTATTTTAGAGCCCTCAGTAAAGCTTTCTCTCGGAGAGCCCAGTACAGGGACTTCTCAGATGAGACTATCACTAAGGGAAACAGTCGAGAAACTAACTGAGGTAAGAATCAGTTCTTCGCAAAGTGAAGTCAACCTGATAAGTGAATTTTCTTTCAACCTGTTTAAAACAACGCGTGCAATATTGCTTGGCCGTGAGGACAGGTCAGAGTTGTCACGTCCTGAGGACAGTTAGCAAGTGTAGGTGATGGTTCTTTAAAGGAGCCCAGTCACGGGATTTTGCCGGTGATTTTGGCCACGTACAAAAATTGCATTTTAATTGAAGAAAACATGCAAATAGTAGTTAAATGAGAAAGAAAAACATCAAAGAGACGGTAATAAACCATAAAGAAACAAGGATGGTTAAGGATGGAGAAGATTAACACGGGTTAGAAACGGCAAACGTTTCAAGATTCGCAAAACGTGACGTAGCTACGAAAATCGACGCCAGCCAGCGGCATATTTCCAGTCGGTTATCCCTGTTTTTTTTCAGATTTCCCAAGCAATCTGCTGATACTTTTTTATATACTTTTGAGTGGAAACAGGTCGCATTAGAATGTGTTGCCAAAGCAAGAACACAACATGAGGGGACTGATGCATGCCTCCCCCCTCCAAAAACAAATTAAAGTATCCTCACTGTTTTGCTGTAGCATGGGTTCAACAAATTCGTAGAACGAGTGTAAAGCCAAATTCATCAAACGTAACGATTGGCGCAACGTCTATTAAACGTTGCGCAATGTGTAGATTATCCTACATCTTGTTAAATTGGTTTCGTGGCTAAAATGCTCATAATTAAACAAGACGAAGCCACGTTTTTGAACACCCAGACATTTTTCTTGCAAACTTACCGTCGCAGTACCAATATCAAGTTTGGGTGCTGTCTTGGCGATTCACTTACCATGACAATGCTTTTTTTTAAATTCAAACAGGGATATAAAAAGTCGTGGATTCCTGCCAAACAGAAATGGCTGGAGTTTGAAGTTAAAGATCCGCTTCAGAATATCAAGATGACAGCGGAGGTCAAAATCGAATCAGAGTTACTTTGCTGTTCCGGACAGGTAGTAAAGAATTTTGGCGAATAAGAATGCAAAATTTATGTTTAAAAACCAAAGGCATAATCCGATCGAACCGCTAGTAAGTTTTCGTGTTAAGCTTAACGTCCTGTGATGTGAAGCGCCCAGAAATATTGCTATTTTCCCTTTGTGGGCTGCTATTCCATCAAAACCTACTCCCAGAATTTATTGCAGATTGTTAGGACACAACACAACAACTCTGGCAAGGGTCTTAAACCCTCACATCTCAATCCCTCGCATCTTCCATTCCGCGCATCTCAATCCCGCAAGTAATCCAGCGCATCTGAATCCCGCACATCTCAGTCCCGCAGATTTTAATCCAGCGCATCTCAGTCCCGCACATTTAAATCCCGCGCGTCTTAATCCCTTGCGTCTTGATCCCTCGCATTTGAAACCAACACATTCTAACGTAAGTTGTGACTTGTTTTAAAATCTAATATTTTCCAGGTCACAGTCTTCTTGACGAAGCTCAAACCCGGCCAAAGCAGGGACGCCTGGTACAAACTGCTCCCGATGCCACACATAAAAGAACATAAGACGTAAGTTAGGCATACGTAAAGGCCGATTTACACGGTACGACTTTGTCGCATACAATAAGCTTACGACAGGCCTACAACATGACATAGGACTACACGACAATCGCAAGCGAGTTGTAGGTTTGTTTTACAAGAAACAATTCATGTCGTAAACCTGTCACAAGTTTGTCGTACGCGACAAAGTCGTACCATCTAAATCGGCCTTAACTAATCGCCGCCAAACGCCGCCAAAAGCAACCTCGTTCCCAGGGTCTCTCATCTTACCGCCCCCAGGGGGCAGTAAGATGAGAGACTTTGGGAACGAGGTTGCGCCAAAAGTCGCCACGTTCTGCATGTTGCCCCCAAATTTATTTTATCATTTGCTGTTTCTTGTTTGGTTGTCTCCTTTTTTTGTTATTTCAGTTGTAATTTGGAAAGGAAACTAAAGCAGTTTTCTAAAGATTGTTCTTAACCTACTAACATTATACCAGACAATCTCATAAAACCTCAACGCAAATGAATAGTTGCTGGACGTTTTGCATTTGATTTGCTGAGCTTAAACTTGAACAGCTGCGCTTTAAATGCATAAAACATGTTGCAGTTCTTTAATTCCTTTTGAACCATTCAGGGAGTGTAGTAAAGCAAACCAAAGCAATTGTTTTCGACATGGAATTGAAAACCGCTCTCCGTCTGTAAGTCTGTAAAAACACAAAACTAAATAAGCAGATAAATTTCTTAAGTCAATGGTAAGATGTGTCTCTCAACAGGGAAAATCTGGGCAGCATCCGAATAAAAGTGCGTTTGACTCAAGAACGCATCCTTCCCCAGAAATGTTACCAGTCTCTGGTAGAAATTCTTGTCAACTCCACAAAGGACCCACAGAGCCTGGATCCCACAGTGCTGAGCTTAATAGAACAGCTGAGCACCGCTGACCAAGCAATACTGGCTCACCAGCTGGTTCGGCTGTTTATTGGCCAGGACGCGGTCATACCATTTCTGGATTATCTGACTTTTCGGGAGATAAAGGACACAAGTAACGAACTTTGTTAACTTTACATCAAAGAGGATGTCGCGTTATTTGAAAATCTATGTTATATATGTGGTATCCGCACAAAACAGATATGTGGTAATCTTGCGATAAACGTGGATTACTATATTTGGAGCTTCCTTCCACATCTTGCAAAGCGCTGTGCATTCAAGTTTATTTCGATGCACGCCCCATTATCTCCAGGGGGCTACGGTAATAAGTGAGTTAGTATTGTACTCAATCTTGCGGCATAAAGCCTGATTTTAACCGACACAGCCTGTGACTGACACGACCCTCGTTGGATAATTCCCCAATATTCTGCATAATTGTTACATAAAAATTTGGAATAGAAAAAGATGAAAAACAAGGGAACGAAATCGTCTTCAACACGCGCAAACGAATGGTGAAAACGTTCTCCGAGGAATTTAAGCTGAACTTAAATGCCCCTGAAATCTGTTCTCAACTATTTTAGGGACCACGAACGATTTTCAAATTCTCCGTTCTCTTTTCTTCAGGTAATCCACGAACTCTGTTCAGAGGCAACAGCCTGGCAGCGAAATGCATGGAACAATTTATGAAGGTATAAAAATAGACATACATCCGGAATAATTCTGTACCTTTGTCAGATTACTAAATTAGTCTTTTAAACATTTAAAGGTCCTGGAGAATTCAAAATTTATTTTTCTTCTTAAAAGCGCAATGAAAGTCATAAGATAGTTGAGTAAAAAAGTGCCGTGTTACCGTCAATATATATGGGCCATTGACCAAGTGTGAGGTCAAAATGGCTGGATATTGGCCAAGTTCATTTTTTATGTGTTTATGGACCGAGGCCAATATCTAGCTATCTTGACCAAACAAACTTGGTCAATAAAGGATTTATTATATGGCTGTAGGGGAAATTTTTCTTGCGGGATAAATCGGGTATTCCCGAGCGTGCAAGATGGCTCCATCTTTCTCGCTCGGGTAGCCAATCACAGTGCCCGATTTGGGTCATCTTGCCCGCTTGCGGAACTAGCCATATAATAATAAGCACTTAATTACTGGCTCCAAGGGAAACAGTGAGTTTTGTTTCCCCGAGACCCTCAGTGTTCCAGGAGCAAAGCCGAGGGGAACATTGAGGTCGAGGGGAAACAAAACTCACTGTTTCCCGCGGGGCCAGCCATTAAGTCTTTTGTTCCACCAACTCAAAACTAGAAAATACTGCGAAGAAATCGTTTGCTTTACGCCGGCTGGCTTATAAATTTGCCGCGGTTTTAGAAAATTAACACGACCTGATCACGTGCGCGTGGAAAGTTCAAATTGTTGTTTCCCTAGGGAGTTGGCGAGTTTTGTTTTGCCATTGGGAGTTAGTTAATCTTGACCCACAGCACGTGATACGTTTTCCTCCAATCGGAAAACGTATTCGAGTTGCAGGTATAACAGACCTTTAAACCCTTGAAATACAAGAATAGAATATTGTCTTATGCGCCATCACGTCTTCTGAACTAACATTAAACGAAAATGAAGGAAATAAGTACAGAAAATTGCTATTTTAACTTGCAAGTGAATAGGATTTTGAATCAAAGTATTAAAAAAGCTGAATTCCTACAATGTATAAATTGCTTCTAATTTTCTTGTTTTTTGTTTAGATTGTAGGCATGCCTTACCTTTTAGACACATTAAAGCCGGTCATTGACAAAATATTTGAAGAACGTAAATACTGCGAGCTGGATCCAAGTAAAAACGCCGACCGCAAACAGAGCGCTCTCAGGTAAGAAACTCTAATGAAACAGAATCTCGAATATATCTGGTGTAGACGCGGTTATGTTTGTATTTTAGAGTTGATGCGTTTGAGAGTGCTGGAGAATTGAGCTAACTGATAAGACCCAAGTGAAGCGTGGAACTTCACATGAGACGACCCAAACTGAGTTCGTCCGACTGAATTAAGATCGACCAACAAGTTCTATCCGTCTGAAGCAGACAGACAGAACGTGTTGGTCGATCTAAATTCGAATTAAGTTCGACGTTTGATCCAACAGTCGAGCTTTACCCGTTTGGATCGACTCCAATTGCAATTCAATTTAAGACCTTTGACCTAGTTTTAAGACGATCTTGCGGCAAAAATCGAGAAAGCCAACACACAATAGATAAGTGTCTTAAAGGCCGATTGTTAAAACCACCACTAGGCGTGGACAAATGGTATTATCACCAAGTGGATGTGCTACAATTCAAGCAGATCATTTCTCTTGAACCAGATCCAGTTCAGACGAGGAAGAACTAAGCTGACCAGCTGTCTAAATCTATTTTAAATAATTTGCTCGTGTTTTTCCACGGGGTTGAAACCTTCTGGGTGTAATAATCTCTTACGATCCTCACACCCACCAGCCCACACACCAGTCAACGCAAGTGCTGTATCCAATGACATTAAACATTTAATGGCTGGTTGGGATTCACACACAAAGGCGGTCTTCGGTCAAAATTCACTAGCTTGAATACACTGTTACCTTAAAAGTCAGATTTTGCGAAGTTGCACGGTCAGAACTTGTTTTTAGCGGGAGGTTTATCGCCAGGTACCATGTGATTTCAAGAAGCCATTGAGAACACTCCCTGCTGGGAAAAAAAACCAGAAATGTAGCAGTAAGTTATATGTTGGTTTTCTGTTTGCTTACAGGCGTCTGAGTCTAAAGCCAGTTGATGAACAGGATAGAAGCCTGTCAGTCCTGACTGGTTACCTAGAAACCGTCATGACGTCAATCTTGGGTTCAATCAAGGAGTGTCCAAGCTACATGCGTGCAGCTTTCAGAAACCTCGCTCGACGTGTCTCAGATCACTTTGGAGATGGACCTGAATACGAGGTGGGCAGAAAAAATTCTCGCTATAATTGACGAAACAGAACAAGAAGATCAAGCTGTGGCATTTTAGGTTCGTTACTCTATGCTCTCCTGCCTGCCGTGACTTCCTTTTAAGCCTGCATGGAGTCGAATAGAGGAAAAGAATATACGATAGATTAGAAACGCACCGTTTTTAACTCGAAATGCTAAAAGTGTACAAGTCTAATTCATTAACTACCTTACTCTACCCTACTCAGGGTCTGAACCCAGGGGGGAGGTGGAGAGAGGGTCTAGCAACTGGAACGTACTGTACTTGAGGAAAAAGTTAGGAAAGAAATTGCATAGGCATTCAAAGGTCTTCATAGTTATTTCCTTCCTCAGTCTTCCACAAACTTATGGTGTTGCCCTTTCTCCATCGACATAGTGCCATAATTTAAAGCTGAAACGAGACTAGTTCTTTACTCGTTTTTCAGGATTCTAAATACACGGCAGTGAGTGGTTTCCTGTTTCTCCGGTTCTTCGCGCCCGCAATTCTCGGACCCAAGCTCTTCGGTTTGAGGGAAAACCATGCAGACAAGAATGTCTCCCGTACACTAACCATCTTGGCAAAGGTCAGTATCTGAGGAAAGCGTTAAGGCGCTAGATTACTTCTATCAGGGAGATCTTAGATGTGAATTGAAAGATTCAAACAGTGCATAAAGGGCGCAGTCTTATAAAAGACTTGTCCAGGCGCCTCACCCTTCACTTTAACTGGCTTGATTCTCATATCTATGGTAATATGTTAGTTCAACAGGAGCCCGTGTCTTAGCACTCAATTTCACTGAAGTCAAAGAAGTTCCTTTCTAACATGAATGGATAACGAGAGTATGAATCCATTCAATTGCTTCCACTATAATTGTACAAACGCAGAAAACAATGACTGCATGTGAGTTTTTTTTTCGGTTGTTCTCAGACTGTGCAGAAGATTGGCAACATTGAGCTCCCTCTGCATAACGGGAAGGAAGAGTGGATGGGACCGCTGTACACATGGATCACATTCTACACAGACGAAGTCAAGGACTTTCTTGACAGGCTTGCTGACGTGGAGGACGAAGATGGTAGTAAAATCTTTTGAGCTGCTAAGAACTGTCGCAAAACGAAAGAATTACAATGAATTATAAATAAATCAGAGCTCGAGAAGAAAAATCGTTAACGGCAGTGGGCGCGGACAAAGTAGCGTGCACCAAATGGAACTGAGTGTGAATCTGAATGTATTTAAGGGAAAACGGATAGGATAGGAGGGACTAAAAGAAAGAGATGAGCAATAACATTTGTTACTGATTGTGCAAAAGAACACATCCTCGTTAGCAGAAGTTTCGCAGCCTTTTGAAGCCTTAAGCGAAAGTAAAATAAGTGCAACTTCCAAATGTCTCTTCGTTAAGTTTTAAAATGGCTTCCTCTCTACTATTCTTAGTTCCAGGTTGTGACCACAGGAGGACAGTGTTCAGTCGCTCTCTCATTATCAAGGAAGGTTCTGTTAAGAAGTGCCGCTACAGGGACACCAGGCTACCAAAACCATACAAGTTTAAAAAGCGCTACTGTTGGCTGAGCACGGAGAATTTCCTTTACGCCAAAACAAATGATTCACAGGTAATTTTGGCACGCTTTCTGAGAGTAACAAACAAATGAATCTGTCCTATGCGTACTCCAACATAAACAATAACCCCCATTTTGCGCTGAAATATGCTCGGATACTTGTCGGCCATTATCTGTTCCTAGAAGGGAACAGATATTGTCCAAAGAAAATCCGAACATGTTTTCGTGCCAAATGGAGGATGTTGTGTTTATTCTCCTTCAAATATTTTTCGCAACACGAGCAGTTTGGAAAATTGGGGAATATCACTCGGACATTATGGATTATACTATTACATTCACTGATTTTTACAGCGCCCGAGTCTCACATATTATAAATGTTTTAGGACTACATAGAGTAAATCGAATCTGCTGATACATATCTTGTTAGTTACATTACTCGACTTTTCTTCTTCCTTTTCGTATCGTATTTCAGACGAGACAGTTTCTCCCAACAAGGAAAATCCTAGCAGTTGAACGAGTTGACGAGTCAGCATTTCAAAAGCCCAACGTGTTTCAAGTGGTGAGCAAAGATTACGACGACACACAACAAATCCTTTATCTTGCTGCTCAGGTTAGTTCCCCTATCTTTACAGTTTAACATAATGATGCGAAGGACCGCAAACGAAAATGCTGCCTGTTTACGTAGGATCTGCAAAAGGCAAAAAGACAGCATTTTCTTTTGCGGTCCTTTACATCATTATGTTAAACTGTCCACTATTTTTTTGGGCCGTGGGTCTTTTCAGATGCGATATGCTGCTCATTTTTAACATGGTTTGGCCATGATTTTCCTGCGGGACAGTTTGTGTCTGTCCACAGTTTCCTTATCGCGGCAGCGACATGATATTCTGGATTTTTCCTACTGTCCCTTGTCACGCATTTTGCATGTGACATTGGCCAATCGGCAAAGATTTGGATTTGAGTTACATCTGAGGTCATCACCATCTGCATTTAGTGGGTTTGGATGATCAGTCGACCAGCTGATTACTTCATTACTTGCTACACCGTGCTGTAGAGACCCAACAAGGTCGAAACAGGTGTCAAGGTTGCAGTTCAGTGGCTTTCAGTTTGGACTCTATCATGTCGTTGCCCCGTTAAGCTTTCTATGTAGTATCAGCCCGGCTTGCATCATTGTTTATTATCTTTACAACTCCAACTGAAAGGAACTATAGTAATTTTTTCGCTATGTAACATGCTATTTTTCGGCTCGCTGAATATGCGTGAAATTTGTTTTCAGCAGTGGTCGCGTCCATGAGTTTTTTTGACACAAGTATGCTTTCACTAGGCAAATCCTAGAAGGCAAAGCAACTTCTCAGTTGGTTGAGAAAAAATTGAATGATGATGCGTGACACTATAAAAACAGTAAAAAGGTAATGAAAAACTCCTTGAAGTGTCAATGAACATTGCAAAATGTACAAACGTTTCGGGCAGAGCCCTTCATCTGTGTAAAAAAGCCCATTGTGGCAAGTTGGCATACGCCATACAAAAAACCTAACGGTGAACGTGCGCTGGCACGAAACGTGCGCGCGCGTGAGTAACAGCTATGAAATAGGTATGTGTATGTTAGAGCGCGCGCGTTACATGCCTTCGCAT